>BMAU01020716.1:0-559139 GCA_019973935.1 Trichonephila clavipes | reverse complement strand
GCCATGTATTGTTTGAAATTCCTATCAAAAATATAGGGGAAGATGCAGAGTAAATCTTTCAACAGTTCTGGGCTATTTGACACCCATTTGTGTAGCTCAAAACCCCTCTCTGTAATAGTTGAGATAATCTGGTTTGAAGTTTTTTTTTTGCACCTCTAATGTAGACTCTCCAGAAAGAATATCATCCATATAACTATCATTACAAATCACATCTGCTGCGTCAGGAAAATTCCGCCTTTTCTTCATCTGCTAAGGCCCTTAAGGTCCTTGGTAGCTAAAAATGGTGCAGAACTGTCGGAGCAAGTTACGAAATAGCTAGCTTGTAAGTCTTGACTGAGCATCTGCACTAGTCTTCCACATAATTCGTTGTAAATCCCTTTGATTAGGATCAGTCATATCTGCCTGCACATTTTTTTTTAATACCTTGCACAAACGCGTACTCGTGTTTTCTAAATCTACTGACTGTGGAAAAGAGATCTTGTTGAATAATTCCTCCGTTTAGTAAATGGAGTTTAGAGAAACCACTTGTTGTTTTTGCACTTGCATCGAAGACAACTCTCAATGAGTGGATGTCCTCTGGTTTGTATACGGAATGATGAGGAATGTAGTAGTTAATCTTATCTAATGTTTCATTTTTAATCTCCCATATGACCTAAAAGTTCATATTCATCATAAATTTTTATACAAAGTTCCCATTGTATTGTTTTGTTTAATTTTTCCAAATACTATTTTTAGTCGTTTGATCGCGGTACTCTCTTTGGAATACATCCTAATAATGTTTCCCGCATTTTCCTTTATGGGTAACCGAACTTATAAATCTTCCGTTTTATCTCTTTTGAGAGGTACTAACAAAAATGTTCCTCACAATACATTTCCTTCACTTTTTGTTATTTCTTAGAATCATCTGGAAGTGATTCCAGTTCAAATGAATTTCTTTACTGTTGGCATCTCCAGTTTTTTAACTATTCACTTTATTAAACAAAATAAAATTGGCTTGTTGTTGTGAGACTGAGGAAGGGGCACCCTGTGGATTTCAAGTAGCCAAATTTTGTATTTTGTAAAATTACATTTCCTCCTGCAAATAATATTGTTCTGGATTTAAAATTTTCAAAAATAGTTCATTCCTATCAATATATCTATTTGACCTGGCATATGGAAATTAGAATCAGCCAGCTCAATTGAAGCTGAAATATTTAAACTGATACGAGCTTATTTAATTTCGATAGAGGAATCGCATCGATAATTTTAGGTAAAAGTGAAAAATTACATTGCGTGCAAAAAGTATAATCCCGATTTGAAACTTCAATATTGCTGAATATTTCGATGATTGCGTAATTCCGTTAATGCTGTTATAGATTGGTTTGCAGACTTAAATTTTAAATCCCAACTTTCTTGCTATGTCTTCTCTCATACGCATATCGTAGACGCATTGTATCTAATAATCCTCTTTAATTCTATATCCATCAGCACTTTTAACGAAAATCATGAATGTATTCAATAAAACACATTTATTTCCAAGTCAAAACCGCAACTTCTGGCTGACCTTCAAACTGAGTAGGATTCGAATTGCTCTCTATCCCCCTACAGTGTGATTTTTAACTGCAGAGCAAAGTTCAGCAGAATCGTGAAGCAATGAATTATGTAACCTTTGAAACCACTAATTGTGCATTTTATATTTAGACATGCAGGCCCCATAATGAAGTCTGAGGCAATTTATACAAAAGTTTGTTATTAATAACAAATTTCTTTTCTGCACTCCACAGACATATTTTGAAATGCAATACATACATTTATAAAGAGGATGAGAATTTCGACAGAGAATACAAGGTTTAACAGTTATTTTTACTATTAACTACCAGCGATTTGGCTTTAGTTGACATTTGCAGTATTTTTATGGATCATTTTTAGTACTAGGAATGCGAGTAATGTTTTCTAACACAGCACTTCTCTTTTCTGTAATTTCATAATAGAATCAAATGTTGGAACTTCTGTTTCAACGAAAGTTAGAATTGTTTTTCGATTTTTTTATCAATTTTTTTGAAGAGATTTATATTTATTAAAATTATATCTGATAGATCATTTCTGCTCATATTTCAAAACTTTAGAATAGCGCTCAATGTTTTTCTATTGATACAATCCATTAAAGCGCGCAGTTCTTTTTGTTGATTCATTCGCTATAAATTTTCATAATTAATTATCTCAAGGACATGAGAATCTATCAATCCGCCGTTTGTTTTCGTAACGATCTTCTAATGCTTTAAAGAGAGAATCGAAACTATCGCTAGGCGACTCTAAAGAGCTTTGCTTCTCCCTTTAGAGATGCTCGAAGATAGTATAGTTTTTGCGAATCATTCAATTGCTCATTATTACTTATTAAATTAATAAATTGATTTTGAAATTAGAAAATTCTGCTATTACACCAGAAAATTCTGGCAATGGAATTTGAGGTAAGCGGATACTATTTTTTACCATTGTCATTTAAATTAATGTTTACATTTTCAAATTTTTCAAAAGAATACATTAAAAGTTTGAGACCTACCTCTGTTGTCTCGATCCGTTGATTTATATCTTCAATGTCCAGCTGAATGATTTCCAAGCTTTCGAAAATTTCTATTTCACAATAATCCTCAGCTATTTTATCTAGATTTATCTGTAATTGCTCAATTTTTGAGTTTAATTTCGATTTCAGTGACACTAGTATCCTTTGACACTGTCTTCCGGAGGTAAAAGCCTCTAACCTAGTTAAAGTTCCTTTGATTGAATCTTTTAAACGATTCAATTTTTCTTCAGTAGTTACGTTGGAGTTATTTTTATTTTTTCGATTTTATCCATTTTCTCCGGCTCGACGGACCAATGTTTCGTCAATATTTGTGTGGACTGTAAAACTGGTTAAAGAATAAAAATCAGTCTTTTCGCAACGCTAAGCCTACTTTATTCGTGCACCCGCTTTTGTTAGGGTACAGCAAGACAATGTCTACTTTTTACAAATTTTTTTTCAGATGGCGCTACAGTGCGCTGATGACGTAACAGGATACATAAAAATGTTAACTTAAGAAATGTCCGTTTCTACTCAAATCGCGACAATGTTTAGCAGCCACACTACCACAAGGCAGGGTATGGAACCAGTTAAGGGCGGCTTGTTTTGTCTCAATAGGTAATATTTGTACAATATTATACTATATATATAATTATAATTTAAAAATGTCAACATATTTAACATTATGTCGAAATGCATCGGTGTATTTTGTGTAAGTCGTAAAAGTTGAGGAGGTTGTGCGCTACATGTACTTGCTATGTTCAGATGGCTTTAGTGCAGTGTTTCTCAAACTGTAAGGCGCATCCCCTAGGGGCATGATAACTCTAAGAGGGGGCGCGATCATATTGAAAAGTCGAAAACAAAAGATTATTTAAAGAAATTATTAATTTACTGGAAGTAAACGAACAAAATACATTCCGGCGTAATAAAAAATGAAATTAGCATTTATTAATTGATATAATACACTTATAAATGTATCAGTGCTACACACACATGTTTTTATAATTAATTTGACAATACTAAGTTAAGAACGCTACAGTGTCCCCATGGGCTTGTGCTTAAATATTATATACAAAAATTAACACTCTTATCTTGATAATTTGTACGGTTTATAAAAAAATCCTTAACTGTCGATTAAAAGTTACGCAATTCGCTCCCCGTAGGTATACGTATGTGATGTGTGTAGAGAGGTGTTTCGAAAGAAATAAATAAAGAAATCTCCTGATATAAGTAAACCCTTCGCAATCACTGTCAAGGCTCCTTTTATTGCATTCAAAACCTCGGAGTAATTTTAAAGATAATAGTTCACTGAAATATATCGTACTTTAGAAAGACGTATATATACGCTCGCATTTAACGCAATGATTGAGCAGGACGTATATACGCCAGTGGCACTTTAGAGGTTAAAGTCGTATTGTACCTTTAGCCTATGAATATAGTATTATTGAATTCAATGTATTGTCGTGTTTGTATGGAGGGGCAGGGGGGCGAGGAAAATTATGATTGAATATTGGGTCGCCAATATTAAAAGTTTGAGAAACACTGCTTTAGTGAAATTCTTAAATACCGGGTGTTTCAAAAGTCGTTACATCCGCACAGAAATCCTTGTTGCTTAAAACCAAAAGAGCTGGTTGAGATTTGTCACTAGTTGGTAGCAGGCGATTTGAACAGTAAGCAGAACATCTGTTTCAAATGCTTGTCAGTTGTAATGTTAGTTGAGCCCAACGGGAAGTGCACGATTCTTTTCCTGAAGAGCAAATTAATCGTGGAGTTTTATTTCCGCTACAAAAAAATCTCATTGCCGTGGGATAAATGCATTTCAGCAGAAATATTCGGGTGAAACAGCACTAAATGCATCAACGATAACACGTTCCGTGACTCAGGATTGGTTGCAGGAAGGAATCGATCAGGTAGAGAGTCCATAGTGGAAACGAAAGTGACAGGAGGGATGACGGCTTTTTTGAAAAAGTCCAGTGAAATGACCGCCTGTCTACATAAACATCATTACGGAATTCATATCCTTGCTGAACAGTGATGAACGATATGCTTGGTTGTAGCAAGACAGTGCAACGTGTCACACATCAAAGAAGATAGTATGGAAGCTTTAACAGAATTTTTCGATGATCGTGTCATTTCAAAGGACTTTGGCCATCACTTTCACCGGAATTGTAAATTCCGGATTTTTTTCCGTGGAGAATGTCTGAAAACTGTCGCCTTCAGGAATAATCTCCATGCACTGATGAACTAAAAAAGAGTAACCTCCTTCATAGTAATGTCGGACATTAATTTCGCAAAATTTCGTAAAATGTCAATTAATCTGGTAAAAAGATTTCGATTATGTATCCAGGAAAATGAACACCATTTTGAACATTTACTGTGATTTTTCCACGTCCGACACTTGGCAATAAAGATAACCGTTCAACCTTTGATTGTCCGTTATTCTCTTTGTTAACATAATTCATATCTGTCTTTAAAACTCCACCTCAAAGGTTGATGTGCGTGACTTTTGAAACACCCGATACAATTATCATCTCTTTCTATGCATATAATTTTAAAAGAAAATAGTGTCTGGAAGCTTTTTCTTCACATCAACTGTTAAAATGAAGAGTGAACATCTCCAACTTTTAATAATAATCATATATTTTTCATAATGCTGGGTAATAATTAAAAACTGGTGATATATGCCTCTCTAGCTAACATCACGTTCGATAGAACGAAATAAACGTTTCTGTAAAGGTATGATTAGTATGCGCTTAAGAATTATTTGAAAAACTTTATGCCCAGCTCTCACAATTACAGTTACAATGAGAACATTTTCAAATGAAAACATTTATTTTTTTACACTGAACCGCAAATTTCACAGTAAAAAGAAATTTATTTGATTTAAAAAATGGTATTCATAGCATGTAAAACCGTACAAAAATACAAGGGCAGAAAGAAACAAAAATAGTAGAAATCGTGGCATTCATCGGAGCATAATTGCATTTTAATTTACGTCACGTTCAACATAAAATTCTGCTTTGAAACTACCTTGCTGAATCTTTGTAGAAAACACAGAGATACTAAGATAAGAAGATTTTCAGGATAAGTGTAGGATATACTGTCATAGATGAAGTCATTGCCTTACGTAAGAAAAAGGTATTGCAATTTGAGTTCAACACCTTACTGTTTCCCCCTTGAACTGAAACAACAAGCTTCTGATAGTGAAACAGCATGGCATAATGGTAAATTTTATTATTCAAAGGACGAAAATGCCTCACATAAGCTACCATACGGCTTGAAAGACGTGACGAGACTTGCATTCTGTGTAACATATACATTTTGCACACATTTTTATGATTTTGACGCCATCAAATGGTCCAGACTGACATAGAATGTTGTGCAGCGTACAACCTGAGGTGTACAGTGCAAGGACAATCGAAGCGATGGATGCCTTGTATAAATTCTCTTGAGCTAGCAACACTATCAAATGGATTGTGCTGACACATATTGTTGTTTAACGTACACTAAGTTTTGAGCTAGGGTTCCAGATATTTCATTGGAATCCGTCATTGTCTATTTACAACTGGCCTGTCTTCATCCTCAGTGATACCGCGAAGCTGGTAGGTATACTAATTCTTACCAGTGGTCAATACATTCTTCTTAAGATTCCAACTCTATATTCACATTACTGTAGCGTGATTCCATTCAACAAAAGGGCTGATTTCTAAGAAAAATAATCCAAGATATCTGTAGGCCACAATTCTCCCTAAGCCAAACTGAGAGAGAAACATGCTCGATTGCCTTCTATATTCTTCAACGAAATGTTAAGGGGTCCGGCAAGTCCATAGGAGCCCATGTTAATTTGCGTAAGTTTATGTACCATTTTCTCAGAAAAAACTTACTTCTCATGAACAAAAGTTTTACCGTAGGTTATGTGTACTATCAATAATACTTTAACGAAAATTTTTGTCTTTTTGTTAAAAAGTAAATTAATTATAAATTTTTTAAAATTGTCCAATTTTTTTCCTAAAATTTAGTTTTAAAAAAGCATATATAAAATAGTTAGCTGGATATGTCTAATTCCCTCCATTAAAATGTGTAAATATGTTATAAATCTGCTCACTGAAAATTTGAGGATTATAGGATAAGTAGTTTTTTTGAGAAAAAGATACATAAAGTAAAAAATATTACATTTTGAGAAAACAGGCTTTAAAGTGTAAACTTGAAATTTTTTGAGCATTTACTTTTTAACACTTTCCAGAAGCATATGAAGCATTTTTTTACTCTCTGCTCGTACAAAGTACTCTTCCTATTATCTTTTTTCAATATTTTAAAGAATTTTGCCTTTTTTGGGGATCTTAAGTTGCTTTCGTTGGGCTACACCAATCCTACGTATATCTAGTTTTTGAAGCATGACACACATTTATAGCTTGGTTCAATATCACGATGTTTTAAGATCCTTAATTTTGCTACATGACTCATATTAAACTGTGCAATAGCCCTACATACCCCTAATATTTAGAGTTTTTAATTCCACAAATATAGATCTTGGAATCACTAACCATATGGTGCTATTAACTTACTCATTTGGGTTCAGGGTCTTTCCGCGTAAATATTTTCTTAAGGATCAACTAGATCTCTAAGAACTGGCTTCACTTAACTCATTACTGTATATTGCACGTGTGTATGTGTATACGATCATGGTGGCTTTCGTTACATTCAGCTTCTGTCTTTTGAAACTTGCACCAGGTATTTATAATCGCAGGATAAAGTCCATGTTGAAGGCTCTTGCTTCAAGATAGATCAAAATAAAGAGCCTAAATAGGAGTTTTTATGCTGCGTAGATCATCGATATTTTTTCTAATAGCCATATTATAATATATTTGAATTTCGATATTGAAGTATCGGCGAGTCGATTACGACCTCTTAGGCTTTTTCTATTACTTAACTTTTTTTCGCTGTTTCACTTTTAAGATCCAAAGGATGTGTACACATACACTTTTAGATAAGCCAATACTCTCAAATTTCTCTACTTGAACATCGTATGGATTCGCACTCATCAGTAACATATGAAAGGGGAAACGCAGGTGCTCCTAGTAGAGCTCATTTTATGCTAGGAATAGCTTCATTAAAAAAAAAAAGAAAAATACTTCTAATTATATCGTATTTTCTCATATCATATATGATTTTAAACAGAATTATTTGAACTTTTAAAAAATATAAAAAAATGCAAATCGATAATTTTTAAAAAGTTCATGAGCCGGACACCATCAAACTTTTCATGCAAGAAAGTTAAAAGTATGTTCTTTGTACTATTCTATTTGTTCCACAATAAGAGCTCTTTTGATAGATTAACTCCTTGGTTAAATGATTATTTAAGTCGTATTTCGAAGATAAATGAAGAGTTATTGGCAAAAGATTTTTTAACTTTGAATAGGGTTAAGCGATTAGGGAAATACCTAAACTGGCACCCCATTCTTCGAACTTCAATACTCACACCTTGCACCCACGAGAGGACTTTTAGCATCAATAGATATAACGTGCATCAGACTTCAATATGGCGCGTTTCAAATAGCTCCAGCACTTGAACGCACGACTTGACAGAAACCTTGGCGAACTCGAGTTCGTGGCTGTAATCATTTGCTTACGAAATAGAGTGTTTGTAGACGATGTAACCCAGCATATATGATTTGCATACGCCAATGTTTGCATGTCTTAAAGGGATCTACGTACAGTGCGTTTGGAATGTCCAGCAACAAAGGATGTTGGATGTCATGTAATTTGGAATTTTCATAAATGTTTGAAAAAATTTATTTAAAATTTGAGCACCGATTTTCAAAAGTTTATTAATAAAAGAATATATATAATTAAAGATTTTTGTAGATATATTTTTTCTATTCTAAGCCAGAAAGAGACTTGCCTCTTAAGATATCCGACTACGTTCGGAACCGTGGTTTTAAAAAAGCGCATAAATGGATAATTTTCATGATATTTAGTGTCACTTAGATTAGAATACATGTATCAAATTGCTTTAAGGACATTTTGACAAAAAATTATTTAAATACAAGACTTCGGCAAAAAATTAACTTAGAATAACCTTTTTCCAAAATGTTCTCCTTTTGTGAAAAATGTTCTCCTTTTGTGAAAAATGCTTCTATTATAGTAATATTTTGCCTATATATAGCGCAGACCTCTGTACAGAGGCTCAATTATAATTTTTGAAAAATTCACATTATTTTCAGAGTTACAACTCATTGAAATAATTATCGGCGTTTTTTTCTTAAAATTTCTTCCCTCTGTTGTCGTAAAACATGGATATATAAATCCACTTCTAAGTTATTTATTTCAAAAATTCTAGTTGAGCCTCTGTACAGAGGTCTGAGCTTTATACAGGTAAAATATTATTATAATAGAAGCATTTTTCACAAAAGGAGATGATTTTGAAAATGGGTCATTCTGTGTTAATTTTTTGTCAAAATATTGTACTTAAATAATTTTTTATTGTAATAATATAATTAAAACAATTTTACATACATTTTCTAATCTAAGTGACACTAAATAGTTAAACACTTAAGTGACAACAAAACTCTTTTCTTATGTTATTTATTTCCTGACGCTGGAGTGAAATGATTGTACTCTTCTAATGATTAATTTCAAAAAGTTGAGGATATATCTCTCATTTATAAATGTCAAAAAGTAATTTGCCTGTTCAAAGAGTCTTCCGTAATTGGAGAGAGGAAGGCCCAGAAAATACTCAAAATAATTGCGAATTTCATCCACAAGTTACCATTCCCCGTCTTTCTAAGCTAACACTCTTGCTCATTCATGATCTCTGGACTAGTTATTAATCAGCGCACTTAATTGGACGATTCATCTTATTTTAGAGAACTATAATTTCATAGACTGAAAGAATAATCCTTCAGATTTTTGGAAAGTTAGAGGCTCTTTTATTCAATATTTCTAATGAAGCTACGCAAGGCTTTTACTCACTTATGTAAAGTTTGATTTTAATATTAGTGTTACTTTGATGTGCTGCATGAAACAAATATTCTGATTTATATAATGAAGAATAGAAATTGAAGATTTTTTATGTTGAATGGTTGTATAATAAGATATTTGTCTATGATCCGAATTAATCTTATAATCATTTAAGTAATCTTATAATGTCGTGTAAATCTCTTCAATTGAAAAAGATTGCGTTAATCACTTTTATTGATAAAAATGTTAAGTTTTGTATACTAATTTCCAATTTATATATACAGTCGGATCTTTATATAACAAAGTCTCTAAATCCCGGAAAAAAGTACGTTATATGGAAAATTCGTTACATAGAGGTTCATCTTTTATTGTACTTTATAAACCATACTAGCCGTTACACACCCGTTCCACTGGGTATTTCACGATGTTGTATATGTGTATACTGTTTACATATATATTAATTATTGATATCTAGCATTAAGAATTCGATTGTATTGAAAAATATATTTATAGCTGTTACACTCTCACCCCTTGATATAAAAAGAACATAAATTATAATATCTAATTTCTATTTATATCTAAAATAGAAGGAGAAAGATATTTTTCGCTCACTTAACCTAATAATCAAGTGGATTTCCACCAAAGCAACTTTCAGTGGATCTCTACTTCATAAAATAAACATGTGTGCTAAATTTCAAGTCTAAATCTAACAGAGGAAAAACGGAATTTTTATCATCAATACCTCGTTGAGAACATTCTTAGCGGATTCCGATTCAACAAAAGAAGCATGCAAACCAAATTTTATTATTATAGTCTTAGCAGTTCGAAAACGGAATTTTGTCTATCAATACGCCCCAATAACTCTCCCGTTTCCCCCTGGAGTTGGATTTCCGTAAAAATCCATTCTTAGTGGAACTCTATTCAACTAAAGAAAAGTGCTCAACAAATTTCAAGTAAATGAGTTAAATTCAAAAACAGGAATTTTTCTATAACACGCCTTAATCCCCCATAACCCCACTCCTTTGGGGTGCGTTTTTCACAAAAATCTTTTTGTAAAAGGAGCTTTATTCCATGAACAGAACATACCTTCTAATTTTCAAGCAGGTGTTTCTATTAGTTGAAAAGCGGAAATATTTATCTATTACGCCCCTTAATTCCCCTCAGTGACCCTTGGGGATCAATTTCCCCCAAAACTATTTTGTAGCGGATCTCTACACCATGAAAGGAATTCACTTACCAAATTTTAAGACTGTACGTCTAATAGTTTAAAAATGGAAATAATTATCTATAACTCCCCTTAAACCCCCGCAACGCCACTTAGGAAACGGTACTCACAAAACCGATCTTACGGCATATCTCTACTCAGTGAATGGAATCTGAGTTACTCAATTTCAAGATTTTACGTCTAATAGTTTAAAAAAGGAGTTAATTGCCTATATATATATATAACGCCCCTTAATTCTCCAGAACGCCAATTGGATTCGATTTTCACAAAACCCATTTTGCAGCGGATCTGTACTTTATGAAAGGAATCGGCTTACCAAATTTCAAGACTATACGTCTAATAGTTTAAAAACGGAAATAAATATCTATAACGCCCCTTAAGCCCCCGCAACGCCACTTAGGAAACGATTTTCACAAAACCCATCTTATACCGAATCTTTACTTAATGAATGGAATCAGCTTACTAAATTTCGAGATTTTACGTCTAATAGTTTAAAAAAGGAGTTAATTGCCTATATATATAACGCCACTTAATTCTCTACAATGCCACTTGGGAGTAGATTTTCACAAAACACATTCTGTAGGGGATTTGTACTCTATGAAAGGAATCCGGTTACCAAATTTCAAGACTGTACGCCTAATAGTTTAAAAATGGAAATAATTATGTGTAACGCCCCTTGGTGGTCGATTTTTGTAAAAATCATTATGTAAGGAATCTCTACTTTATGAAAGAAATCTGTGTACCAAGTTTCAGGACTGTACATCTAATAGTTTAGTACTGGAAATAATTATCTATAACGCCCCTTGGGGTTCGAACTTTGCAAAATCCGTTCTTAGCTGACGTCTACTCCATGAAGGGAACCTACCTACCAAATTTCAATTCTGTAGGTTTAATAGTTCCGGAGATATCGTGATTAGTCAGTGAGTCGCTTTTTTCCTTTATATATATAGATAAAACAAATATTAAAAATTCGTAAACACTATATATTAAAAAATAATTATTCACAACTTTTTTAAAATTAATATATGTTTATTTTATGTATCTTACCCTTAAAAAAATAGAAAGAAAAACTGCAGGGAAAACAAGAAAAAAAGAATCTCGAAGAATACACTGTATTTCAAATTTTCTATTAAAATTATAGAATTTTAAGACCATTTTCTAATTTAAAGCATACAAATAAAACAAAACATACATTTATATATAACTTGAACATGGGGACACGGTACAACTCCACTTAGTGTGAAAGGGGATATCGAAGATGCTTCTAGTTACCTGGACAATGAGGGGTTAAGGGTTGCACTTCTTAGATGAAACGTTTAAAACTTTATGGCTCTCGGTGAGTGAGGATCTAATTAAATCAGTTCAAAATTTATGACCCCCATAAAATGTGTTAAAGAGAGAATAACTTGAAATGTTCAGAAATACTTTAAAAATAGGGAGGGAAAAACTTGAATCACAAAAGACAAAAGTTCGTTACATAGAAAATGCATTTCGATATAGCGAGGTTATTTTACGAAGAAAATCGTGAAATGTTCAAGGTTCCAGGAAAATGTTCGCTATATAGAAATATTCGCAATGTAGAGGTTCGTTATATAGATGTTCGACTGCATTTATTTCTTCACGGTTTTATATAGCAAAGAAAAATTTATAAAGCGTCTGTTGCTAAAACTGATAACTCAAATATTAAAAAAAATGATCAGCTAGATCAAGTATTTTCATCCAAATTATTTAGCCTTTTTTTATATAACACCTCTTCTCTCATGAAATATTACAACGTACTTCCCAAAATGTGGTTCAAACTACCAATTTTTAAAAATTTTTCTGTTCTTGATCAATAACATATGTGATTAAAGAAATTATGTTACTTCAAAGTAAAGGAAAACTTTGGTTTTAAAATTAAATCTCATTATTTGTTCAATTCCTACTATTAGTTCACACTCTACCTATATATATATATATATATATAAAGAAGAGAAGAGTATATATATATATATATATATGATATATATATATATATATATATATATATATATATATATACATCGTTGACACCGCGCAAGGACGGATAACACTACTTCATCCATAGCAAACCAAGCAAATGAAAGGAAGCAAAATGTGGAAAAATTAGAATAAGTGCGATATTAGTAAGAAAGAAACTATGAGTATGAAAATTTTTTCCACGTCTGTTCATCACGCGTGATAGCGTTCATAAGAGCTTTAAAGGTTTTGACGCGTGTGGACAGTTGTTGTTTCAAGTCAAAGTTTTACAGGAAAGATTTAATAGACGAACTTAAAATTTTTTTTTTTGGCATGTCTTCCCGACATCACATATAGATGATTTTAAGCGTGGCCGAATTATTGGAAAGATCGAAGAAGGGCGAAAAATAACAGATGTTGCCAGGGAGTTCGACATCGCTCACAGCGTTGTTTTACGGCTGTGTCATTTAAAACTACTGGAATGTGTAGTAGACGGCACGGGGAGGTCGTTGTTAGAAGTGCGACGCCTGCAGAAGACAGATATATCGTCCTATCAGCAAAAAGGAACAGGTGCACCACAGCTCAGCGGGTGGCAAATCAGTTTCTTGCTGCCTCAGGAAAGCAGATCTCCCGAAAAACTCTCGCCAGACGTTTGAGGGGAGAAGGTCTATACGCACTCAGACCTGTTGTGTGTGTCCCATTGACCAGACAGCACCGTACTGCCCGTTTGCAATGGTGTCGTGAGCATCTGAAATTGGACTGAACAGGACTGGGCATGCGTATTATTCTCAGATGAGAGTAGGTTCAGTCTGTCATCGGATTGTAGACGCCACAACTGATCTGGCGCGAGAGTGGTACTGCTTTACCGTCAGAAAATATCCAGGAAAAGGACCGATATCCGACATGCAGTATCATGGTGTGGGCCGGCCTCATGATCAATGGCCGCACGCGCCTACATGTGGTTGCGAATAAGGGACTATGACGGGCCAACGATACATTGATGAAGTTCTACTTCCTCATGTTCGTCTTTTCCGTGGTGCTGTCGGTGATAAATTTGTTTTTATGGACGACAAAGCAACATGTCATCGAAACTCGCTGTTCAGGATTGTCTTGACAGCGAGGGTATTCAACGTCTCGTATGGCCAGCGCGTTCTCAAATCTAAACCCCATTGAAATTGTGTGGGATGCTTTGGGGAGGCAAGTTGCTGGTCGAAACTATCCTCCGACAAACAAGAACACCCTCATCCGTGCACTCACAGAGGAATGGGATAAATTGCCTCAACAGCTGCTGGATAATGTTGTGCAAAGTATGGTACGACGTGTGGAATGTTGCATCACACTTCACGGTGGACATATCCCGTACTGATATCTTTCTTTAAGGTGCCTGCTGACTTTTAGATGCATTTTCCATTTCTCCGTACGCAGATCAAATGAACATTTTTTTTTTTTTCTTTCAGATGTTTCACAGCTTTTGTACTTTCCTGAACAATAAATATTCTTTATTTTAATGTCTGAACAGTGTGGCAACTATATTTTATCCTACTAGGCCTCATGTCTCGCTTAATGTTATGCTACATAGCAATTTGTGATCCGTCCTTAGCAATTGTCAGCAGTGTATATATATATATATATATATATATATATTCCTACATATATCAAGCCCCAGATCTGCTGGTAAAATGAGGAAGGCATCATCTCTATAATAACGTTTTTATTTTGCTTCAATCACATAAAATCCAACATGGCGGCCCTTTGGCGCGTAACCGAGTACAACGATAGACAACTATTCGGCGAGGAGTCACCAGCTAAGCCTTTTCGAGTATGCGATCTCCTTCGTCAGTGGATGACATTCTATTTTTGGGTACCTGTACTGATACACAGTCCTCACGTTCGTCAGCGCTCGCTCTACCTTTAAATAGGCTTATTTACACACAAATCCTTACATGATGGTAAAGAGTTCGCTCTATTTTCATTTATTACTTACTTAATTTTGTAGTTAAACTTTTCAAACCTGATATATATATATATATATACAGTGGTGGCAAAAAGTCCTGAACACTCTCATTTTTAGCGTAATTTTTGTGTTTGACTTCATTTTTCGTTGTGAAATTATCGCACTATCTTAAATATTGTTATTGATTTTAATGTATTTTTTATGCTGATTTCAAATCCACTACTAAATTCTTATTGACTAAAATATATTTTGTAGTAAAGCTGCCAGAACACAATAATGTGAAATATGTGCAAATTAAAACAATATAGAATAACATAATATGCAAAGAAAAATAACACGAAAATTGACAAATACGGTATATTTAATATATATATATAAGCATTTTGAAAATTACATTGTTGTCACACGTTAGAAAATCAATATTTTATGGGTCAGCCGTTTGCTTTAATTACGGCTCTACATCTTTTTGGCATGGAATGCACCAATTTCAAAAGAAGATCTTTCGTGACAATATGGTTGAAGGAAAATATTAAAGCTTCAATTAATTCACGTTTGTTTGAAGGTTTTTTCTTTGAAATTTCATAACCAATTTTAAACCATAAATTCTCTATTGGATTAAGGTCGGGAGACTGTCCTGGCCAGTTCATTTTATTCATAGTATGGTCTTTCAACCAGTTCCGGATTATCTTTGCACAATGACAAGGGGCGTTATCGTCCTGAAAAATCCATGACTGATTCCCCAAAAGATCTCTCGCAGTTGGTAGCAACTTATTTTTAGTATTTCAATGTAATCCATGGCTTTCACTGTTCCGCTAACGATGTGAAGTCTTCCAACACCATGAGAAAACATGCAACCCCATACCATCATTTTTGTCGGGTACTTTACTGTGGTCTTCAGACACTGAGGGCTGAATTCCTCATGAGTGCGTCGTCTTACATAGGCACTACTTTGGTTGTCAGAAATACAAAACTGACTCTCATCACTAAATATTACCTTTTCCCAGTCTTTAATAATCCATAATGAATGTTCCCTTGCCCACGTCAATCGCCTCTTGTGTAAAAATTCAATCAGTAATGGTTTTGGGCGTGCTTTACAGCCTCGTAACCCAGTTTCCAGCAGTCTTCCTCTAACAGTTCTTGGGTGCACTCTCACATTTGATGTCAAAGTCCATTGTTTCAAAATTTGCGAGGAATTAAGCTTTCTGTTTGAAAATGAAATTCTGTGCAATAACTTGTCTTCACGTAAAAATGTTTTTCTTGGTCGTCCTGATCACCCCCTGTCCGCAATAAAATTTGTTTCAGAAAATCTTTTCAAAGTTATCACAACAGTAGAAAGACCACATGGTATTTTAGCAGCAATTTGACGCATGGAATAACCTTCTTCCTTCAGATGTATTATTTTGTACCTTTTATTCTCAGGCAGATATGAAAATTTAGCCATAATTACTATATTTTCCACAAACGCACTTCCAATTGCTTTCAATACACTATTTATCACAAGCACACAACTGCATTCCATACAATAAACCACGTTTCATCTTTTTCTTTCAATTCTTTATCGCTACTGCTCTCTGATTGGTTGAAATAACGGACCATTTCATTGGTGGAAAACACACTCACTCATTCTTACAGTGACCTTATGCTTTCTTGTCAAGGTTTTTTCAACATATCAATAAAATTATTCACTTTAGATGAAATCTACAAACAGATTTGAAATCAGCATAAAAATACATTAAAATTAATAACAATATTTAAAATAGTGAGATAATTTCATAACGAAAAATGAAGTCAAACACAAAAAATTACGCAAAAAAATGAGTGTGGTCAGGACTTTTTGCCACCACTGTATCTTGTTCAAATTTTCAATCATTAATGAAAAACAATTTTATTCATCCACTCGAGTTTAAATACATTTTTTAAAAGTTGTAGTGGAGGACACTTAATGTTAATAGCTTTTTCAAATATTAATTCATTAATTCTTTTTAATTAAGGAATAAATGGTTGCAAACAAAAATAATAGTCCGACACCATACATGAAAAGGAAAGTCGCTCCTTGTGTACCTATAGCGCAATGGGCAGCGCGTTGGATTTCTAATCCAAAGGTCGTGGGTTTGAATCCCACCTGGGATGGCCTAATTTCTGAGAATGTGATTTCTTTTTACTATACTATTGTATTGGAATAATTAAATTTTATCAATGTATAAATAGTAACAAACAAAATAATAGTCTAACGCCATATATCGAAAGTGAAAATGGGAAATTGCTAGGCAAATCGCTTTCTATTTTGCCTCTTAATATTGTGATTCTGGCATATGTATGTACATATTTATATGAATAATAATTATTTAATAAAAAGCAACTAAAAAAAAACGAAAATTTTTTTGTTGACCTAAGTAAGAATTGACTTAAATCTTTTTCTTTATATTACTTGTTTTTATTGCGCGTTGCAGTGATACGCTTTAAATAACTTCAAATGAGAACCTAAATATAATATAACAGGAATATTTGATATTTCAAATACAACTAGAAAAAATATGTATATGTCAAATAATAGCTACGAATTTTATAAGGGATGATAACTATATTCTTGTAATGAAAAATGCTAAGTATATCTGTATCTAGTTATTTAGTTACCATATACAAATGGATGTTCTATGGATTCTACCTCAGATATTAGAAAAATGTTCAAGAATAGGTTTGAGATATTGCTTATAAGAATATTATTGAATAAAAGGTAACTTTTTTGTGGCTATATTGATCAAAAATAAAATTATAATCAAGGCTTTTTGCATATTCTATAGAGATTGTTAAGGTTCTGTTAAGTATGTATTCAGCACAGTTTGGAAATTAATGGTACTTTTACATTAAAAAAATCTGTTAAATTTTTTTTGCTTGAAATCTCACCAATATATTTTTTAAAAAAATTAAAAATGAATTCCTTGGATGTATAAATGAAAACATTTCTTCTAAGAAATTCATTTCGATTCTCAGAAGGTTCATTTGATGATTTCAGGAAACTGCATGAGGCCATATAAACTCTGTAGAGGATATTTCTTCTTAAAAGTGCATACGTTTTTTTCCTTCTTGTAGTGTATCTTTATAAAAAAATTAATGGAAAAGGAGTAATCAATTGTCTAGGATCCGTCTTATATTTCTGGTTATTTTTATTGTTTTTTCTCTTAGAATCCGATCGACATTTCAGTATTGCTTGGCAACATTTATTAACTGTCTTTAAACAGTTGAGATCAATTACAACACACAACAGCTAAATTTCGACATAAGGATTCTGAATAAATATGTATTGCATCAAAATTTTTTAAAAATTATTTGAAATATTTTTTGTGTATCCCAAAGGTCATGTATGCTGGAATGGGCATAGTAGGTTCTGGCCCTCATGAGCTATTGCGTCACTGAGAGTTTGAGTTTTATTTTTCAATTCCCACTATTAGCTCACACTCTCTATATATTTATTTATTTATTTATCTTGGTGGAATTTTCAATCGTTAATAAAATACATTTTAAAGCGCTCAATTGAGCTGAAATTTTATATACTTGATTATTTTGGATAGCAATACAGTAACTTAATTATAACTAATAAAAATTAATTGATTAAAAGTAATTATTTAAATAATTACAAATGCAGCCACGTTGACATCATTTTTGGCGACTTGAGTCAAAACTTGAAAAGGCTTTTTTCTCTCATTTTAAAGCGCTCATTTGAGCTGAAATTTTCTATACGCTATTGTTTGGGGTAAAAATACGATAATTGAATTATAATTAATTAAAATTATTGTTGGAATTGGCTTAATTTTTTTATATTACTTGTTTGTGTATATACATTGCAACTTCTTTAAAAAAAAGAAAAAGAAGTCAACTCATAGCTATGCGTGTTACATTAATATTAGAATAATGGCTAAAAATGAACATGTTTTACTTCTGAAATTAAATTAATTTTTTCTTTAAATACAAAGTGAGACTTTCCAAAATTTTATACCGACATTTGGAAAATTTTAGTTCGATATACAGGGTAGCCTGAAACTCAACGCCAAGCTGGCTCGAAATGAAAAGATAAGTTATAGTAGTTCTGGGAAAAATAATAAAAAAAAATCATGCTTAAGTGATGCATAGCATATTTTTGAAAATACGGAAAATTGACACCCTCCATCACATTATTAAGGGCTGTAACCCAAAAAAATTCACATTTTTACATTTTTTTCGTGAATGTCATCTTTCAAAAACATCTTATTAATAACAGTCGCACAAGTCGGGCGAAACACTTTGCTAGTTTAGTTAGAGCTGGTGGTATTGATCCTTTCGGGTTTTGTAAATAAATTTATAAATGTCTACCAGTTTGGCCACTTCGAATCTAAAGAACTGCTTTTCATATTTACGCTGCGTTGGAATTAAGTGAAGAAAGTTTAGCTCAAGAAATTACCACGATTCTAAGGAATGAACAATTTTCGCACTACAAGACTTAAAATTTATTCTCCTCTTCTTATTCCTCAATAGCTATATAGCCCTGGGTGGGCCCTGGCCTTCCCTAGAAGTTTTCTTCAAACATCTCTACTTTTGCAACTGTTTTACAGTTTTTGAACTTTAAAACATTTAGCTCTTTTTCGACACATTCAATCCATCTTAACGGGGATCTACCCCGAGGTCTATTTCCATGGGCTTTGGCAGAAAGACTTTCTTGCAGCAACGATCTTCATTCATTCTAGCCAGATGACTAGCCTATCTAAGTCTCTGTAAGTTGACAAATTTACAATATCATGTTGTTTGTAAATTTTGTAGAGTTCTAAGTTATATCTTCTTTTACATGATTCATTCACTTGGATCTCACCCAGAATGCATCTTAAGATCTTTCTGTCGAAAATTTCCAAAGCTTCCTCACCACGTAAAGTCAATAGCTAAGTCTCTGAAGCATAAGTCTAGACAGATCTTACGACTTTCGCAAACAGGCAATTCAGTTCTTAATTTGAGAAAAGTGGATTTTAAATAACTCTTTAAGGTATAAAAACATCTATTTGTAGCAATGATTTTTTTTATAAATTTCTGGGGCCAGCTAATTTTTATTTTTGATCTCAGTTCCTAAACAAGTGAAACTGTTAACTTTTACAAATTTATTAAATTGCTAATTTCTATATAACTAAGTTGTAAGTCGGATTTAAACAAGGTAAATATTTAGTTTTATTCTCGTTTACACAAATAAGTTAATTCTTTTAGCACTTTGTTCTAATGCCATAAGCAAAATTTTCCAATAAACGGAAAGAGTTTGTTCTAACAGCAGTACATCAATCTTTGTCAATGCATTACATGAAACAAAAAAGTATTCTTCACATCACATACTACTAATAGAAGGGACAGAATGATGATCATTGCATAAATAATATGCAGTGATCATCATAATTAAAGTTTCCCTCTCCAAATGCTGTAAAAAAGAATCACTGGTCAGGATTACTTCAAATTTGAACTGAATAGGCTTGAAAAGTATTGAAATGGCTTTGCATAGAAAAAAGTTACAAAGTGTATCAATAGATAGCGCTGTAAACGTCACAACAAAAGTGGTTTGGGCTGTGTGGCATTTTGAATCGAATTGCAACTGCTTTGAAATGTGATTTGCACATTAAATCAACTGTACTTTCAAAGTACATTATTATATAGGTTTTTGGACAACAAATTACTTTGATTTCATTTAACAGTTGTTGAACTGTTAGTAAGAATCTCATCCACACCATGGCAAAATCACATCACATTGGATAGGAAAAATCAGTTTTTAATTGCCCTTGAACAAAAAATTGTACAAAAAGAAAGAAGTAATGAAAATGCTAATGATTTTTTTCTTATGCCATACCATTTCTCCCTTCAAGAATATTCAGTTCAACATTGAAACCATTCTGAGCAATGGTTTTATTTTGACAACTTTTCAAAGTAGAACTTTAACTATAATCACTCCGTTTTTTAAGTTAATTAATACGTACTGGAAGTGGCACCGATTAACGAAATAGTCGCAATTAATTTTGAATTGAGAGCCAGCTAAAGTTCATTAACTGTTCTCAAATATGGCACGGAGCTGTGACTTAACCCTTCTTTAATTGTTGCATCTTAAAATTCTATATTTATTAATATTTATTTATTTAAATAAGGTACAGAATTGCAAGGAATTTACCAATGATATGTAATGACCTCTAATTTTCAATTCTTTTGGAATTGAAAAAACAACAATAACAATATGATGCACATACATTTGTAACTGGATCTAGAATAAGTGATCAACTCAATATGTTAAATCGATATTTACTCGCAATAAACATAAAGAAGAGGAAACGTTCAATAACTACGTATGGAAACGGTAAAATAATCCTACTATTCATTTCCCTTGAGATTAATGATTTCTGGTAAACCTGATCTAAATTTTCTTCTATTTTCTGAGAGGAACCATTAGGTTTCTCCCGATACCTGTAAATAGCCGAATTGCTGACGTCAAAAAATCAAACAATTACCCTAAATCTCGAAGCATCTGTTGTTGGCGGATTTCCAGGATTACAGAATTTCCGAAATTCCCTAGCGGCACCAACTCGTAAGTAATAATAATTTACCCTTTATGAATGTGATAAGTCTCTTAATCTAAAGTCCGAACAACTCTATTTCTGGAGACTTCAAATAGATTGAATGCATTTGCTGTACATTTATTTGCTATGGCGCAGTAATATTAATTAAGTTAACTTCCAAAATGACTTCCAATTCCAGATTCTTATACATATTCAAATAATCTTGGGATTTTTATGCATTCTAAAGAAAATTTAAATCAAACTGAAGGGCTTAGAATATAATAAAAACATAAATAAAACATAAATAATCCAAAGAAGAATAGAATGTTTAACTGACAAAATTTTAAATGAAACTGATATGATAAACCGATGATCACGCTACTACATTAATTTAATTTTGAAAAAAGTATTTGAGTAAGATTTCTTGTGAGCATCCGCGGAATGATTTGATGCTTTTGGTATTTTTCCCTCTCCCCTGCGCAAATCTCGCCAAGTTGGCACCATTGGCGGCATCACACAATATATAGATAAAAAATATATTAATAGATATTAGTTCTCTCATTGGTGTTAATAATCTGTTTTTGACGTAATTGAAAAAGACGTTACTGATAAGAAAAGACCCACAAATTGTATTGAAAATATGGAGGTAAAAAGTTACCAGAGGGAATATTCCGTTTGGCGTCTGTTGTATCATTTTTGGTGATTTTATCGCCTGCCCGGCACAACGGAAAGTACCAATTTTTATTTTATAGTCTCACTTTTAAATTAACACTAGGATTATTGGCCTCGAACTTCAGTCAGTTGTGACGCTGGTACCACCATCTATAAACTTCCTCACTATACCAATATGAAGAGATTGAACTTCGACAAATCAAACATACATCAGTTCCTTTACACGAGGAATCTTCATTGACGCCAGCATTCACAAACCCACGACTCCACAACAATAGGTATGAGTTCATGACCATGACCATTTATTAACTTGTTAAACTATCTTTTATTTTTAATATACGTCACCCAGTATAATTTTATTCTGTTCTGTCAATTCCACTTTTTCTAGCCAGTCGAAGTGGATGTGTACAAATAAATTAATAACTGAAGTGAATTACTTCTCTTTTATTTTTCTCTTATGAAATTCTTCTAAGAAGCTATCGAAATGAGATTTTAAATAATTAAAATCAATTAAATTTATTCCTAGTGATATGGAACTAAAAGGAATAATTTTAAATTTGATAATTTTAACCCAGTTCGCGCGCTCGCGCGTAATAAAAGACTCGCTAACAAGAAGAAAAAAATGAAATTATTTAAATTATTAAGGCTACACAGTACCGTTTTCCAATTTTTTTTGGAGACAGTAAGAGTAAAATTAATTTATATGTTCTATATTCATATTATATAATTAAGTTGATTCTGAAAGAAAAAGACAGTGCGACCAGTCATTATTTTACAATTTTAAAAAACTAAGAATTTTTCATGTTTTTTCAAAGTTTTATAAAATGCTTGATTTTTAAAATTTTTTAGCCATTTCAAGCGATTTATGTTTCTTAGATTATTGCGAACAAAAGTTAGTATGGATTTGAAAATCTGTTTCCTTGCTAATGTTTAATAATTATTTTTCTGGCTAAATCTGGAAAATAACCCGAAAATTTTAAAAATATTAACTTAAGCATGTCTTAAAAAATAACTAAAAATCTCAAATTTAACTCCATACTAACTTTATAGAACATACGATTAGGATAATCTACAAAAAAATGTTAAGACTCTATCTTGAACAGAAAAAAAGTCATAGGGATTAGAAAACACCTACATCTTCAAAATTAAAAATCCGAGAAAAACGCATTCAAAGTTTGTAAGGGCATGAAACAAATACCTATAATGCTTGTACAGCTTTAATTTTTTAATATGTTATTTTCCAACTTATGTTCTATAGTAAAACACTACTTCAATTAATTATGGCTGAAAACATTTTTTTTTATTCAAAATTTTTTTTGCATAATATTGATAGTGTTTGTTACCCCGACGACAGGTTTTATTCAGCCTAATTTTAACAAAACATTTTCACAGAAGTTTTGAAACGCAAAAAAATTATGTACAGCATAATATAATGATACAATTTTCAGGTAAAAATCGCCAGGTTTGTACATAAAAATTAATTTTTTCAGTTTTAAATTTGGGAAGTTCAACAAGTGTTTCAAAGTCGCCCAACAAGAACTCAAGTACCATAATGTAGTACTACTTTATGTTTACTATTATGTAGTTTGGGACATCATGGAAATATATATATATATATATATATATATATATATCAGTTTTATCTGTCTTACTTGTAGTCAGAATTCTTATTGCAGCATCAGTGAAGGGCTAGTTTTTCGATAAATCATTTTCAGCAATCATTTTCTCTTCCAAATATTGTTTCTCATAGCAACCTGAGAAAGTTTTGGCCGTGGTATTTTCTCAACAGGAAAAAATTTATTAAAAAGCTTCCAAGTTATATAAACTATTTTTTAAAAACAAAAATTGACATTGAAATCAATCTTAACTAATCAATTATGAGAACTCAAAAAACTCGAAACATAATCAAGCAGAACTGATTTTAGTAATGAAAATTGAAATTAATAGCCATTTCACACTTAATGAGTTTATTGCGCTCAAAAATACTTTCATTTCAATTTAAGACTAAAAAATACTTTAAAAACCTAAGCTCAGAAAACTTCAAATATCTTAAAAACTTATTTGTTAGCAGATCTGAAATTTGGAGGCAAGCTTCCCTATGACATGGTTCACACACACAAAAGCAAAATGCGAAAAAACCCCGTTTTTTTAAAGTTTGTAGGGTACTGTTTAATAGCCGAAGAGCACTACTACTGATGTCTGAGGGAAGAGAGGAGAGATGTGAGGAGATATCCTGTTTTTTCAACGTCTTCTTCTGCAGGAAAACTTTGTAAAAAAATTGGTAAAATCTGGCTTTTCTCACGCCGCGCTGTCCATTATATACCCAGCCTCATTACATAGAGATTAATCCGTGCTGTAAATTTTTTTTATAGCCTTTAACCATCCTATTGGATATTTTCTGTGGTGCAATGTTACATTAAGAAGGACTAAAAAAATTCTTTAGCCCTTTGTTTTTGTACCAATTCTTCCTTTCTCTGAAATGTGTCCATTTCCTGTGAACAAGAACCAAAACAAAAATTTACTGAATTTAAAGATAGAAGACAGTTTCCCTTTACTAGAGTGCGGGATACCTTTGCACTTGATTTATGGGGTAGCTGGTAAAGCTAAATTCGAAATGCGAAATGTTAACAAAATAATATCATTCCAACTATTTTAAGTCTGATTATTTTTAGTAAAGAATATTTTATGCTTTAAAGCATTTTCTAAATAGATTAACTTGTCAAGCGTCATTAATTTCCCTATCTTAATATTCAATAGTTACAGAGAATATTCTCAACAAACATTGTTGAATATTTTCAATTTTGGATAAAATAGTGTTGTCTAGTCATGATTCATTACTTACGTATTTCATGAATTTTTATTCCCTAGAAACTTTAACCCTAAATTTAAAAAAAATATATTTCGGCTGTGATTGCAAAGAATTTATGTGTAATAATTTGAAATAACAAAATATTCGGGGGAAAATACTAAGCAAACAACATATTGTAAATTAAATATATGCGTACATTTCCTTTGCTTTTTACATGAGAATATATATAAGTCACAGAAATAATCCACAGTACTGCTTCTTTCGGTGCATGTTCGTTAGTAGAAGAAAAAGGATTTTCAAACCTTGTTACAATTAGGATTATTTTAGCAATGGAATTTTCAAAAGAGATGTGATGTTCAAACGCTAGATTTATTTTACACGAAGTCTACTTGGTTCTAACTTAAACAAATACATATTTTATGATGAGTTCAAACCATTGAATGTCTTTATTTTTTTATAGACATTACACTATCGCTACTGGCCTTGAAGTTTAAACATTTATCTACCGCATTATGATTTACTGTAGATTTTTTGCATGCAATATATTTTTTTTGAATCACTTCATTGAAAATTAAGGGATATACATAAACAAAATACTCAACTTTGAGAAATTTAATTAGTTAGAGCTAATTAATTAAAGATATTCAACTGTAAAATTAATTATGCACACTGTTCACTTAAAATAAATAGTTAAATAACTTTCTAAGGTCTTCATTAACATACAAATAAATAAGACACTTTTTGACATTAACTGTTTTTTCGGAACTAAAGTAACAATCTTCGAAATCCTCTAAAAACGCAATTTCTGCTATAAAACTATTCACTTTCCCCGCTAAAATACTCATCATAATACCCGTGCTGTCATATATCTTGGAAGAGTGGATTTAAAATAATATTCCTGCTAAGTCACGTCACAGTATTCGTAAAAATGGTTATTCTATGTAACTTTAAAGTGAATGGTACTCATAAGTACCGTCGGTAGATAAAGGGTTAAAACCATATTCAAATAAAGAGGAATATCTGAGACTTCTAATTATTCACTATTTCTTTTATATCGTCTGAAAACGACTTTAATTGGCTCAGTTTCATTTAATAATAACTCCCCCCCTGATGATCCTTGTTGTAGGTATTTAGCAAAGTGAGAAGCCAAACTCGTGACTTGATTTCAATAATACCATCACGAGGTTATCAACCACGATAGTTAGAAAAATTATTTACTGTTTTAAAAGCAATCTTTTTTATCTGATAATAATTCACATTTATTAGTTTTGTCAACATACTGATTGACTGGTTGTCTATCAACGTCGCAGTTCTAAGCAACACGAGCTGGAACAAGTTTCAATAATGCGAGGTCCATCAAAAATAGCTATTACTTAGCTTTAAGGTATCCAACTCTACTTGCGACAACTTTTTTCTTAAAAAATGTAGATATGGGGATTTTTTTTTGTGGTCTTTAGATTTATTTAGTTTATTTTAAGAAAAATATGTTAAAATTTAAGCAAAGAGAAATAAATTATTATTTCTAAAATGGGAAAAAATTGGTAAACATTTCCAAAAAATTACTTAAACGGGTTCCATTCTGCCCCAAAATATTTTGAACAAATTTCAATTTTAAAGTGTTCCTTTGCTATTCATTTTTTAAATGACCTTCAGAATAAGAGATATTTAAATTTTTACTAAAACTAGAGCACTTTATCTTATTGTATGAAATTGCTTAAAAAAACCAGTCATTATATATTCACATAAAGTACTGTAAATTTTGTAATAAAACAGTGATTGATAAATCTGAAGGTTAAAACACTTCCACTTTCATTCAGAACACACACAAAAATTTTCAGTTAATTATTTCCAAAAATTTTTGAATGATCGCCGTCCCCGTTTCAGCATTTTCGAAAAAACTCACATCGAGTATAAAGCATTTTAAAGTATGTCATCTTGCTTAAAGTAGTGGCATCTGCTTTAACTAAAACACTTCTAATTTTTGTTCTAGTGAATGAAAAATAATAAACTTGGTACTTATATAAAGATAATAAGTTGGCCTGTAAAATAAAATCATAAAAAAAATTGTCAACTTTTGGCCAAATTCACAATTTTACGGGAGTCGGATACCTTAAAAGGCGAAGATAGTAGAAAACAAATTAAATTGAATCAGGGACTAATACTATCGGTGACAGACCTTGCATTTTAGAATAACGACGAAGTAACACGGACGATAGCTCCACATTACGCCAACGCGAGGGCATTGAGACCCAACAGATTTAGCATGCAGTCACCTCTTTATAACGTAGGTTTTCAGTGGCAACAGTATTCAGAAGCAACATCGACAGAAACAACATCGAATACGAGGCTTGACTATAATACGTAGATCAATAGTAAGGCCAAGGATGAGCAAATAGCAGCCCTCATGCTACATGCGGCCCTCAAACAATTTTTTTGCATCCCACCAAGACAGTCAGGAAATCTACCATGAATCGTAGGGTTTGCAGCCCTGGGATCTCAAAATCCAGGGAGACCGGTATTTTTTCGAATCCCGGGATCCCATTCTAATTCCTCTCCACTCTTCATATGTTTCAATTTTTCTCTTTGACTTCTTTCTTTTCCATGCTAAAATTTTTGTCTTATATTATAAAAGTAATAACTAAACCATAAGACTGTGGAATCGGCCACTAAAAGAAGAGTGAAAATGTATTTTTAAGTTGGTTTGAAAAAATGAAAAATATATAACAAGTAAAGAAGAGTATTTTAAGAAAATAAAATTATATATAATTTGAATTCCAATTTTATATGCATTGCTGTTTGTAAAAAATGCAATACCACGAAGGAATAATCAGAATTAAGTGAACTTTGCAGCAAATATCAATTATAGGATGTTGCGTAAAATAGTAAAGTTTGAGAGCCATCGCGCATGCGTGGCTCTCGCAGCGCCCTCTGAACTGATGCTGAAAGCGTATAAATAGAGGGATGTAGCGGTACGCGAAGAAAAAAGTTAATGATTATTTGTTAGTGGCAAACGTTTAGTGAGACCTAAGTATGCCTCCACGACGAAATAAGTAGAAATTCTAACACTTTACGGAGTTTGAACGGGGGAAGATTATCGGCCTTCGAGATGGGGAGGACTTTCCTATATTACAATAGGAGCTCGTGTGTAGCGGAACAGTTCCACAGTGTTGCGAGTTTTGAAGCAGTGGACCGACGAGCACCGAACAACTCGAAAAACTTGCAGTGGACGACTAAGGAGATGTCAGCGCGCGACGATCGACATCTGCTCCTCATGGCGGTGAGTAACCGTACAGCTTCCTCCAGGTAGTTGGCAGTACGTTGTCTACTGCTACAGGTGTACTAATGTCGGCTTCGTCAATTCATCGACGTTTGCTGCA
Organism: Trichonephila clavipes; assembly: GCA_019973935.1. Lineage (NCBI taxonomy): Eukaryota > Metazoa > Arthropoda > Arachnida > Araneae > Nephilidae > Trichonephila > Trichonephila clavipes. Next base: position 531,081 of record BMAU01020716.1, on the reverse strand, counting down.
CCGTAGATTGCGTGCAAGGGTGCCTTTATACAGGATCCCCTTCACGACAAACCATCGACGGCTGTGTCTGCAATGAGATCATGAACACAGAGCCTGGCAAGCTGATTGGCTCCAAGTTATCTTTTCAGATGAATCACGCTTCAATTTGTGGGACCATGTTGGCTGCATTCGTGTTAGATGTTATACCGGTCAACGCTACTTTCCAGAGGGGGTTATCGAAAGACATAGTAGCCTAACACCCGGAGTTATAGTTTAGGGGTGGGATTTCGTATCATGGACGGTCCAATTTGCTGCGAATTGAGGGTAATCTCAATAGCAACAGGTACGTCCGTGAAGTGCTACAGTCCGAAGCCATTCCCTTCCTTTAAGGCATCCCTGGAGCTATCTTTCAGCAGGGTAATGCACGCGCACATGTTGCAATGTCTGTTCGAGACTTTTGTTCAGCCCAACATATGCAACTTCTTCCTCGACCTGCTAATTCACCGGATATGTCGCCTGTTGAGCACGTATGGGGTTTAGTTGGTCGGCGTCTCTCTCGTGATCCATTTCCTGCAGCTTCAAAAGACGAACTTTTTCTACGCATGCAAGCAATATGGAATTGTCTTTCTCAAGCAGACATTCAAAATCTATTTGACTCCATGCCACGTCTTAAAGCAGAACTTATTGGAGCCCTTGGTGGCTTCACCAAATACTGATTTAAGGCACTTAATATTGTTTTTTTGCTTTGAAAAATTCGTCATTTATTTGTACTGATACAAATCGTTTGTGCATTAAATTTCATTTAATTCTGATGATTCCATCATGATGTTGCAGTTTTTACAAACAGCAGTTTAGATAGCTAAAAATGCACGTTTTGACTCATCTAGTAAGAGAACCCTCGAATTATGTTACAGTATAATTTTTTTATTGAACAAATGGTCGTTGAGGGTTAACTGTAAGGAGGTTTTAATCTCTTTTTGGCTATTTTTAGATGACTGCACTGAATTTTCTATAGCCCAATGTAATGAGAAAAATATAAGATGAAAACATTTTACTACTAAAATTTATAAAAATAATTTCTTTTTAGGTGGAAAATTAAAATTGCATTGAATAAAGCTTTTTTAAAAGCTATAAAAATGAAATTATGGAGATTAGGAAAGTGGGTGAAGCAAGCCTAGCCAATTCGAATTCAGAAAATGTCCAAAGTTTCTATTGAATAAATAGATTATTTATACGATATTCTACTTTTATGTATTAAATGCTTTGATCTAAATTATTTTTTCTCTGAGTTTATTGGTAGAGGTTACATCAATTTTTGTAATCTACAATATCCAAGATAATAATACAAACCGTCGTTGTGGCATTTTTATTATAAATTAAAGCAATAATTAAGAAATAAGGTCAAAATTACTAAACACAGAACTCAAAGAAAAATAAATCGATGGAAAATATTAAGATAAGTAAATTTGTTATAATAAATTTACACTGTTTCTCATAAAATTGTATTTTTTAGTGTATTTAATTAGCTCATATTAACATAAATAAAGATAATTTACCAAATTTAAGATTTGTTTGCTCCTTTTCAATCACGATTTTCGTTACATTTACGTTACAGAGAAGCAATAATCCTTATTTTTCTAGCAGTTCTAAGTACATAAGAAGAAAAGACTTTTCTCGCTTATTTGTATTTTTTAAATCTCCCCAAAATGTTTCTTTCTCATTCATTAGTTTGTTTCTTTCGGACAAAATCGGGGCCTTAATTTCATTAAATTACTTTGTTATGCCTCACTTGGGGCAAATTTCGATTTCCACATCACTTCGTCTTTCTTCTTTCTTACAGAACTTTTTTATTTATCCATTTAACAAGCCATATTTTTTGTCAAATAAGAACTCCCCTCCCCTTTAAATCAAAATCCTGCTGAACAATATTTTTTTCACTTCAAAATACGAATTTTTTAAAAAATGCATTCTTTAATTTTTTAAAAAAAGTTAGTGTGTGTTTGAGCAAAAAATCTTAAAAATAATATTCATATTTCTATCATAAAATTTTGTCACTCCTATTTCTTTAAAAGTTTTTTTTTATGCTACTTAAATGTTACAAGTAAAATATGATGAAACGTTATTAAGTATAAACTTCGAGCTCATTAGCAAGAAATCAGAAAATGCATTAAAAAAAATGTGGACTTATTATTGTACACTTTTTATAAAAGATTTAAAATGCACCAAAGAATTGTCATGAACTCTCGCCGGCAGAAATGTTAGAACGCACCAAAGGATGAGACATATTTTTAGAACACATACTTTTATTATTACTATCAAATCACTATCTAAATTCGACCTATGTTAGAGGAACTGTCAGACTCATCACTAAATTAAATTTCTATAATAATTAATTTAATAATTAGTCATGGGCGTCTTTAGGCATGAGTCAACTGGACATGGGCCAAGGGCCTCGGGGGGCCTTGTCTCGTTCTCAATTCAGCAGCTTCATTAAGATCGTGACCTGATTAATATTAATTGTCAAATGTTATTATTTGACATATTCGCGGAAAACTGGAAATTTCGAACTACATGCCAACCGACAACAGTAGCAAAGTGGCATCACATAATTAAGTAATGACCATCATCTATGGCTAGGCCTGCATCAACCACCATAAGCCATAATTTAGTCAAAAGGGGACAATCAGTTGAGCCGGTTTACGAGATTATGAGTCACGCACAGTTATTTGTAGTGGTTACCTTTCGTACGAGTATTTTCCATCTTATGTTATATACCAGGGGTTGGCAACTTTCTTAGCTCTGGCGTGCCAAACTAATCTACCAATATGATTCAGCGTGTCACACAATAAGACATTTTTGAAACCATTCGATTCCGTCGATAATCCAAGCAGAATTAGAGAATAGAGATCAGTAATATAGATTTATAGTTTTATTAATTATGCATCATTTAAAGATAATTCTTAACATAAAAATAACAGCATAAAATATAACTATTTCTTTAACAAAAATTTTAAAAAATTAAAATTATATAGGGTGTTTTTTTTAGAGGTATAGAACTTTAAATTGAAATAAAACAACGATGTATTATTCGATTGACATGAATTTTTTTTTATTCGAAAGATAACCTTGTGGCATTACATTTTAAATATGATCAAGCAAGGCGTAGATTCGTCGAATGGGCCCAAAACGAGATTGCCGTTGTTCCCGATTTTCATAAGCGAATTTTGTTTAGCGATGAAGCGCACTTCTGGTTGAATGGCTACGTCAACAAATAAAACTGCCGCATTTGGAGTGAAGCTAATCCACAAGTGTATGTCGAAACACCGTTACATCCAGAAAAACTGACTGTTTGGTGCGCTTTATGGGCTGGTGGAATCATTGGTCCGTACTTCTTCAAAAACGATGAAGGCCACAACGTTACAGTCAATGGTGATCGGTATAGAGCCATGATTACTAACTTTTTCATTCCTGAATTGAACAATCATGATGTCCAGGAGCTGTGGTTCCAGCAAGACGGCGCAACATGTCACGCAGCTCGTGCCACAATCGATTTATTGAAAGACACGTTGGGTGACCGCCTAATTTCACGTTTTGGACCTGTGAATTGGCCTCCAAGATCTTGTGATTTAACACCGCTAGACTATTTTCTGTGGGGCTATGTAAAGTCATTGGTCTATGCGGATAAGCCACAAACGCTGGACCATTTGGAAGACAACATTTGCTGTGTTATTGCCGATATACGGCCACAAATGTTGGAAAAAGTCATCGAAAATTGGACGTCCAGATTGGACTACATCCGAGCCAGCCGTGGCAGTCATATGCCAGAGATCATATTTAAAATGTAATGCCACAAGATTATCTTTTGAATAAAAAAAATCATGTCGATCGAATAATACATCGTTGTTTTATTGCAATTTAAAGTTCTATACCTCTAAAAAAACACCCTTTACATACATTATGTATTTTGAAACATATTTAATAAAATAAGACGTAGGCAACATAAAATATAAGTATTTCCTTTTATCATAGTTAAATAAAATGATAAGTAAAACTTTGAATACAAATCTAGAGCTTGCACCGCTTTACTTCACATCGCAAAAACATGGGTATAATTTGTGACTTTCAGTTTGGCACGATTTTGAGCATTCAGTTGTTAAACAACTTCTTTGCAGATTCGGGGAGTATTCTTCATGTGAAAAGACCAATTTTTGACTCAGATATGTAGACCCAAAAGTGGAAAGCAGAGTACATGTTATTTTTTCTCTCTTCAAAAAATTAAATCTCTCCAGAAATGACATTCAAAAGTTTACAAAATAGCTGTAAATTTCAGTTATTTTTGCAATTCCTTTAATGTCTATAATTCTGAAGATGCTTGTCAAACAAGGAGCATTACAAATGTATTAACTTCCATCAACTCAAAAATTGACAAATTTATAGAGTAATGCAAAGTGCCGCTGATAAGTGCACCACGTGCCACACACCAAGTGCAAGCATGCCATAGGTTGCGGACCTCTGTTATATATTGTCTACTTAAAAGGATCACGCTTGGGATCTACTTTTGCATAGGGGTCCAAACATCAAAAAGGATTTAAACACCCCTGTACTTAGCTAAAAGATGAAAATCGTCACAATGCTGATCGGCCTAAATTGACTCGTCTACTACATTTACTTGAATTCTGGCAGCTTTAACTACCACTACTACTTTAGCTTCGGTATGGTAATAGTTGCCTACATCTGTCTACTTTTCTCTTCACTTGACATTAAACAGCAACTCTCATTAAAATAAATCACGGTTCCTTTATAGAATGCAGTTTTATAATCATACAACGTTTAAAGAAATTTTCTCCAGAGGATTAGTAAGAACCTCAAATAGAACTCGTTACAGAATTACTTTAAAAACAGGAAAAGTCAAACCAAATTAATATATTAGTTGTTTCTTAACTTCTTTCTGAGTTTTTTCATAGAAACCTAAATAAAAGATGTGAAATCATTAGTATAATATATTGAAACATGAGTGTATTAAAAAACTAAATAATGCAATGGTAAAGGACTAATTTTCTCTTTCTAATTTTTTTTACGTAAATTTTTTTGGATAAAGATATTTTAATAAAGCTATTACATCCGTTATTATAATTTACACAAAAAATTAAAATGATTTTAATAAGACTTATAATGAAAAGTTATACGAGATTATTAAAAGGATATTTATTATAATAAAGTAAATTTTATAGATAGCGTAGTGTACGTGTTTAAAAATCACTGGATTAAAAACTGTTTTATGTTACAAGATTTTGTGAGTACTTTTATTAATCATGTGAAAAGATTATTTTTTCATATCTAATTAAATTTTTATAACGAATGAGTTCGCTATTCATTTTATGTAACATTGAAGAAAACTGAATAATTACTGAATTCAATAATTTCGTTAGCCTATAGTACAGTTCATGTTTAAGTACGTTCTCAAATTCAAACCGAATACTACCCTACACAGTGACCCATATATAAAATTTAAAATATTTAATCAGTTCTATATAAAATAATCTTAAGTTTGCGGCGGTCTCCACCAAAGGATCGATCTCCTGTTAGAGAACTAATGACTTCTCAACGGTCACGTAGTTTTCGTGAGAAAGTACCTAAGAAAAAACGATACCAACGCTTAGGCTCTAGGGCAAGTCAACCTTTGACTTGACCTCCCTTTATCTAGATGACAGAAAAGTGACCGGCGCAGTTCCCAAATCGATTTCCGGCTTCAAATTCCACCGCACGAGGGGTGACAAGGACCAATGGCTGAATAATAGTTCTGGATATGTCGAAACTGAAATGACTATGTGCCACGTGTATCTTTTGAAGGTGGAACATATTCCACCTTTGAAGTTACACAAACAGGGGATAGACACACACTCCAAAACATTCTCTCATATTATTTGCTTGGACTCTCTCAAACCTACTATATATATCGGACCTTTCAAGACTCCAGAATAACCAGCCTTAACATCAGTAATCTGGCCTTACCAGTACCTCGTCAGTGGTGCTGTTCACCAAGTTCAATACAGTCATATAAGTGCAAGTCTATAATAAGTTTTTTCAACTATTTAATTAGTGCATTTAATCCAGTTACTAATTTCCCAAATGTAGATTGAAATATCTAAAAATTTTGAATTCATTATAATTCAAAATTTCCAACTAATGCAAAATTTTTTAAATATATTTCCTTATTTTTAAGAATTTTCCGGAAATTATTTCACTGGCGTCTAAGTTTAGAATTCATATTAGTATTATTTTTCGTATTTACATTCGTTAAGAAGCATAAAGAGTTTTTAATAAGGTGTGTACTTGCATTAAATTCCCTCTCAGATGGTCTTCTCTAATTGAATCACAGAAAATATTTACATAAGATGCCCAGATTTACGCTATTTGATACACACAATCTAGTTTGTATAGAATAATCAATGATGAAAGGATATTAATGGAAGTATGAAACTAATTCATGCAAATTATATTAAAATATTTCGAAATTTCTGACTCATGTATAAATAATTCATGCGTGAGAGAGAAAACTTCAGGAAATGTGTTCGATGTTATTAAGGGATGTGACAAGATTTAAATGGATTATCACAGATAATATGATGCTTCTCATAATTAAATTAACTATCATATATTTATTCTGTAAACGAATTCCAGTGTTTAGTTAGGTTAAAAATAATGGAATTACTAGTTTTTTTGAAGATGCTTCTTTCAAAATGAAATTAATAATAGTTTGCCAAATTGAAATTATGTAGCTCTACAGTTCATATATAGAAAGCCGTTCTCACTTTATGGAAACAAGTTTGATGGTTAATTTTTGTTAATAAATACCGTATTTTTTGTGGTGATTTGCTTCGATCTGATAGCCATTATTCTTGACAATAGCACTAGCTTTCATTTTTAATGAAAGTAAACTTTTTCTTGGTTATGCCGTGCAAATTTTACTCTATTTCTCTTGAATCGTTTTTCACTGTCCGGTCCGTGTTCTTGGATGCAGTTTTCCTAACGCTCGTTTTAATAAACTGAAAGCACAAAAGTCCATTACAGAAGTGTAGGGTGATTTTACGCGTATTTCATCAAATGGGATACATTGTGTTCTTGTTTCTGGTTCTTTCTTGGCTAAATCAGTGGCTGTTGACTTAGACGTCTGACTAGAGGCTTTGCCCATATGGAGCTCAATCGTATCAATGTTCTTTCCATATAAAGTTGGAATTTCTTCATCAAAAATTGGTTCTAAAATATTCTACTGATATTAGAGTGAATTACTTGAGACTTTTTGATTTTTAATTTTGGGTTGGTCATGTGATTCGACGAGTCCCGTTTTAAACTATACAATACGGATGGCAGGGTACAAATATGGAGAAAACTGAACGAAAGAATTTATTCCACATGCATTGTCACAATTCTTCATGCTGGTGGAGTGCATATTATGGCTTGGAGGATGTTTTCTTGGCTTTGCATGAATCCTTTAATCCATGCCGAAGAACGTCTGAATGTCCAAGAATATTTAAGTGTTATCGCAGATCAAGTACATCCTGTTATGTTATGGTGTACCCTGCTGGGGTAAATAATTTCAGAAGGTCAAAATGCTCCATGTCATATAGCTGGCATCCTCTGCAGATGGTTGGAAGAGCATGGCACACATTTTACTTCGCTTAGTTAACCGGCTCAATCATTAGATCTCAATCCAAATGAGAATTCGTACGATACTGAAGGAGGCATTAGGCAGCTTGATCTAGTATCATCCAATATAAAGACATTGGAAAATGCATTTCATTGGATATAGTATCAAATTCCTCATACCATCTATCAACATCTCATAGAGTCCATGTCAAGAAGAATCTATGCGGTATTAAGGGCCAAAGGTGGTCCAATATTGCACTGATGGATGGTCATAATAATTTAACCACTCAGTGTATAACCAACAGCGTATCAACCGTGTCAATGATTCGGGGCCCCAACATGTGTAAGCTAAACAATCCAAAAATGTTTTTGGAGCGGCAAAAAGGCCCCCCCCCAAGGAATTTTTTTACATGACTCATTCAGGACTAACTACGCCAGTGTGTATAACATACGCATATTTATATATTTATAATCACATTTAAAAATAATAAGGAAATCTTTTAGCTATACTTGGAAAAATAGAGACGAATCAACGTATTGGAATTTATAAGACAGTAATATATGTTTTTTCCTAGCATATTAAATACGATCTCTAGATTGTCTAGAAAATTTATGCCAATTTTGAACGAAAACTGAATCACAGGACATTTAAATTTTCGTATGAACTTTCTAAATTATGTAGGTGCCACTCTGTTCTACAATCTTTCTTCATCTTTCAGGCAACTTGAAAATTCCCACCTTCCAGAAAATCTCAGGTTTTTCAGCGAAAAAATTTATACCTGATTTTTTTTATCTCGATAACATTATTATTAAGAGAATATTGTAATAATCAAAATAGCAGGCAATCAGTGGTCGCGAGGTCTGGTGAATATGGTGGACGCGGGGTAAGACATCCCAATCGAACACCAACAATTTTTGTCTAGTTATCAGACACGTGAGGTCCTAACACCCTGACAGATATATTCCGATAAAACAAGGCATTATTCTGATTCGCTATTTCTAAATGATTTTACTTGAATATATGTCTTTAATCCTTGTAACTGGGAGACAGGATTCCCTGAATATATCGTCTCGTTGTTTGGATTCCTTTTCAATCCCACCAGACACAGAGTATGGCCTGTTTCGGATGAAGATAGACTTTTGATGTGGCTAAAGAAGGTTCATTATGCTTTCTTCAAGGCTTTCATATTCAAGGCACATAAAATTGACAATAATTAAAGTATTACAACCAAATCTTTTCCTGAATATGTTTGAAGTGCTGTTTTTTAGAATGTAGGTCTTTGTTGATACTAATACCACTTGTCTGAGGGTGACATATCGAGACAAACGAAATTCATCGCGGCGAATAATTGATGTACGACTGTCGTTAGTGTTGTAGCTTTGAGCACTTTAACGGTGACAGTTCGATTTGGCTCGGTTACACCCCAATTTCGAAGGTGAATACCCTGGAGGAGGTCCCTTTCCACCAACTCTACTAGAGGACTAACGAATAGATGACTATTTAGAGTGCACTCCTGCCGTACATGCACTAGACATTTATAAATACTTATGCATTCCTTCCCCGGGATTCAAACCTCTGCTCTACGGCACAGTACTAAGCTTCGCTAACCCCAATACAGGATGAGCGTACGCATGTTTTTTTCTTTTTTTCAATCGTTCTGGTATATTCAGACCTGTTCTTATGCCACCAACCAAAAATTGGCACGAACATTCCGATCAACCCAATAGTTAAAAATTTATGAATATTATAAATTTTTATTCCTGCATTCGCGACAAGCTTTAGATTAGTATATATGTCAAGTCTGCTTTACTCATCTGCTACATTTTCAATGTTAAAGAAAATTATATTAATTACTTGAAATTATTTTCATTGATCTAGTACACATATTTTCCAATAGTCTATTAATTTTAAAGGAAAATAAAATTAATAAAAAAAGTGAGTGTATACAAATTGTAACAAGCTTTAAAATAAGTTCATTATTTGCTTTCATTTTACACGGATTAAAATTGCGTGATTATGTGTTGGAATTTTTTTTTATGTATGAATATAATCAATATTGGATGAAAAAACAAATATCTAACATCTAATACATATATTTAAAATTTTTAATTTTACTTTATAATTTTTATTTTTTATTCAATATTAAAACTCTTTAGAAAACATAATTGATTTGATTGAACGAGGTAAATTGAAGTTTAATATTCTAGAGCTATCTACTACTAGAAACACAAAACAGTTCCTTTTAACAGGAAACAAAACATAGAAAAAAAATCCCCAATAGCACAAATTCATAAAAAAGCTAATCATTAATAGTCAAACCCACATAGTAACAATACTGCGTTACCCATCTGGCATAGTGGTTAGTGACGCTGACTGCTTTGCCGTAGGGCTTGGGTTTGAATCCCGGTGAAGGCATAGATGTTTGTAAATGTATCGTGCCTTCGCGGCATGAGGGTACTTTAAACAGACGTCGAGCCGCAAGTCCCCTCGTGAGGCTGATAACAGGGGATAAAAGGTGGGAGACCCTGACAGTCCCCCAGGGTGTTCTTCCTCACAATTTGGGTGGAATCGAGCTAAATCGTACTGTCACCTGTATGGCGCGAAAGGTTACGGTCAGCAATGAGCGCACTTCTGGCCTCTTGCCCTGATGAATTTCGTGGGCCTCGATCTGACTACGTCAGACAGCTGGCATTAGCAACAACAACAATATTGCACGAGGTGAATGAAACTCATATTACTCTGTCAATATCTTATTTTACACTCGGCTTCAATGAATTGTCTTTATATAAGATGGGAAACACATATTCTAGAAATATATTTCTAGAGTTACCTCTCAATAATTATTTCCTCAGATTTTTCTAGAATTGCCTCGGGGCATCCATTTTGTTGTCCATTTGGGTGACTTAGTGTTTAGCAGCCAAACTTTTCACCAAGGTTACATTTACATATTCAGCATTATTAACAAAAGTATTCTCCCTTTTGTTACAAACCGTCTTCCTGACCACAATACCTTCGGAATAGAAGAAAATAATAAGTCCCAACTTTCCTTAAGAGTATTTAGAGGCTATCTCAGCAACAAACTCCAGTGATCGTACTCTTGATAGACAATAATACATTCTGATTTTGTTTCCATTTTTTTTCGCATATTTTTGTCTGTTTATACACTCATGATCTTGTCGGCTGGCTTAGATCAGGGGTGGGCAGACTTTTCCAGGGCGCGATCTACTTCAAATTTTTTCAATCTGTTGCGGTCCACCCAATGTCAGTGACACACACAAGGAGGGGGGCACTGTCTCTGTCATTTATTTTTTTTACCGATTGATTTTAATTCCATACATACAGTACGAAAAACTTAATTAAGTAGTTGCTATTAATAATTTTTTTATTACTGAATGCCACCGAGTATTTATTTAGTAATTTATTTTTTTTACTGTTTTTTGATCCCGACAATCTACAAAATTAAAAAATATGTTTGGCTGCGTATTGTGGTATGACACCAGAATGGTAGACTTTCGACCCCCGACCACGCCTCTCCCCCCTTGAAAAATTCTTGTGTGCGCCAATGCCCAGTGTCGTAGGTATGGGGAAGTAGGAAAAGATCTCCAATATTTATTATTAATTAATAATAAATACGCAATATGTACTTACAGAACTAAAATAAAAAGATTTAACACTTTTAAAACTGTGTTTAAACAAAACGCAAAATACAAACTTAATAATAATAGCTACAATTATAATAATAATACCTAATGATACATTTACTATCAAACAATTCAAAATACATGAAAAAAAACATTTTTATCTCAAGTTTATCTTAGTTTTTACTTAAATATTTTTATCTCAAGTTAGTTTTTGCTGTTATAGTCAGTTGAAGACTTATACAGTCTGCATACTTCATTCAATCTTGAATATTTCCGTTTATAATTAGTAACTGCTGAAATCTTCAGGCGGTCACACCAAAATGTATCGGCGGTCCACCGGTAGATCGCGATCGACAAAGTAATGCCCACTTTGTTAGCCAAAGTTTGTGGGTTGAATTCCAACTATAGTAGATAGATTTTCTGGATTCAAATATCGTAGGTACACATGTCACATGACATGTAAAAGATCCTTTGAGTATAAATATAGCTCTAATACTCTCCGTTAAAACTAAATCACAGCAATATTTAACATCGTATAAGAGCTTGAATGGAATAGATTCGAGCGTCAAAAATTTGGTAGTGGAAGCCGCCACTAGATGGTGCCACCAATGAACTATCTCTCACACTTGAGAACTTGACGTGTCTGAAAAGGCAAAGTTGCTAAAATACACAGACCATTAGATAAAAAAAAGAAGAAAGATATTCATTATCATAAATAAGTAAAGTGTTTGTTAAAAAATTTGCATGACTATTTGTTCACAGATTAAAAACACTTAACTTTAAAAAAATAAAAGTTCACGATTAAATGAAATGAAAAATAGAGAAAAAAAGAGAATACACACACACACATTCAAAGAATCGGCAGAAGAGACTTTTGATACGAAAAAGAATGAGATTTATGAATTTTATTTATTATTTATTTTTCCATTAACCTTGTTTAAATTGCAGAGACAGACCTAAAATATTATTCCAAGTTTTCTTCATGCTTATGTGTACCAAATTAACCCGTAATTATTAGTATAAAATGTTAAGTCATTTGTGACTATTTTTCATTTTTCTGTTTTTCTTTGTTTTTATCTGTTTAAAATGCTCTTTTTAGGAAAAGGAAATTAAGGAATACATTTTTTTACTAAACATAACATTTTGAAATGCATTTTTTTAAAAAATCAAACACAGACGTTTTAAGATAGAAGTTTTATAAAAATAAGTAAAGTAATTTCATATTTTGATGGATGAGATTTTTCGAAGTATTCTATCAAAGAAAAAAAAAGATAAGCTTATACAGTATATTCAATATTTTAAAAGTACCTACTATCCAAGATAATAATAGATATTTTCAGTCATTTAAAAAATGCAGAAAATCCACAAAGAAAATTTTTTTCTAGTAAAAATATTCTTTAGACGCGTTACTGGTCATAGCGTGAATTTGAAACATCATCCAAGAAGTTTCGAAAACGTCATCTCCATAATGATTACAAACGACTGTATTTTCTTTTACTTCGATTCAAAAAACTGAATTTTCAAAAATGATTTATTACAGATCTGTATACTGTACTCAATATTTTTTTAACATACTTGTCCGCTTTAACAGAACTCAACATATGTTTTATTTCATGAAGGATCAATCAATAAAAATATTGAACGAATTTTAGTAAAAGCACTTGTATTTTGTCCATTACTCAGAATGTCATATCATATATTTTTAAACTACATTATTTTATAATGCATAGCACGATCTTTTCACTTTAAAATTTAAATCTCATCGATTTTATTTTTTAAAAATATGCATAGTAAGAAGAATTTAATTTGATTTAAATAACATTTGAATTTATTTTTAAATAAATAAAAAATAAGAACTTTTCTATATCTAAACGAGATTTTTTTTATTAATGTCATTCTATAAAGCACATTTGATCTGGATAAAGGACATTTGATCTGGCACCAACCTCTTCTAACTACCACACCAACAGGAGGACATTGCATCTCGACAGATTTAATGTACATCGGCTCCTCCACACGGATAAATAAGAAATATATATATATTGATGGGAGGCCGCCGGCCCCTGAGATACAGTTGTAATTTTTGCATTTGCCCTGTTTACAGGAAATAGGGATTACACAGGAATGTGGGTGCGTCGGGTTCAACGTACCTGATGGCCGGCAAGGTTGTGTTTTTACGCGGACAGGGAATCCAATCAGGGTGGTAGATTTGATAGTAATGAATCCGTAGCGGATTCTTTTCCAAGTGGTGCGGTCGGCTTTAAAATCTGGTCCGCGAGAATTCTCGAGGCTTTTTCCCTCTTACGTCTGCCAGAAAAAACCTCCAGTCGGGAAGCGAACTCGCTACCCGAGGTCACCCCCTCAGTCACTCCTATCATCTCAGATAAGTACTACCCTTGTAAATTTTAACGTTTTTTTTACCAATATGTTAATCAATAAATATAATTGTTACCACTATACGATCGGACTGTTAATTTAGTGTAATGTTAATTTGCCAATAGAAACTTAAATAATCTTAACTTAAGTCATGATGCGATGTTAAATTAAGAATCTGGGTGTAGGACAGATAATTTAAATGAACAAACTTGGGCATCGCATTAATATATATAAAGGGTGTTTTTTAGAGGTATAGAACTTTAAATTGCAATAAAACAACGATGTATTATTCGATTGACATAAATTTTTTATTCGAAAGATAATCTTGTGGCATTACATTTAAATATGATTTCTGGCATATGACTGCCATGGCTGGCTCGGATGTAGTCCAATCTGAACGTCAATTTTCGATGACTTTTTCCAACATTTGTGGCCGTATATCGGCAATAACACGACGAATGTTGTCTCCCAAATGGTCAAGCGTTTGTGGCTCATTCGCATAGACCAATGACTTTACATAGCCTCACAGAAAATAGTCTAGCGGTGTTAAATCACAAGATCTTGGAGGCCAATTCACAGGTCCAAAACGTGAAATTAGGCGATCACCCAAACGTGTCTTTCAATAAATGGATTGTGGCACGAGCTGTGTGACATGTTGCGCCGTCTTGTTGGAACCCCAGCTCCTGGACATCATGATTGTTCAATTCAGGAATGAAAAAGTTAGTAATCATGGCTCTATACCGATCACATTGACTGTAACGTTCTGGCCTTCATCGTTTTTGAAGAAGGATTCCACCAGCCCATAAAGCGCAACAAACAGTCAGTTTTCTGGATGTAACGGTGTTTCGACATACACTTGTGCATTAGCTTCACTCAAATGCGGCAGTTTTGTTTGTTGACGTAGCCATTCAACCAGAAGTGCGCTTCATCGCTAAACAAAATTCGCTTATGAAAATCGGGAACAAAGGCAATCTCGTTTTGGGCCCATTCGACGAATCTACGCCTTGCTTGAGGATCGTTTTGATGAATTGCCAAACCAAACTGAGAATAAATCACTTGACAGCTGTTAAATCGGTCGCCATTTTGGAAAGTAATGCCAACTTAAACTTCTATACCTGAAAAAAACACTCTTTATATATATATATATATATATATATATATATTAGCAATTTTTTAATACTAATTATATCTTTTTTATGCCAAATAGTTTACTTTATGTTTGAAAGAAATGTGATTTCAGAAACTCTAACAGTTAATTGATACTAAAATGGTATTTTGGGAAAATAGATTTGTCGGAAAGGCATTAAAAAGTTTTAGGTGAGATATAATAAACACACGTAAATAAATAAGAAGGGTTAGGTTTTTTTAAAAATCTTTATACAGGGTGTGTACAAATTAGTTGGACAAAATGAAGGAATTATTGCATGTAATATACAGAAAAAAAATTGAAGTACACATTGTTGTAAAATAGAGAAACAGTCCATGTTTACCCTTATCACAAATGTTCAATGTGGTTTTCTGTTATAACTCCGCAAATGTCTCGTCGGTAAATTAGTTTTTTGCCACAGATTTGTCAGCCTCTTTCCATCGATCAAATTAATTGCAGTTCAGATTCTTGATTTTAGTTCAGGAATGTACGCAATAAATTGTGGAGTGTACACTTGATCCCTTACAAAACCCCATACATTGAAATGCAATGGCGAAAGATCTGCGTGTGTGCGTGATGATCCTGCCACGACCAATCCAAACTGTACCTCATCAATGACGCAAGGCATAACGTCGTAAAAGCAAGAAGGTGGCCCATTCTGTTGCAAAATTAACCTCCTGTCACTTTTTCTTTGATGACTGGCATAAGAAAAATTTACAGCGTGTTCAAATAAATACCATGAAACAATAATATCTCTTTTGGGGGCTTTTCAAGAAGACTGCATTTCGCTTTTTCACTACCGTTATACGTCTTCATCATCGTAAGGTCAAACAAGGGATTATTATCTCTCTCTAAAAGTAGCGTGAGTCACGACAAATAACACCCTCTGAGTGAGTGAATATTAATGTCGCACTGTTCAGGTACACGAGGGATTTTGGCGACGAACCACGTAGTTTTGGACCATGGTCAAGTGACGTGGACGACACCTGAGCTGATACCCCCTCTCCTAACTACCACACCACACCAACAAGAGGACGTTTGAGCTCACGACAGATTTAACATGTATCGCTCCCCTACACGGATAACACCCTCAATAAATAAATAAAATATATATTATTACAAGCCAATGGGTTAGTTTCATTTAATCTTTCGGAAGTTCTTAGCTTACAAAGTTGCCTAACTAATTTGTATATACCCTGTGTTTGGACGGAAGTGTATCTTTCTATATTATTCAAATTGTATTTTCGTTATTGTTCAAGTTATATTTTCATTATTATTCAAACTGTGTGTTTGTTATTAATGTGCTTGGTATGTTAATTTATATATACATATGCTATATGTAATTTCTATTCAATTATTATTATTTTCATTTTCTATTTTGTATGTTTTTTGGGTAAAATATTTAGTTTTACTGTCATGTCTTTTACCAACGCCATCTACTGTATTTATTTTTTTGCGCGATAGCAACACGTTGTTCGCTTCGTCTCGTTTGTGTAATACTAGCTGCATGGCCCGGAGTTGCACGGGATTTCTCTACTCTTATAAGTTTTCCCTTCCCTTCACAAAATCAGCACTTCCATTATTCTTTTTCGAAATTACTTTGTCTTTTTTGTTTCTTTCCCCTTTGCTTAGCCCGGCATTGCACAGGCTTTTACCGAGTGTATAACTTAATTTCCTCTTTCCTTCATGACGCCAGCACTTTTGTGCGGGTGTGTATGCGTATGATGTGAGTGATTGCTGTAATATTGTCATTAAAATACCCTTTTTCGAAATTTTTTCACTTCTTTACACTGACGGATAGATTTCTTTCCTCTTCATTTACCTCCTCCCCCTGCGTTGCACGAACATTTTTGAATGCTTAACACATGACATAATGCCACACAACAAAAATTGCATTAACTCTGATTTTAAAGTGCTAAATAAAATTACTTTGTTGAGCATTCAAGCCCATCCATAGTTTCTATGAAGATCTTCTTGATGAATGAAGTTAACTATCTTTTATGAGAACAAAAGATGAATATGCATCGGTTATAAAAACTATGTGGCCAAAAAAAAGCAACACGCAGAAAATATGTCAAAATCTGGTTAACAACAGTTGTTGACATAAATTGAAGGTTGTTCTTTTCAAATATTACCAAATCGTTAATAGCAATTAGTTTAATTTAGTACTATTTTCTTTTTGTTATTCTGCTAGGTAGGATTTTCTACTTTAATGTTACAATTTGACGTTGAACAAAGAAAAGCAATAAAGTTATTTTAATAGATAGAAACTTTGTAATAGATTATTATTTTGATATTTAACATAAAAATAAAAACAGGTTATTTCATTGTCTAAAAAATCCACTGATATTTGTGTTGAAGAATAAGTAGTTATTATCAGTACTTGTGCGTATAAGCGTCACCACAGCTACATTGGCGCCTCACGAATCGCATCATTTTTCGCCAAAATCTGACCGATTGGTTTTTTTATTTAAAATATGTTAAAATCTTTATTGTTATGGTATCAAGGTGTGATTTGCGTTGCACCAATTTTGATTTTGTTACGCTAATACATAAGTACCTCATTATCCAAGCTTCTGTTTACAAAAAGCTTCACAAATCATTTTTTGACATAAAAACTAACTTTTTAGTCACGGTATCACATAATTAATACAGTTAAAAAATAAACAAATATAAAACTGTGTGACACTAAAATAGAAATTATAGCATTCATTTAAATTAAGAATAATTAAGCCCTAATTTTGACTGAAAATCCTAAATGTAAAACATTTAAACACAAATAAAATAAACATGAAGTAACCTAGCATATAATAGATTAGAATAGAAATCAAAACATTAATTCAAACCGAAAAGATACCTTAAGTAAACAAAAGCTTGATATTTTGATGAAACTACCATAAACAACACAGAAAATCTTATACGCAAATAAAAATTCGCATTAGCAGTCGTATTCTTGCATATTAGTGTCACTGCATTCAAATTGACACCCTGCGAACTGTGCTATTTCCCACCAAAATCTTATAAACCTTTTTTTTTTCATATAAAACATGTAAAAATCTTTGTTGTTTTGATATTAAGGATTGATTTGTGTGGCGCCAATTTGGCTGTGGTGACATTAATAGATAAGTACTTAAAATCTAACTTAAATCACGATATTGACAATCTTATAATCCTAATTAGTTTGCATTGAATTCCATTTTCTTTTTGTTATCTTAATATTATAATCGCAAAGGTTTTTATGTATAGATGTTTGTTACTCTTTCACATGCAACAACAACGGAACGGATTTTAATGAAACTTTACAATAATATAGCTTATACATCAGAATAACACATAGGTTAAAATTATTAAAGATATTATGTAAAGTGTCCAAAATATAACGATAAATGCCAAGTAAGAAGGAAAAAATTCTGACATCAGCAAGCTATTCTGGCGAGTGATGTAAAAACCGTTAGATTTACACGTATATAATCACTTATACAAAAAAGCCCACAACAGCATATATCTATCTTTTATGTGTAAGCCATAAATACAATAAAAATTAACAAATAAATGATAATATAAATTAATTAGATAAATTAAAATCCACTGATATTTGTGTTGAAGAATAAGTAATTATTATCTGTACTTACGTATAAGCGTCACCGCTGCCAAATTGGCGCCTTATGAATCACATCGTTTTCCGCCAAAATCTGACCGATTTGAAAAAAAAAATATGTTAAAATCTTTGCTGTTTTGGTATCAAGGTGTGATTCGCATGGCACCAATTTTGCTGTGGTAACGCTAATACATAAGTACCACATTATCTAAGCTTCTGTTTACGAAAAGAGCTCTTCACAAATCATTTTTTGGCTTAAAAACTTGAATCACGGTATTACATAATTTGAACTACAATAAGCAAGAAAAAAAAATCACAGTTTAGAAAAGAAACAAACACAAAACTATGTGACACTAAAATGGAAATTATAGCATTAATTTAATGCGAAACGGTACACTTGGTAATTCAGCAAAAATCTAATGTTATCATATTTGTGTTGCCAATCCAAAAAATGAAATTGAGAAAGAACATTTTTTTTACAACTTTTTCAAGAAAAAAAATATAATTCCACCACAAAAGGTTAAAAAAACCATAAATAAATATATTTATAATAAAATGCACTAAAATCCCCCCCAAAACGGCTCTAAAAATTATTTTTCGCAAAGTTGAATTGACACGTCTGATGACGTCATGTCTCCATTTAGCTGAAAAATCGCTTAAAAATTGAATTAAAAAAAATATATAGCGAATTTCGAAAAAAACTCTTCGAGGTGTTCAGGATAATGACCTACAGCTTCTACGTGCCAAGTTTCAGACTTCTATGTAGCTTAGTTTTACCGGTACAGCTGAAACACACAAACTATTTATTTTATTAGTATAGATAATCTGCGGAATGTTCAGTTCCTGTACTGTCCCTCGCTAAGACAGGATTTCGCCACACGAAGCTGCAGGCATTTGCTAAATTTTTATACGCAAAATTAAAGTTGTGAAGTTTTAAGAGCAAGAGTCATCATTTATAAATATGTCAGCACCCAGGTCTGCTGGTAAAATGAGGAGGGCATCATCTCTAAAATACTTTTTTATTTTGCTTCGATCACATAAAATCCAACATGGTGGCCCTTTGGCGCCTTTGGTAGAACAATAAACAACACTTCGGTGAGGAGTCACCAGCTAAGCCTTTTCGAGTATGCGTTCTCCCTCGTCAACGCTCGCTCCACCTTTAAATAGGCGTATTTATCCACAAATTTTTACGCGATAGTAAAGAAAGTTAACCCTATTTTCATTTATTACTTACTTAATTTTGAAGCTAAACTTTTCAAACCTGACATATATCTATAGTCCTTCGTGGAGGACATTAATTGGTTTCCCAGGTAAAGAAAAATCGAACTCTGATTGATTGGAAATAAAATTTGAATAATAAAAAGATACAATTCCCATCCAAGCAACCTGTATTGTAAACTTCTTATTCAAGATACATAGAACTACTGGATATACTCACGGACGATACTGCCATGGTGAAGAAAGTGGATGATTATACCCTTTTAGATAGAAGAGCAACCACCCAAAAGATTGTGAATGATCTTAATTACAGCAATGTGAGGAAAATTATCCAGGAAGAATGCGCACGTTAAAGGTATGAATACAGTAGTACCACTATAATTGCCTCTATCAGAAGCAAATAGGGGATACCTGCGAAGGGAGATTTTTAATCGTATGGAATAAGATGAAGATTATTTTTGTTGTCAGGTAACCGTGGATGAATCCTGGATTCATCAATATTATTTAGAGACCAAGCACATGGACCAAAAGTTGAAGTACAGGGATTTACCATCTCCCAAGAAGACTAAGATATTGAAAACTGCAGGACAGATTATGCTATCTGTTTTTGGAAAAATCGAGGAGTCATTTATGCAGACAACTGGAGAAGAGCCAGACCACCCTGTGATAATCATCCCTAGGGTGATTATCTCTAGGAGTATCAGCGTGAGCTAAAGGCGTAGGATTAACAAAACAACTAGAAGGAAACATTATCTTAATAAGACTTTATTAAGGTATTCAACTTAAACCTTTAATAAATTAGATTATAATAATTTATGTGAGAGAATCTACGATGGTAAAACACACCACACACAATACATTTATAATAACGACTTAACCTAACTCGGACCACTATCAATAACTGTATCGCTTACTCTCAATTATAATACAATCACTGATCCTAATATTAAATAATCAATCCTACATTGTTGTAGTATCAGTAAACGATCACACTAGATTTAGATGATGTCTCGCGATACTTCGTGTGCAATGGTATGCACCTTGATTACTGGATCTCTATCACATATAATTACTATTGTTCGCCACGTAACGTTACCTAAAATTTCTTCAATCTAGAACAACGGACTGCTTACATTCCTCTAATTGCTATCACTTGCCACAAATTGCAATCGCGCTTACTCTAACTTCGGATATTTAAAAAGTTCTTAATTTGCATCTTTCTTTCACACTTCACTTCTTGGATTTGGTTGGAAAAGAGTTGCCATTAATTCTGGCCTCAAAGAACCCAAAGGACATGTTAAAGAAAAGAATAATGAGCCCGTCACAAACCCTCTTGCCATATTACAGCCTATTGATGAATAAATTGCGTGATGCTCTGATCGAGAAAAAACGTGATATGATCATCAAAAGTGTCCTTTTGCCAGGAACCTCCTACTAACTCATTTAGATATGTGGATGAAAGATCCAAGAAATATAGCTTTGAAATTTGGCCACATCCACCATATTCTCCCGATCTTGCATTAAGTAGCTTTGACTTATTCTTAGAACTCATAAACCCACTGTAGGTTTGGAGATTTAACAAAACGAATGGCGTCATGCAAGAGGTGGAAACAGTGATTTTTGACACAATCTGCTGAGTTCTACAATGAGAGCCTTCGAAAAGTCGAAAAATAATGGGAGAAATTATTAATTCTGGAAGATGACTATGAAGAGAAGCTTTAAGATTAAGAAATAAAAATTAATTTTCTAAGTCGATTATTTCTTCTTAATAATTTTATATAAATCCATGATATTTTCCAGTAAAGCCAAAATAATGATGACTGAAACAGACTTTGCAACATTATTTGTTATTTGTGAATTTAAATTATTTACTGAAAAAAACTGTAAAAATTATTTAAAAATAGCCTTAAACAAGTTGTAAAATTTAATAATGTTCAAAATTTTTTACTATTTTTCCAAATAAATAACATCTTTTTACAGTACCCGCATTCTAGTCGAATAATTTTTTTATCTCATCATTAGTTGAATATATTAAGAAACCTTTTAAAAAAGCAAAAAGGATATTTTTTAACCACACACACATCTGCATTTTTTTGTAAAGAGAAAAAAGTTGGAAATCAGAAGTTACATTTTTTAAAGTTTTTATTCATTTTCTTTTTACTAAGTTTTTTTTACTGATGCTGGTGAATTTCCAACAATATTATTCTTCCTGGACTTATCCGGTGGTTTGAATAAAAAAATTTTTAAACTCGCGAATGATCTATGTATGTATTTTTGACAACTGATCCTAATTTGGAATAGAAAACTTATTTTAAAAATGTTTCACAAATTTTTTATATGCACAATTAACAAATAATCTAGTCATACAGACAATTTGTTTTCATTAATCTTCATAAAACGTCAAATTTGTTTATAACTGTATCATTAATGCTTTTAGCATTCTAAATCTTATGTAACCAGGGAACAGTAAATTATTACTTCAAATATATAGAATATGGGTTTGGTCTCTCTCTCTCTCTCTCTCTCTCTATATATATATATATATATATAAGCGTTAGCCATAAACTCTCTCTCTCTCTCTTGTTTTTCTTTTCATTGTTTAATACAATTTTTTTTTATAAAAGTTCTAAGAAAATTCATTGGATTTCAACGCTTTACAAGTCAGTAATGTGAATTCTTCCTAATATATTTAAATTCTTTAATCAGCCGTATCTTGATTTCCGATATTTGACCTTTATTATAGTATTTACATAAGCATCAATCATGCTGTATATTTTTATCTTATAAAGAGTGGGTTTTTTCCAGGTATAGAAGTTTAAGTTGGCATTACTTTCCAAGATGGCGACCGATTTAACAGCTGTCAAGTGATTTATTCTCAGTTTGGTTTGGCAATTCATCATGAATAGACTCACGCCTGAACAACGCTTTCAAATTGTGCAATTTTATTTCGAAAATAATGTTTTTCATTCCGATTTTCATAAGGGAATTTTGTTTAGCGATAAAGCGCACTTCTGGTTGAATGGCTACGTCAACAAACAAAACTGCCGCATTTGGAGTGAAGCGAATCCACAAGTGTATGTCGAAACACCGTTACATCCAGAAAAACTGACTGTTTGGTGCGCTTTATGGGCTGGTGGAATCATTGGTCCGTACTTCTTCAAAAACGATGAAGGCCACAACGTTACAGTCAATGGTGATCGGTATAGAGCCATGATTACTAACTTTTTCATTCCTGAATTGAACAATCATGATGTCCAGGAGCTGTGGTTCCAACAAGACGGCGCAACATGTCACACAGCTCGTGCCACAACCTATTTATTGAAAGACACGTTTGGTGACCGCCTAATTTCACGTTTTGGACCTGTGAATTGGCCTCCAAGATCTTGTGATTTAACACCGCTAGACTATTTTCTGTGGGGCTATGTTAAGTCATTGGTCTATGCGGATAAGCCACAAACGCTTGACCATTTGGAAGACAACATTCGCCGTGTTATTGCCAATATACGGCCACAAATGTTGGAAAAAGTCATCGAAAATTGGACGTCCAGATTGGACTACACCTGAGCCAACCGTGGCAGTCGTATGCCAGAAATCATATTTAAAATGTAATGCCACAAGATTATCTTTCGAATAAAAAAAATTCATGTCAATCGAATAATACATCGTTGTTTTATTGCAATTTAAAGTTCTATACCTCTAAAAAAACACCCTTTACATATCGTCTGAATTTTGTTTCTTGAAGAGTAATACATTTCTCTCTCATTTATTTTTAATACAATAAGTAATCTTAAATGATATTTATATTTTTCCTACGTTGGGATTAATATTATAATAATTTAGAGATATTTTGAAAGGCATGAAAACTACATTGAATTTGATCTCTGTTCAATAAATAGGTCAGTAATAGTAAAAAGACTTTTAGGGGAGATAAATTAATAATTTCTTCTGGTTAGAGGAATTGCAGTTAATTCTGTCTTTATGTGAGTCATTCTTATGCACACATTTTCATTTATCCAAAATTATGAATTAAATTTATTCTATTATTACACGTTTTTTTCCAATTTAACATTATCGATAAGTATTTAATGAGTAATATTTTTGTAATTTTTGTCAGATTTCCAAAATTATTTCACGTAATTTCCCAATTTGTCTGTAATACGTATTTTTTCGTAAATCCTCTGAATTGTTACTTCAACAGACATTGGAATTATTTGATCCCCTTTCAAATTTGATTTTGGAAATGAAAAAACTCCCTTCTATTTTAAAAAATTAATATTATTAATGAAATAAAAGTTAAAATACACACACATAAAATTTATAGATGTACAAATGCATAAATTAATTTTGTCGAATGTTAATGTAAGGTTAGTTCAGCGTTTCTCAAACTGTGGGGCGCGCCCCCTTGAGGGCGTGAGAAATCTACGAGGGAGGCGCGAGCATATTGAAAAGTTGAAAACAAAAGATTATTTAAAAAATTATTAGTTTACTGAATGTAAATAAATAAAATACTTTCTGACAGAATAAAATACACATTTACAGGGATATATTACACTTATACATGTATCAGTGCTATACAATGTATTTCATAATTAATTTAACAATACTAATTTAAGAACAAGTTTATTAAATACCATTGACCCCCCATGGGCTTTTCATATAAATAATTAAAAACAAAATATTAACGCTTATCTTGATTATTTGTACGGTTTATAATGAATCTCTTAACGTGATTCGCATTCCAATGCCAACCGTTTTCCACGTAGGTTCGAGTATGTCATTTATTGGGGGGAGGGAGGAATAAATAAGCAAAAATAATCTGAAGTAAGTAAATTCTTCGCGAACAATGTCAAGGACCTTATATTGCATTCCCAAGCCTTCAGAATAATTTTTATGGATAGTAGTGCACACAAAAGATCGTACTCCGAAAAGATGTATATATACGTCCGGGACGATATATTCGTTTATTTACGTCGTGGATAAACGTTTTTTTTAGCGAGACGTTTATCTACGTCAGTGTGCTTAAGAGATTAAAGTGGCCGTGGGTAGCCTAGTGGTTAGAGCATCGGACTCCAGACCGGAAGGCCTGGGTTCGATGCTCGATGCCACCAAATACCCTCCGAGTACACGCGGAGTACGTGCTCGTTAAATCTGTGGGTCCGTAGTCTTGTGGGCTTAATCACGAGCGCAGGAACTGGAGAATATTTCCCTCCCCTTCAGTTTACATGCAGAAATTGTGGAGGTGGAGATAGAGGTCATGTCGCCATCTATCGTCTCTTCGGGGAATTTCACCGAGCTAAAATCGCACTGTCACCTGTATGGGGCTCAAGGCCAACGACAGGCGTACCTCTTGCCCATGCCACGATGAATTTCGTGGGCCTCGATCTGACTACGTCAGACAGGTGGCATCAGAAAACAACAACAACAAGAGATTAAAGTCGTATTGTAGTCTTAGCGTCAAAGTATAGTATAGTATTATTCAATTCAATACATCGTTATTGTATGAGGGGGCGATGAAAATTATGATTGAATATTGGGTCGCGAATACTCCAACTTTGAGAAGCACTGGGTTAGTTACATAAATAATTTGTCGACAGCCGATATGTATATGGGGGCTATATTTTACACTAAGAAACGACTTGCGCATTTAACACAAAAAAGGATTCAGTGTCTTTCATGCTTATAAAATTAAATATACCCCACATAAAAATATATGATTCTTATTGAAATTTCTATATGATTTATCGTATTATTCCGGAGCTATTCTCCAATTTTTGCCTTAGATTAAATGTATTTTTTACACGAATTGACCTTCACGAAATTTATGGGACGTCTCTATCACGTAAAAGCAGAATTAGATGTACTTAAATGAATGAATACTGAATTACATATTGATAAATATGCATCGCACAATAAACAATCCCCACCACCACCTAATCTCATTCCATTTATTTACGAATCGACTGTTATTTTTTTTTATCCTTCAAGTGTATTTTATGCCACTTAAAGGTAAACATTATAAAGGTATCCGACTACCCTAAAATCATGATATTTTTTTTATGATTTTATTTTATGGGTCATCTTATTAGCTTTATAAAAATACCAAGATTTTTATTTTACATTCACTAGAACAAAAAACACAAGCGTTTTAGTATAAATAGATGCCATAACTTTACACAAGAAGTCAAACTTTTAAATGCGTTTTACTCGAAATGTATTTTTTGCGAAAATTTCAAACGGAAACAGAGATTGCTCTAAAAGTTTTAAAAATAATTTTCTGAAATTTTTTGTGTATGTTTTTTATAACAGTAGACGTGTTTAAACTTTCAGATTTATCAATCACTATTTTATTACAAGATTTACAGTTCTTTGTGGGAATATAATCACTGATTTTTTAAGCAATTTCATATAATAACTAAGATAAAGAGAGTGCTCTAGTTTTTGTAAATATTAAAATATTTCTTATCCTGTAGGTCATTTTAAAAAGGAGTAGCAAATTAATACAAAAAAAATTGAAAAATGGAGAATTTGTTCATTTACTATTTGTAAAGAGCTGGCCCCGTTTATGTAATTTGTTGTCAATTTTTACCCATTTTTTCCCGTTTTAGTAGTAATTAATTATTTTTCTCTTCTTAATTTTAGCCTTTTCCCCCTTAAAATGTACTAAATAGATCTAAAAACCCCAAATTAATCTCCATAACTCCCTTTTTCTTAAAAAAAAGTTATCACAAGTAGTCGGATACCTTAAAAGTTTACATTTCAGTCAATTCTACAAAATGGGTTCATATTTTGTAATGACTATGATCATGGGAGCATGGATTACCTTCCCAAGAAGAAATGGGAAACAAAGGGGTATTCATAATTCCCTCCAAAGTTTCGGAGCTATGTAGTAAAGAAAATTAGACGAATACAGCAAAGAACATGTGACAGAATACAGAAATAAAATCGAGGTACATTTAAATATTTTACAGGTGTTCTAAAGGGTGTTTTTTGAGAGGTATAGAACTTTCAATTGCAATAAAACAACGATGTATTATTCGATTGACATGAATTTTTTTTATTCGAAAGATAATCTCGAGGCATTACATTTTAAATATGATTTCTGGCATATGACTGCCACGGCTGGCTTGGATGGAGTCCAATCTGGACGTCCAATTTTCGATGACTTTTTCCAACATTTGTGGCCGTATATCGGCAATAACACGGCGAATGTTTTCCTCCAAATAATCAAGCGTTTGCGGCTTATCCGCATAGACCAATGACTTTACATTGCCCCACAGAAAATAGTCTAGCGGTGTTAAATCACAAGATCTTGGAGGCCAATTCACAGGTCCAAAACGGGAAATTAGGCGGTAACCAAAGTGTCTTTCAATAAATCGATTGTGGCAGTTGTGTGACATGTTGTGCCGTCTTGTTGGAACCACAGCTCCTGGACATCATGATTGTTCAATTCAGGAATGAAAAAGTTAGTAATCATGGCTCTATACCAATCACCATTGACTGTAACGTTGTGGCCATCGTTTTTGAAGAAGTACGGACCAATGATTCCACCAGCCCATAAAGCGCACCAAACAGTCAGTTTTTCTGGATGTAACGGTGTTTCGACATACACTTGTGGATTCGCTTCACTCCAAATGCGGCAGTTTTGTTTGTTGACGTAGCCATTCAACCAGAAGTGCGCTTCATCGCTAAACAAAATGCCCTTATGAAAATCGGAATGAAAAAAACCATTATTTTCGAAATAAAATTGCACAATTTGAAAGCGTTGTTCAGGCGTGAGTCTATTCATGATGAATTGCCAAACCAAACTGAGAATAAATCACTTGACAGCTGTTAAATCGGTCGCCATCTTGGAAAGTAATGCCAACTTAAACTTCTATACCTGGAAAAAAACACTCTGTACATGCGAACCCTTGGTCATGCACTCGCTCAGTTCCTGCCACACTTTATTCAACACGGTACTATTAACGTTATTGACAACACTTGTTATTATTTCACGCAGATCTGCTGCATAACGCGCCAAAGGGAGAATGAAAACTTGGGTCTTATGTGAAAGGTCATGCTTTCGGATAACACGTGCCATCAATAACGTTGATAGGACCATGTTGAGTAGAGTGCGGCATTGTAACGCGTCTATCCGTGAACCTCTCACTAATCCTCTTGGGGAAATTGATTTCTTTTAAATGTTCTATTGAAAAATTTCTCCTGAAGAAGACTCGGTTTATGTAAATGAAGGCTTGTACTTAAGCATTAACCTTTAGGTTCGAGAGATAGAGGTTAGGGGTTAGATGATAGAAGTTAGTGATTAGCTGAAAGTCGTTAAAAGGTAGTCGAGAGTAGCTCGACGATTAATTGCTTAATACTTAAAGATTGTTAATTGACGATTTAGTCAATAAGTTATAATTGTTTAAAAACGCCCAAAGGTCGAAAAGCTGAGAAGGGAAATAGGGTAATTCAGACTTTACGTATTCAAAGAGTTCTAAGAGTAGGTTAATTGAATCATTGTAAAGTATTAAATATCCTTTCTACCGTATAGTTGCTCCTATACTTTAAAGAAGTGTGCATTTCCTACTCTGGGTTGTTGAAATTTAGTAAAGGAATAACAAACTTGAATTGTTCTGACTGTGGTTGATCTTTATTTCTAAATTCCAAACACCAATGAACGGGGCGGCCCGTTCATTACAGTAGGAACTGGACTATTGCATTGATGTATGCTTTGCGACCAAGGGTTTTCACATGGGGCATATGTAAAGAAAGCTGCAATTTTTTCTGTATTCTTTCATATGTTCATTTTTGGTGCATTCGTCTTTTTTTAACTATAGTGCTCCAAAACCTTGGATATATATATATATATATATATTTAACACCAAAATTTCATAAAAGCCCTATAAAATTCCGTAGTATCACTAATGGATACAATACATATATCACGAAGTCTGGGAAGATCTTACAATCTCTTCTTCAAAATCTAATTGATAACTTACAAAACACGGCAATAATTAAAAATAGCTTGGAGATTGCTAGAGTTACTAAGGATATGTCAATTTTTTCCATGCATGGCTTTGATTTCGAGGATCTTTTTAATTCTATAGATATTGACGATATGATTAAGGTTCTACAGTTAATTTATGATAAATATGAATTATATACTTCAATGAAAAAAGAAAAATTTGATATTCTTGTTAACCTCGTATTAAAAGAAAATTTCATTGCATTTGATCAGAATCTTTATAAACAGATCAAAGGATTACCTCAGGGTGGTCCAGCTAGTAATTGTTTAGCGAACCTATATTTACATTTTTTGAAATTGATCATGTTGTAAATGATTCTTACATGATTTATCGCTATATAGATGATTTAATAATTTTTGGTAAAAATAGTGAATACAGACCAAATATTACGTTCTACCCTGATTATCTCAAGCTCCTTAAAACTAACTTCAACTCTAATATGGTGGAATTCTTGGATTTAGACTTGCATCTTATTAACAATAATGTATTCAGTAACATTTTTTCAAAAGAGATTCGTTTAAGTTCCATACAATTAAAATTCCTGTATGGAATAGTAACTTGCATATATCAATTTACAGAAATATCGTTTTGAATTTTTTTATTTAGAAATAACTTAACTACCCACAAAATAGATAAATACAATAATATCAAAAAATTTTTTCAATGTTGTTTAGATCATGAATACCCTTTTAATTTCTTAAGAACTTATATTCATCACAAATACATTAACCGTCTTGCTACTTCTAATTCCAAAACCACCACAAACCAACACTCATATCACAGTTTACATTTTTTCCACACACATCTTGAACATCTTACACATTGTTGACAACCAACCAAATTAGAGCCTAGCAAATTTACATTTTTGGCAATCAACCAATTCAAATTCTACCATATTTGATTGTCGTCTTTTTTTATATCTGTCTTTGCTGGCTGGTTTAAAAGTTAGCTCAAAAGATGTGTTTATGTATATTTGAATTTTTTAACTTGGTGAATAATTGATTTTCATTGATGTCAAGATACTTGATTCTCTTCGTAAAAGCTCTGTGAGTAAAGAAATTTTGTTAAATTATTTTTTGAAAAATACTTCTCTTATGTAATTGTTTTAGGATTTTTCTACTTTTCTTACGTATTTGTTTTGCGATTTTTCTGCATTAAGAGTTTGGGAGAGTTTGTTACATAATAGTAGTGAGTGGTTTTATCATGCTCTCTGAGTTTTTACATACTCTGAATTTTTGTTTATTTTATTTTATTTGGTTTTTCCTACCGAGTTGCAAAGGGGGAATGTTGGAGCCTTCAAACTAGTTTAATCCCACTTATTCGGTCCTAAGTCCGAAATTGCTTTCTGACTCGCTAGGTTCTTCTTTTTTGTAGTTTCCTTTTTTATTTCTCTATAATTTTGTTCTTCATGTTCAGCTTTTATATTTTTATTACGCTATTTCTTGTTATGTTCATTATCTATTATTTCTTGTTTTTGATATATAATACAATATATATATATATATATATATATATATATATATATATATATATATATATATATATATATATATATATATATATATATATATATATATATATATGACAGGCACCAAGCCTGATTGTAAATAGTTGCAATCATTTTCGTAAATAATCCAAGCCAGTGCGATTTAAACTCATTTTGGGCCCTGGGAGCAGATCTACGGGCCCCCTTAACACTTGGCGGATCAAAATTTATAACAAGAAAATCTTATTAAGTCCAGCTATATGGGCACCTGGACTCCTGCCCTAAGCATCCAATGGATAAACCGGCTCTGATCCAAGTGTTATTCTAGAGTGGTAAACACTTTTCCAATACAGCTGCATCTTGTCCCCTAAAGGCCGTATCACACGTAAATTTCCCATGCAATTTTTTCGTCCAATTTTTAGCCTAATCTGAGGAGGAAGGGTTGCCGTAAGCAAAACGACATGCTCTGACGTCAGCCGCGTTCTATCTTCACATTGAAAAATTACTCGCCGATTTTTCTGCTTCGGAAAACGAACATCCAAAATTGTTTCTTTTATTTCGCTTGCGCTTTTACTGAGGGGTGTACACAGAAAAAGAGCACCATCCTATTTAAAATATTATACGCCGTTAAAATATTATAAGGCATATCTGATGTGATAGACGAAATGGAAACCGCCATCTTGTTTATGACGTAGGGGCCGAAGAACCCCATTAGCTGAAATTTCAAGCATTTTTTATTCGGAGAAACTTTTTGTGCTTACTAGCAAAAAGTTGTTCTAAGGCCGTTGCTACGGTAACTGAGTAAAAATTGCACGAATAGGACAAAAAATTGCTTGAAACGTGTACATGTGATACGGCTTTAACACATTCGAATAAAGAGCATTAAAAGTGAGGATACACCAGCTCATGCTACTCGTTTATCCTCTTTCCTAAGCTACTACGCTTGTCGTCACTAGGCAATTGGATCATGAAGCGATCCTCCATCCCATATCAGAATGTATTTTGGTGCCTGTCAGCCCTGTGTTGACAGGAAGCTACCTGATTGGTGGAACGAACGTAGAAAGAGGGAATGGCTTAGTTGTGCTTGTCGACAGAGTCAAGTGGAGAAAAGTGAGTCCTGAAGTGCTCTCTTCTAAACTGGTGTACTGTGCCTTTAAATAGTCTTACTCACCCTAAAATCCCTACGCGTTAGTAGAGTTCGCTCTATTTTTATTTATAATTCTTTTAAAATTTAATTAAAAGTTTTCATTTAATTATTGGCTGAAACTTTTTCGAGTGTTAGTAGGTTTTCATTAAACACATCTTCAGTGAACAGACATCTTTATTGTGGCGCACACATCAAAGCTTAGGACAAAATTACGGTACATTTTCACGTTGACGAGACAACTTGCGACGATTATAAAGCATAGTGGACAGGAGACAAGCAGAAGTGACATTTTAACGAACACAACACAAATACACAAAAAGTAGCTGTGTACATTTTTACATGATGACAGCAAAAAGGAAGAGAAAGCGGGATTACGCAAGAAGTTTGGTTTTATACCAACAGTGCAAGCGCGAGATGATTACGTAATCGTAGTTCTGATTGGATCGAATGGGAGGGACAGGGATTTCTGATGTAATAATATTAATCGATTACGATTATGATCAGGGTGTTAGTTTCGAACCAAACAATTAAAAGATTATTTCAATATTATTAAGAGTTAATTAAAATGATGCTAGAGTGTTAGTAGGGACAATTTAAGGACGGAAAACACTATCATCCATAAACCACAAAATCAAAATTGGAAAATTAGAATAAGTGCATAATAGTAAGAACAGATGAGAATGCAATTTTTTTTCTTTTCATTGATAGCGTTCATAAGCGTGTGGACGTTGTTGTTTCAAGTCAAAAGTTTTACAGAAAGATTTAACAGACGAACTTAAAATTTTTGGACAAAATGTCTTCCCGACATCACATTGGCCGCGGTAGCCGAGTGGTATAGGTATCGGATCGTTGCCTGAGACAGTACCACTAAAGACCCGCCGTGACGATTATAAATCTGTCGAGCTGAAACGTAGTTAGGACCAGCTCGGGTGTCGTCCAGTCACTTGACCATGGTTCAAACTTACGTGGTCCGTCGCCAAAAGCCCTCGTGTAGCTGAACAGTGCGACGTTAATATTAAATCAATCAATCAATCAACCGACATCACATAGATGATTTTATGCGTGGCTGAATTATTGGAAAGATCGAAGAAGGGCGAAAAATAACAGTTCGACGTCGCTCACAGCGTTGTTTCATGGCTGTGGATTTTAAAACTACTGGAATGTGTAGTGACGGCACGGGGTAGGTCGTGTTAAACGCCTGAAGAAGACAGATATATCGTCCTATCAGCAAAAAGGAACAGGCGCATCACAGCTCAGCGGTGGCAAACAGTTTCTTGCTGCCTCAAGAAAACAGATCTCCGAAAAACTGTTGCCAGACTTTTGAGGGGAGGAGGACTATTGTTGTTTGTCCCATTGACCAACAGTGCACCGTACTGCCCGTTTGCAATGGTGTCGTGAGCATCACAATTGGACTGAACAGGACTGGGCATGCGTACTATTCTCAGATGAGAGTGGTTCAGTCTGTCATCGGATTGTAGACGCCAACTGATCTGGCGCGAGAGTGGTACTGCTTATCGTCCAGAAAATATCCAGGAAAAGGACCGATATCCGACATGCAGTATCATGGTGTGGGCCGGCATCATGAATCACGCGCCTACATGTGGTTGTGAATGGACTATGACGGGCCAACGATACATTGATGATTCTAGGGTTAGTCTTTTCCGTGGTGCTGTCGGTGATAAATTTGTTTTTATGGACGACAAACATGTCAAACACTCGCTTTCATTGTCAATATTCAACGTCTCGTATGGCCAGCGCGTTCTCCAGTCTAAACCCCATTGAAAATGTTTGGGATGCTTTGGGGAGAGTTGCTGGTCGAAACTATCCTCCGACAAACAAGAACACCCTCATCCGTGCACTCACAGAGGAATGGGATAAATTGCCTCAACAGCTGCTGGATAATGTTGTGCAAATTATGGTACGACGTGTGGAATGTTGCATCACACTCCACGGTAGACATATACCGTACTGATACCTTTCTTTAAGGTTCCTGCTGACTTTTAGATGCATTGTTTCATTTCTCGAACGCAGATCAAATGAACATTTTTTTCTTTCAGATGTTTCACAGCTTTTGTACTTTCCAGAACAATAAATTTTTTATTCTAATGTCTGAACAGTGTGGCAAATATATTTTTATCCTACTAGGCCTCATGTCTCGTTAATGTTATGCTACATAGCAATTTGTGATCCGTCCTTAGCAATTGTCCAGCAGTGTATATATATTTATAGTTTGTTATAGAATTGGCGGAAATTCTCGTGGAAGGAGGACATAAGGAGGAGGGTTCGTTTTGACTTTTTAGTAACTATGTATTTTTTACCCATTTTCTTGTATATCAGAGATATTAATTCAATAATCATTTCGTGTATTGAATAACAATAAAAATTATGATTCATATTACTACAAAATTACTTTTATTATATTTTTTTAAATTCTCAAATTACTCAGGCAAATCGGGGACAAATTTCTACATGTTAAAAAGCCAATTTTGGACACAGCCAGCACTTCTATTTTTAATCAACTAACTTAGTAATGGCGCCAAGAGCTTTCTTGTCTAGACTGATACTTTACGACTGGAAATAAAAGCAATTTTTCCATTTGTTCAGAATAGTTTGCTTTTGTTTCGAAACAAAGCAAAAGCAGTTTGTAATCTAAGTTTTTATTTTGTTCTTAAAAAAAAGTTGCTTTAAATTTTTCTTTAAGTAAGCTTACTAGTAAGATAGTTACTTATCTGGGATACCATATATCATTTTAGTTAAATAATATTTTGCTAATGAATAATTTCGAGATGTGATTCTTAGATTCTTTTTTCAAATATGGATTAAAATAAAAAGTATTGAAAAAGACCAGAAAAATAATAAATAGGATAATTGAAAATCGGAAAAAGCTTTTTTTAGCATTTAAAAATGATTTCAGTTCATTATGTGAATTAGAAATTTTTTCACAACAAATATCATCGTTAAAAATTTTTCATTTCAGATTTCTATTTTTCAATTTCTCTTTGAATTTCTTCACTTATTTGTCAGTTTTATACACTCCAAACGTTTGAATCCAATTAAAGTGTTTAAAATTCCCATTAAATCCAAGATTCAAGTATAGTGATGAAAAAAAAAGGAATGTTATTAATTTGAAAAAATAGTTTATGTTATTTCTTCTATTATAACTTTATCGAAAATTTCATTTTAGCTGGCTTAGTTTCATCAAAGAAAAGTGGGTATTCTGTCTAATTCATTCAATTAAAAATATATTCATTGGATTTCCCCTTTCAAGTAACATTAATATTTTCAATTCAATATTTTCAAATTTTTTGTTGATTGAAAGAAAATACTTCTCATTTTTTGTGCTGGAAAAGAAAAGGAAACATCAATTTGGAATAACATTAGAATAATGATGTTTTGGTTTTGAATGAAACTTTTCATTCTTTCATTTTTTTTAAGATCAACCATTCAGCAAAATGAAAATAATTAGATCTATCAAGTTTCCTTCAATTTTCGAAAATGCATTTTTTATTCGCTCATTCCAAATAATGCACGAAGGTACATTTATTTATAAATTTTATTCAGTATTTCAAGATTAATTTTACTTTATATTTTCACTTAAGCAGAGGAAGCGTGTAAAAAATAATTATTAAAAGAAGAAACAGGAAGATAAAAATATGGCATTTTATTTCCTTTCTTTCTTTTTAAAAAAATGTTCTAACTTAATTTTATAAAATTGCTTCCGGATATAATTCTTGCATATTCATTGCTTATATACTTCTGAAAGTTGAAAAGATATCGTTATTGATTAAATGTTTTAATGCTGCTATTTTATTTCCACGCCATCAAACAAATAAATAGTTTTTCGTAAGAAATTTTCTTTCAAAGAAAAAATTTATTCTATTTTCTTTTTAAACCAAAAGTAATTTTTTTTCAATATTATTAAGAAACTTTATTAAATTTTAAACTTACTTTATTAACATGATTTTAACAAAGTTTGTATTCATTCCAATTATAGATAAGGGGAACGCGTTCTCCGTAAAAATAAATCAATATTGTCTAAAACATTCTCTTCTTCATAGAACCAGATAACAAATATTACTTGATAAAATAGACAGATTCGATTATGTTTTTGATTTATGAGATATATTAAGAACTAAATAGTTATTTATATTTAGGTGAATTATGTGTAAGGCAGTCACATTGATGGTAGTTTGTTACCTTTTTATGAACATAATCACCAGATGGATATTTTTCTTTCAAAGTAAACTACAGATTTTTCTTTTAACGCCTTGAGGCGAAACAGATGTTGAACCGACTCTTGAACTGTTTGCTGTTACCCCCTCTTTTTTGTTCTCAGACACCAGGAGGTGACACCAGGAGTGCCAGATGGCTGTTTCTTCAAGGTGATCAATAAAAGTGATATACCTGTTTTGACGGCAGTTAATTCTTTCGTTCCCTCTCCCAAGTGGCCGTCACACGTGATACAATTGCATGGAAAAGAGTTTCGGCTTTTGTGAGAAAGAAATACCAAGGAGTGTATTCTTATTGTCTAAGTCGCATATCGATTTATAGGCCCTCCATATGGTTTACGAGGTGTGGCGGCATAGTCCAGACAGACTTTTGTCCCTGAAGAAACAATGTGGCTGGAATCAAGACAGAAGGTGCCGGTTGCAGACCCGAATTCCTTGTCAATCAGAAATAATTGAGGGCGTGAAGGAGGCCCACCCAGAAGGTTTAGAGAGAGGGTTTAGAAGGTGATTGGGAACTTCGGTGAGACCAGCGAAAAAGGTTGCGTTGCAGCTTAACAAGCGATTAGACTTCTGCTATAAGACGGACCTGCGATGAGCAGCTTGTCAGAGTTACCAGAGATCAGGAAGAACAGTGAATTGCGGTTTGGATTTGATATTTTCTCCAGACAAAGCCTGCAGGACAGTGAAAGATACATACCATAATAAGGGTGTAAAACTCTACTCAAGTTTGTAAATAAAATACCATTTTACCAAAGCTATGTGATCCGTCTCGATACTCAAGATTTAAGTTAACTTGGGAGTCACGACATTACATACATTACAAATTATCATCTTGAGGATACTTGACCATGGTTCAAAATTTCGAAGTTTATCGCCAATAGCACTCTTGTTGCTTCAGAGTGAGCGTCAATTGAAATAACTCAATCACTCATCTTGGGGAATATTGTAAAAGGAAACTTATTCTGGGAAACAAAGGATCCTTTAAATAAAGCCCAGAAATAAAACTGTAAATAAAATATTAATTAATAACTAAATCTTAATTCTGACTCTTAATGAAAATATTACAAAATGAATCGTAACATGAAACTATTATAGAAATATTGATAAACATCCAACTCTATTTTCTTTGCACGATTTTTTTTACACGAGTTTCAAGTAATACAGTTCACGATTATACTATTTTGCATGAATTATTTGTTCCAGCACGAATGCTTCCCAAATTTTTTTCTGGAGTTTTGGGGAATTTCCGAATTTTATAATTATCTTTTCTTCATTTTGTTGTGCTTCAATTTGAACACAGATCTTTCATCTTCAGTTTAATTTTAATTTTATGTTAATGAGTACAGTTCGTAGGATGCAACAAATAATTTCAATAAAGTTCTAAAAGTGTATGTTCAAACTAAAGTAATTTTTAATTTAATCCTGGAATTTTCAATATAATCTGTGATGATGATAATTCATTCTATTAAAGGCCGTTAATTACCAACGAAATGCATCATTTGAATCAAAGCCAAAGTTGTGCTAGAGATATATGACACATCTACTACTAATGATAGCATTTTTAACCCAGTTCATGTTTAAAGTGTACACTTGTTATCAAGTAGCAATGAATAGTTCTTAGTTAATAGTTTTATTTTTTTGTTTACATTTGAATTTTTACGGGTTGTATGTATTTATAGACTAAATTTTCACTATACACTAATTTTACTTTTTTTTTTAATAAAAAGGAATTGTGTTTTTGTTTTTTAAATATGTAACATGATTTAATTACTACTTTTTTCACGCTTTTTTTTGGAAAATATTTATTTTGTACACCTTACACCAGTGCTTCTCAAACTTTCTATACTTGCGACCCAATTTTTAATCATAATTTTCATTGCGCCCCCTCCATACAATAACATGTAGTGAATTTAATAACAATTTACTTTGACGTAAAGCTATAATACGACTTTAATTATAAACTGTACAAATTATCAAGATAAGTATTAAATTTTGCATATAGTTTTATAACATTCCCATAGGATCACTGGTATTATTAAACACTTGTTCTTTTAACTTAGCACTGTTAAACTAACTATGAAACATATTGTGCAGTACTCATACATTTATAAGTGCATTATATCAGTGTAAATAGATATTTTATGATGTCAGAATGTATTTTGTTTAGCTTCCTTTCAGTAAATTAGTAATTTTCTAAGAAATAATCTTTATTTTTCGACTTTTCGATATACTCGCGCTCCCCTTGCGGGGTTATCATGCACCTCTAGGGGGTGCGCCCCACAGTTTGAGAAACACTGCCTTACACGATATTTTAAAGTTGAGGAACGGATCTCCAAATTTAACAAATGTCGCATGCATTTTTTTACACATTTTTTGGCACGGTTTTCCAAGGAATGTATTTAATGTCTAAAAAAGTGTTGGGTGTAATCATATTGAATGTACCACTGCTTTGAATTATATAATTACAGATAACATGATTGAAGCTTATATAAAAATGAAATTTATGTACTCTAAAGCAAAATTCTGTAAATTATGTATTATTTATTTATCTGAAAAACTGTTTCACGACATTTGGTTACTTTTCGTTCAGTACATTTCGAGTAAATATGCAAATTTCTTAGATTTTGAGAATCACTGTAAGCACATTTCTAGGCAGAGGATGAATAAAATAAAAAATTTTCACTTTGAAAAAAAGTTCTTGTTTCAACTCCATTGATGAATGTTTTTTACGTTTAATCTATTTAGTTCTGTGTTTCTCAAACTGTGGGGCATGCCCCTCTTTGGGGGCGAGATAACTCATCGAAGAGGGCGTGAGCATGTCGAAAATAAAAGATTTTAAAAATTACAAATTTATTGAAAGGGAGAAAATCAAAGTACATTGAGACATAATAAAAATAAATACACATTTACACTGATATAATATACTTATAAATGTATCAGTATTACACAATGTATTTGATAACTAATCTTCTCTCAACACTAAGTTAAGAAAAAGTTTAATAATTACTATTGACTCTCATGGGCTTTTGTCACACCCAAAATTATATACAAAATTGAATACTTATCTAGATATTTGTACGGCTTAAGGTATCCGACTAAGTTCGGAACCGTTATCTTGCAAAAGCGTATAAATGTATAATATTTATGATATTTAGTGTCACTTAAATTAGAAATGAGTGAGTGAATTTTAACGTCGCATTGTTCAGCTACACGAGGGCTTTTGGCGATGGACCACGTAATTTTTAACCATGGTCAAGTGACGTGGACGACACCTGAGCTGGCACCCCCTCTTTTAACTACCACATCACACTAACGGGAGGACGTTTCGGCTCACTTAGATTAGAAAACGTATGTAAAAATTGTTTTAAGAATATTATTACATTGAAAAATTATTTACGTACAATATTTTAACAAAAAACGAACATAGAATGACCAAGTTTCAAAACAGTCTCCTTTTATGAAAAATCCTTCTATTATAATAATATTTTGCCTGTATACAGCTCAGACAACTATACAGAGGCTGGACTAGAATTTTTGAAACACATAAATTAGAAGTGGATTTATGAATATTTTACTTCAACAGAGGAGAGAAATTTTAAGAAAAAAACGCTGATAGTTATTTCAATTGGTGATAACTTTGAAAATAATGTGAATTTTTCAAAAATCCTAATTCAGACTTTCTGGAGAAGTCTTTACTTTATCTTAGCAAAATATTATTACTATAGAAGCATTTTTTATAAAAGGAGAAGATTTTGAAAAAAGGTTGTTCTAAGTTAATTTTTTGACAAAATATTGCATTTAAATAATTGTTTTGTTATAATGCCCTTAAAACAATTTTATGCATGTATTCTAATCTAAGTGACACTAAATATCATGAAAATTATCCATTTATGCGCTTTTTTAAAATCACGGTTCCGAACGTAGTCGCATATCTTAAGCATTGTAGTTTTATCGTAAAGTATATAATTTTTGAATTCAATACATTGTTATTGTATGGGTATGGTACGACGGGGGGTGCGATGAAAATTATGATTGAAAATTGGGTCGCAAGTGTTGAAAGTTTGAGAAGCACTGATTTAATTATATATCTGGAGGCCTACTTGAAGCACTTGGCTCTTTCGTGCCTTGATTTCCTGTCTGGGTATTTGAGATGCATGATAAAAGATTACTATTGCCCATAAAGGATTTAAAAGATAATAATTAAACAAAAGTAAAATATGGCATTTAACGTGTACTTTTAATGCAAAAATAAGAGCAAATTTTAAGGGTGCGCGTTATACGCCGGGTATAAAAATGATAGCTTTAGAAAACAAGTAATATAAAAAAAATTTCTAAGTCAATTAGATCAACAAAGAACATTTTTGTTTTATATACTTTTTATTAAATAGTTAAAATTAATATAAATATGTATACACATATAACAAAATCACAACATTAAGTGGTAATTAAATTTTATTAATTATCATTAAAGTATAGTATTGTCATCCAAAACAATCGTGAATAAAAATTTCAATTCAACTGAATGCTTCAAAACGTGAGAAAAAAACATTTTGAAGTTTTGACACAAGTCGCCAAAAGGGTCTCTAAGTCGCCAAAAATGATGCCAACGTGGCTGTATTTGTAATTCTTTGAATAATTAGTTTTAATCAATTAATTTTTATTAATTACAATTAAATTATTGTATTGTCATCCAAAATAATCATGTATATAAAATTTCAGCTCAATTGAGCGCTTTAAAATATATTTTGTTAACGATTGAAAATTCCACCAAGATAAATAAATAAATAAACAAACAAAGAAATAAATATAGAGAGATTGTGAGCTAATAGTAGGAATTGAAAAAAAGTTGAGCATAGAAAAATTAGTCTTCTACATAGTTCTTTAAAATAAATGGTATTCCTTATGAACTTAAAGAGTTCCAGTTCTGGAAGTATACTACAAAGGCTTAGAATAATACCTCGAGTAAATGACTTCAAAACATGAGAGCATTGCGCACGTACATTTCAGGTTTCCTCGAAAAAAGGGGGTGGGCGTTATACGGCGAATATACCGAAAAACTAAAAATTGTAGCTTGAACGTACAGTGGTGGCAAAAAGTCCTGAACACACTCATTTTTTTGCGTAATTTTTGTGTTTGACTTCATTTTTCGTTATGAAATTATCGCACTATCTTAAATATTGTTATTGATTTTAATGTATTTTTCATGCTAATTTCAAATCTGTTTGTAGATTTCATCTAAAGTAAATAGTTTCTTTGATATGTTGAAAAAACCTTGACAAGAAAGCACAAGGGCACTGTAAGAATGAGTGAGTGTGTTTTCCACCAATGAAATGCTCCGTTATTTCAACTAATCAGAGA
This sequence comes from Trichonephila clavipes, assembly GCA_019973935.1. Taxonomy (NCBI): domain Eukaryota; kingdom Metazoa; phylum Arthropoda; class Arachnida; order Araneae; family Nephilidae; genus Trichonephila; species Trichonephila clavipes. The sequence goes on along the minus strand of BMAU01020716.1, from coordinate 490,246 downwards.
GCAGTAGCGATAAAGGGTTGAAAGAAAAAGGCGAAACGTGGTTTATTGTATTGAATGCAGTTGTATGCTTGTGGAAAATAGTGTATTGAAAGCAATTTGAAGTGCTGTGATGTACCTCCCCTTGGAAGTACATCCCTCAAAGCATCAGCGTGAGCTAGAGGTGTAGGGTGAACGAAAGAACTCGGATCAAACATTATTTTAATATGACTTTATTAAGATATTGAACTTTAACTTTTAACAAATTTAACTACAATAATTAATATGAGAGAATCTACGATGACGCAATACGCAACACACAATATAATTCAGACCAATCTTAATAATCGAACCGCCTAATCTTCAAATATACTAATAAGTAATCAATCCTACCTTATATTATTCTGTAATAAACTTGTCCTTATCTACAATGGTATGTAGCTGGACGTTTAACTTCTAGTCGAACACCAATATGTTTATCCACGACACGTAGAACTTAAATCTTGAACCACGAACTTCAATAATCATCAACTGCCACAACGCACGTCAATTGTCTAACATTCCTTTACATTGCCATCACGCTTACTCTAAGATCCTATATTTATCATATATTATTTGCATCTCTTCACTTCTCGTTTCTTGGATTTGGTTGGAAAAGAGTTGCCATTAATTCTGGCCCAAAGAACCCAAAGGACTTGTTAAAGAAAAGACGCGTAAGACGTCACAGTGCGTTTGTGGAAAATATTGGAATGATGACTAAATTTTCATATCTGCCTGAGAATAAAAGGAACAAAATAATACATTTGAAGGAAGAAGATTATTCCATGCGTCAAATTGCTGCTAAAGTACCATGTGGCCTTTCTACTGTTGTGAGAACTTTGAAAAGACTTTCTGAAACAAATTTTATTGCGGACAGGGGGTGATCAGGACGACCAAGAAAAACATCTTTACGTGAAGACAGGTTATTGCACAGAATTTCACTTTCAAACAGAAAGCTTAATTCCTCGCAAATTTAGAAAAAATCTACTTTGACATCAAATGTGAGTGTGTGCCCAAGAACTGTTAGAGGAAGACTGCTGTAAATTGGTTTACGAGGCTGTAAAGCGCGCCCAAAAACCATTACTGACCGAATTTCAACGCAAGAGGTGATTGACATGGGCAAGGGAACATTCATTATGGACTATTAAAGACTGGGAAAAGGTAATATTTAGTGACGAGAGTCAATTTTGTATTTCTGGCAACGAAAGTAGTGTCTATGTAAGACGACGCACTCATGAGGAATTCAGCCCTCAGTGTCTGAAGCCCACAGTAAAGTACCCGACAAAAGTGATGGTATGGGGTTACATGTTTTCTCATGATGTTGGAAGACTTCACATCGTTAGCGGAACAGTGAAAGCCATGGATTACATTGAAATACTACAAAATAAATTGCTACCAACTGCGAGAGATCTTTTTGGGAATCAGTCATGGATTTTTCAGGACGATAACGCCCCTTGTCATCGTGAAAAGGTAGTCCAGAAATGGTTGAAAGACCATACTGTGAATAGATTGAACTGGCCAGGACAGTCTCCCGACCTTAATCCAATAGAGAACTTATGGTTTAAAATTGGTTATGAAATTTCAAAGAAAAAACCTTCAAACAAACGTGAATTAATTGAAGCTTTAATATTTTCCTTCAACCATATTGTCACGAAAGATCTTCTTTTGGAATTGGTGCATTCCATGCCAAAAAGATGTAGAGCCGTAATTAAAGCAAACGGCTGACCCATAAAATATTGATTTTCTAACATGTGACAACAATGTAATTTTCAAAATGCTTATTAAATGTACCGTATTTGTCAATTTTCGTGCTATTTTTCTTTGCATATTATGTTATTCTATATTGTTTTATTCTGCACATATTTCACATTATTGTGTTCAGGCAGCTTTACTACAAAAATATTTTAGTCATTAAAAAACTAGTAGTAGATTGGAAATCAGCATAAAAAATACATTAAAATCAATAACAATATTTAAGATAGTGTGATAATTTCACAACGAAAAATGAAGTCAAACACAAAAATTACGCTAAAAAATGAGTGTGTTCAGGATTTTTTGCCACCACTGTATATGTATGCGTTCCACGCTAAATTTTGTGGTAAGTTAAAATAAAAAATATATTTATTAAAATGACATAAAATTTAAAAATAATTATATTATTTTTATGAATTATGAATAAAATGTGAAAAAAGATTTAACATTTTTTTATTACATAAAATCATAAGATAAGGAATCTAATATCATAACTTTCTCTTGTCCTACTGGTGTCGGAGAAGAATTGGATGCCTGACCAATTGGGAAGCAGCTTATCATTACTTGAGTTTGAGCTAGAAATCCAAGTGAGAGACACGAGTTTCCCACTAGGTGTATGAAAGAGTGTTCTCATTATTTGTTACTTTTTTTTACTAATCTCGGTACTGCCCAGCAGGGCTAGACAATCCCCATGAATCCGAAAATCTGTAAAAAATCTAAAAACAGCAGTGGGTCGCAAAGGACCTCGTCCTTTTTAAAACCCAAACAAAGTAAAATATGATTAGGTGAGGCCTCTCCGGAAGAACACCAGTGGCATTCCGAAAAGTCTTTTGTCCATTAGAGAACCTGAGAACTCTTGTGTGTCCGCTCAAAAATCTAGAATAAGTAGATTTGAGAGGTCTACTACTGAGTCTAAAGGACTCGCCCGAACATTTAGCAAAGTACCATGCATGACTGGATGGAGTTTTAATTTGTCGGTTGAGCTCCAATTTAGAAATTGTGGAAATCTCAGAAAATGTGAGATTCCCTCTTGGACTCACACCCTCCACAGCAGCAGTCCTAGCCAAAAAGTCAGCTCTTTCGTTACCCTCTATGCCAACATGTGAAGGGATCCACTGAAAATGTATACTATGTCCTTAAGAAAGATCATGAAGAAGACTCAGCATGTCCAGGCTAGTCTGATCACCAATGCCACCCCAATTAGCGAGATGCTGAATCGAGGCTCGACTGTCAGTCAGAATCCATATTTCCTGGAAACGATCCTCCAACTGAGCCTGCTGCTCAGTTGGAGGCCCCTCCTGATGGCTATAAGTTCTGATCTAAAAACAGAACAGTAATTCGGGTTTTTAATTTTAAATTCTAATACCCCAGAGGGAGTAGGAATGTACACTCCACTTCCCGAAATGCCTTTGTCACCCCTGCTTCCGTCTGTATAGATTTTCAAGGAAGATTGTGGGATTCCATTGATAGTCTCCAGAGCCAGTTGGTTAACTAGGGACGGTATCTCAGAGCTCTTAGTCACACTAGTCAAAAGCTGATCATGAAAATAAATTCCATCAAGTTCCAAACCAGCTCCTGTGAAACTCAGAGAGTGAGGAAGGTAAGTTCAATGTCCTTGCGTAGGAAAAAGGGCTATGTTTCATCAATCGTCTATTGTTAATCCATGCATGTAGGTAGGCAGAAGGTATTACGTAAAAAATAAGATTTATTTTTCTGTGGAAGTACTAAAGCACAAATCATCCAAATATTCACATAAAGAAAAGAGGCAGGTCTAACACACATACACAATAATTAAAATCTCCAGGAAAAAAAACTAATTTAAAATCGAAAAAAGGTTAGCGAAATTTACAATTATAATATGCATACAAGAAATGGAATAAGCTATTGTTAATGGACATTTGGCTAACAGTAGTAATTCATTTAAATGTATACGCTGTTGATGAGAACTACTTTTGTAAAATTTTTATTTTTGCGTTTACACAAATACTAAGATAAAAGCTATTCATTTTTTAACCAACTAACTGTGGCTCTCTTGTTTGAGAACGCGCAACTACAGGTGTCACGGAAATTGAGGGATGATGAGTATAATTCACATCGGAGTTTTTATGGATATATATGAATTTTTGCGACCATCAAAATTTCCGGACCGTGAAACCTAGTACCCGCTCATTTACTTCCATCTTCACGGACAAAATATTTTCTACCTGTTTTGACACAAAAGAAGTTTTGTAGCAGGGGACCTCAACCTTTTTCTGCTGGGCCGCAAACACATGTCAACTATTTAACGCGGGCCGCATCACGAGGATTAATGGTGGTGGTGGAGGGGGAATCCTTTAAGACCAAGATAACAAACAAGAGAAATTAAAAATGTAGAAAACTGATCAAAATAATAAAATTCCTCTGTTTTTTTTAATTATTATTTTCTATATTTTGTCACCAACGCTAAATTAGAAGCATTTAAGAAACACTCCTCCATAATTTCTGCGTCAGTAAACGGTTTCATTTGATTACCAATAATATAAAAAACTTCATAGGATGTCTTTGTTACCGTTGTGACATTACCACTGACAAAACAATTTGTTGCTGTTACAAAGATTATTCAAGAAAGCCTATTTATCCGTTTGTGAAAGAGGAAGGAAAAAGTCATTGAATGATTCCTGTTTATTGGTATTTTTAAATACAGCAATTTTCGTGACAAATCGAACAATTACTGATCCATGTTTGTTTTTAACTACAAAAAATGTCAACCAATCGTCTTGAAACGATACATTTTCTTCGAATATTTTTGGCTTGCAAGGTATGAAAAATAGTTAAAAATTAGTTCCACCCATACACAGTTTTTGCTACTTCACTGTTATCTGTTATCATTAACTGCAGCAGTTACAAATAGAAAAAAAAGTATTAATTCATACCCGTACGACATCAACCACAAAAAGCAAAATTGATATATTTGATTTCATGACGAAGAATTTCCCACCAAATTTTTAATACACCGTTCTCAAATAAGTGAATTTCTCAGAGGAATGGGCCATAAGGGGGCCACTTAAAAAGGCTCGGAGGGCCGCTGGTTGAGTATCGCTGTGCTATAGGGTTTATCACAGCCCTCTTACCAGAAAGCATCCTTGCCTTTTCCACCTCAATAAAATAGCTGTTCTTCAGGCAGCATTACTCTAGGGTTCTAGCTGTTCTTTAGGCAGCATTACTCTTTCTGCTGGGTTCTAAACTGTTCTTTTAACGCAGCATTACTTAATGGGGTTCTAGCTGTTCTTTAGGCAGCATTACTCTAGGGTTCTAGCTGTTCTTTAGGCAGCATTACTCTAGGGTTCTAGTTGTTCTTTAGGCAGCTTTGGGCCATTACTTTAATGTGATAACATAGTTATAACATAAAACAATTGGCATTTACACCAAGCGATAGCTAGGTAACTTCGGGCCAGCAGTTATCAATAAGCTCAGTGTCTTGTCAGCGTCGCACATTTGTCCAGTACTGAATATATCTGAGGAACCTTATTAAATTAACTTTCAGATTTTCGCTTTTGCCAAATCGAACAATTATATATGTTTGTTTTTATATAAAAATCAACCAATCGTCTATATATACATTATATTTTTGGCTTGCAAGGTATAAAAATCAGTTATAAATTAGTTCCACATAAATAAATTCGTCTTGCGAACTTATACACTGTTTCAACCGGTGCATACGGAAACGCATGAGTTTATCTTTAACATTTCAAATTTTTTATTTATTTGCTTAGTACGGAATGGCCTCAAAATATTCTACGTATCTTGAAATTTGAGGATACGTTTTACCAGTTTTTCTCAAAAATTATAATTTATATAGCCAATTGTCACTACTTTTACGCATGACGAATATTTATCTCTGATTCACGATTTCACACTTTCTTATATGACTTGAATCTTAATTCAACATTAAAATCTTTTTTACACCAGATTGTTAACTTGTTATCGATCATCAGTGCACATTTGTCAGTTAATATCAGTGGTAGAATTTTCGCTTTTGCCCCTTATATCAATCAACACTCATATCATCACAATCATTATACTCGATTAAAATTCTTGCGAACTAAATCATCGAAGACAAACGTGTAAGATTAAATTTTTTATTTAAGTTTAATGGAATATGGAGTGCGTCTGCAATTTGGTCACGTTTTACACAAAATTATAATGTAAACAAACGCATGACGAATTTTATTTCAAACAGCGCCCTTATATATGACTGAATCTTTTTCAACATTAAAATCTTTTCAGTTATGTTGCTATATTTTATCTAGCATTGTAATACGCTGTGCCAAATTTTGGGACAATACAGTGGATAGTTTATCAGTTTACAAATAATTTATGTTTGTAATCTCAATTTTGTACATGAGTGTAAATAACCTGCACGTGTGTTTCAAAACTTGGTAATATAGTTAACTTACTTTGTATTTTAAAAATATTTCTCCTGCAGAAAAATATTTTAGATTCTGTAAAAATTCTACACACTTGAAATGAATTTACTACTTTTGTTTTATTTCAAAAGAAAGGTAGCTTAATTTTCAAAGACAAAAATGTGTTTAAAAAAGTAAGAAAAAACTCTTAATTTTCTACTTTAAATATATACTAAATTATTTCTAAGTACAATGCTAACAAAAGTAATCAGCAACATTTTTGTTAAATCGAAAGTCAGAGCGAGAGAAATAGTAGTTTTTTATCCTTAGTTAATTTCGGTAAAATCCCATTTTAAAAGACCGATGTTAACGTAAATTACTTTTCAAGGATAAATATAGAAATATGTTTTCCTAAAACGAACACACACATAATGTCGAAATCTTGGAATGATTCCAAAATTTAGTTCTGCTTTTGAGTCGCTAATGTGGTGACTTTTTTTTGTTGTAATTGAAGTTTTATAATACTTTGGGATTCTCAAGAGAAGAATTAGATGATGGAACTCAATGGCGTACATAAGGGTGGGGTTTGGGGGCTCAACTCTTTCCCATAAACTAGCACATTTTTAATTTTTAGACTAAAATTTACGACTCGCTACTTTCGTCTACGTTTCTTAAAAAATATAACGCCTCTAATAAGAGTGAAAGCCACTGATGTGGAACAGTCCTTTTTCAATCCCTAGGCCTGATGGTCAATGGCCTGCCATTTGTAAAATAAAATGTTCAAATTTTCAATCGTTGATAAAATATTTTTTATTCATCCCTTCAAGTTCAAATACATTTTTTTAAAACTTGATATTAATACATATTTTTCAAATATTAATTTATTAATTAAATTAAAAAATAAATGAATAGTAACAAAAATAATAGTTCAACAGCATATACAGAAAGGAATAGCATTCGCTGTGCCCTTGTAGCGCAATGGATAGCGCGTTGGACTACTAATTCGAAGGTCGTGGGTTCGTATCCCAACAAAGATGGATTAATTTCTGAGAATGTTGTTTTTTTTTACTATACTATTTTATTAGAATAATTAAATTTAATAAATGAATAAAGAGTAACAAAAAAAATAGTCCAACACCCTACATAGAAAGGAAAATCGCTTTCTATTTTGTCACTCAATAGTGTGATTCTATCATATGTATATACATAATTTATATTATAGTTTTAACTTTAATAAAAAAATAACTAAAATAAAAATTTTTTTTGACCTAAGTAGGAATTGACTTAATTTTTTTTTTATTACATGTTTGTAACGGTTTTACATTACTAAATTTGAATTATGCAAGTAACATTACGTTTTTTCCCCGAAGAAAATAAAATAATTAAAATGACCATGAAAGACAAATCGTGAAGCTTTTTGTTAGATTTCATCTGCATATTCCAGTACGAAAATGTGTATTTTTAATTCTTTCTATTTCTCATTTAAAATCGTCCTGGTTTTGTCACAATATAGCGTCTAACTCTGATTTAACGAAGTCACCGGAACTGAATATTTTATTCGTTGATTCGGGTTTGTTCCTAACATCAGGGTTAAGAATAAATTACCAATTTTTTGCACTTACCTTCCGGAATTTTTACAATAAGTGACTGCACATGAAAATTATCCGTATATAGAAATTTTTATCCAGCAGCATAGTTCTTTTTTATTTTATTTATAGAAGACAATATAACTCTATTTACATCCTGCTGGTTAAAGTATTTTTCCAATTTCCAAACAATGAAAGGCATTAAAAATGCAAAAGATTTGATAGGAATTTCATAAGGGAATTTCTTGTCCTAATCAAAACTCACGTGATAAGTTACACTGATAACTCAGCTGCACCTGTAAAGTCTAACAATGGGCTGAATCTTTTCCCATTGAGATCTGTTGTTACAAAAATGTATTTTTTTGCTCCGGAAAAGAAGCATTTGTCATTTGAAAAGATATGCAATTTTTCCTAGTCCAAACTATCAGAAAACATTTTTTGGCTGTTAAAACAATTCATCAATTCAGCGTCTATTAAGAGTTAAATAGAGATTTTTTGTCGTCATTTTAATCGAAAGAAAAGAAAAGTTTGTTAAATCGGGAAATTCGTTAAATAGGGGTTTGGTAACCCGAGGATTGACTATATCAAAAACTTTAGAACGTATATCATAACTAAAATATAAGTATTTTTTTTTCACAATGACATTTCTTTTAATATTAAGATTATCAGATTTATAAAGAGTAAAAATTCACTGTAAGATAAACTACATAACAATTAATATATGTTAATTTTGAGTTTATTTTTATGGAATAAAAAGTAGTCCTCAGGAAAAATTTTCAATTTAGCTAGTGTAAACATTGAAACAAATTACAGCATAAATACCACTGGAAGATGTTTATTTTTCATACAACACTTTTCCTGAATGTGCTAGCAATGTAACTTATTTCTTGTTTAACATCTTATTTAAATGTTTTCTATATAAGTAATTTTAACATTGAATTTTTCTGCTGATGTTTTGAATAAAAAACAAATAAAAACTTTTTTTTTCAAAGAAATTCCTTTAAAAATTAAAACTCAATTGAAAATTTAATGCTTTAACTGGTAAATTACAAAAATTATAGTTGTGTATTATTTTAAATTTAACTTTAATTTATGCTTGCAATTCGCAATTCAATTCAAATAAATTTCGTAAGCAAACATACCTTTAAAACATTTTTAATAAACTTTCCCATAAATAAGATTAAAGCTCCAAAACATGCTATTTGTTACACAGTTTCTAACTTACACTTACATTGTTATTAATAAAGATAGCGCTTCAAATGAAAAGAGGAAACATTTTTATATTGTCACACCCCAGCAACTTTTAAACGTGCAAGGAACACAGGAACAATAAAATTTCTTTTATTATCGTGATTTTTTCAAAAAGATAAAAATGCAATACGTTTCCTACGAATCTCAAGAAGAAATAAAATAGTTTCATGTGAAAATTTTTTCATTTTGTTTATTAGAGTGATGAATTCTGAATTTATTGAAAAACTGAACGAACATACTAAAGTGAAATACTGATTAAAATGCTTGGAGAATACCTACTTAACTTCAAGAGATTTTAAAGAATGTGATAGTAATGATGACGTGGATGATAGTAGAGATTTTTCATGATACATTTTTTTTAATAAAAATGTCGAAGTATTATTGAAGATAAGCCCAGCGGCTAAGTGGTTAGAGCATCACGCTTCCACACCACAGGTCCGAGGTTCAAACGCCGGGCTGGGCAAGGTGGACTCAGCTTTTCATTTCTTCACTGGGTCGATAAATGAGTACCAAGCTTGCTGGGGAACTTACTACTGGGGGTTTCGCATTAGACTGACCACCTGACCTGAACATCTGCTTATGCACCTCAGGGCCCAATGTCGCGTATACTGAGTTGGGCACAGTAGGCATTGGCTCTAATGGGCTGTCACGCCACTGAGTTAAGTTATTATTGAAGATAAATAATCGTAAAAATAAAAAGAAATGTAAGCTATTACATTATTGTATAGGTATTTATAAAACGCATTTAAAAAAACCCATTATACATTGCCTATGAAAACATTAATGGCGTATCATGAATATTAATTTGTGTTCAGGGTGTTGCCAATTTCGACCTACAAATTCCGAGGGTTGATAGTAGGCAGCATGGGAACAACAAGTCACCATAGAACATGGGTTCACAAATCACGTTTAATCGGAGTAATTCGCAAAAACAGTCATGAAGGGTGTGATGGACGAAAGATGTGTTCAAACAAATCCAGTGGGCTGGCGATGTCACCTGAAACGACGTGGATCTTTAACATGAATCTTCCTCTGTAGCCATCAGCGTCTCATACACGAGCGATTTCAGGTGGACCCAGAAGAAGAAATCTATGGGATTGAGGTCTGAAAAGTATTTGAATTAGCAACAGGTCCGGCGCGTCCAATCTACCTTGCGGGATATATAGCATGGCGGTGGTTACTCACAGCAATCGAAAAATGTGCTGGTGCACCATCATTCATCAACTAAACGTTCTGATGTGCAATGGCCGGTACTCCCTGCAGCAATTCCGTGAGGACGTGTTGTAAGAAAACAAGATATTTTGCGCCATTGAAGTGTTCGGGCAGTATATGTATATCCCCTCATCTGGCTCACCGTCCTCGTAACGGTTACTATTATATCGAATTTTATCCATTAAACATAGTTTGCGACCCCATGTTATAGGGTGATTTGTTATCCCCTTGCTAACTACTATCACCCCTCTGAATTTGTCAGTGGAATTCTGTATAACATCCAAGATAAAAATGAAACACTTGTTAGGGAATGGTCCCTATGTGTTGCTCACTCAGAAAACCAGACGAAATTGTTGTAAAAACACCAAGTTTATTTTCATTCTCAGTTTGCGGGAGGTGCAAGTCCGATCTCCACCATGGGCACCGTAGCTAAAGGCTCACTCGCTCGTGTCTAGTCATTTTACGAGCAGCGACGGACCAGTGGACGGGGCTTCGAGGCTTGGATCTTGACATCTCGAAAGATTTCAGGAGAGAGAAATTCAATGGAGAGCAAAGCTTCCTATTTGTTGCTGGAAAGTGAGGATAATAACTCAAAAGAGGCTGCCCATGTGCGAGGTGTGTGAGTGGTATTGAGACGTAATGTCCAGTAGGGGTGAAAAATTTATGAAGTCGAAAAAGGCAACCGGGTGGTATGTAAACACTAAATCTCCAACTCCAGTTTCGCCTTATATATACATTTAATCACCGCCAGGTGGCACTCAATGCGCATGCTCGAACAATACCTTTACTTAGATGTGCTTTCACTTTTCTACAAACAAGAAAAAATAATTCTGTAGATAGAGAATAATGTATTTAATAGCACTAAAGAAATTTCAAATGCACTTTCGATGATTCAAAAGATAATTTACGACAAAGTGCTCTTAAAACTTTCGGAATAATTGAATTATTTCCAAATCTTAAATGTATCCGCTAAAGGTTTTGCATTATTGCAGTTAAAGCGAATAAAAAATTTACTGCCATAGAAATGAAAAATTGAATGCTGAAAATTACATGTTCTTTATTGAGAAATATATGTAGTAATTCAAACTTAATATGGAATGAAGACTCCTATTTAATTTTTGGAATGTATTATACAGTCTCAATGCATTAGAAAGTTTTCAAAAAATTTTACGAGAAAACGAAAACTATTCCTGTATATTGAACTGATTCTACAAGAAATTAAATGTTTTTATCTCTAGATTTAAATTTAAAGCTTAAGACGGATATTTTTTCTGTCTCAAGGGATTTTCAAAAAAATATAAAGATTGTTTATTACATTCTGGCTCGCTCTATTTTTTTTCTTTTTCGCTTGAAATAAATAGAATACTCTAATAAATCCATTTGAATTCTAAATTTCATTTCCATTTTTTTCTTAAAACTGAAAGAATTTAATTATTTACCTTAATTCTATGCGTGTACTCTATATCTAAAAGAATTTATGAAATATGTTATTAAATATGAATAAAAAACCGCTGGTAAATAAAATATTTTAATCTCTTATTCAAATGAATATTAAAATATGTTACTGATGAAGTATAAAGATATGCATGAACTAAACAGTTATTTAGCGATTTTAAATGATTTAAAAAGTCTTAAATATTTACCATAAAATAGCTATTGAAGTCTTCTGAAGTCATGGACATTACATTGCAAGTTAAATAAAAGCTTGTGTAAAATTCATCGATATCCGATACTCAAGAAATTAATCAAAATAATGATAAATAATATTAAAAAAATATCTATTCTACTAGTATAAAAACTAAAATTCGTACGTGAACCTATAATTACTCTAACCGTCAGTATCATGTTTCAAAAATGATTTGCCACTGCTGACTTATTAATTGGTGCCGGTTTCACCATTTTCCCACATAGAATTGTCTTCCGTGCCATCTAATGCATTTTTCACGCGTTTTTTTTAAAAAAAGAATGTACTCGTATTATAGTCTCATTGGAAACTTTTTTCCAAGTAACGTATTTCTATTCCGCAATATTTGAAGCACTTGGTTTCTTGACCTTTGCCGAAAAAGTTATCTCTTTACGTAGTCCTTAAGGTATCCGATCACGTTGAAAATGACGAAATTCGGTCAAGACAGATATTTTTGTTTTCTCTTTTATTGAATAGAGCCATCTTTTGGCTTTACAAAACATATTTTGTTTTTTTTCTACTCTACCTAGAGGCCAAGCTACAATCAATTTTATTAAGTTAGAAAAATCGGAAGTGGGTCTTTGATCTACCAGAAGTGGGCATTTAAATTACTCGAAATCTATCATGGTGAGTCTGATTTTTCAAAATATTACATATGTATTTCTATAAAACTTTTGAACCTGATATTTATGCTATTTTCTAGAGAATGTACTAAAATATTGCTTATTGTATGAATATTTTTTGAGTTAGGGCTTGTTATTTAAATAATGGTCTCATAGAGAATGTGATTTTTCTTATAATATTTACTCAATCAACTCTAAAATTTTCAAATTTTAATAAAACATTAAAATTTCAGTACATTCTTTAGATAAATGCATCTAAATTGTTTTGGTAATTTTTTTACTAATATAAGTTTATTACTTTTTTCTCTTTAATTGCTTTGAAGTTTTACAAAACTTTTGCTAAAATTTCACTTATAATTGTGATTTCTGTGAAATTTAGGCAATTTATTTTAAATATTCTTAATTAAATATTAGTATTTATTGGTATTGAGTCCTAAAAAGCCTTTATAATGTTTAAATATGTTATTTTGTTAAAAAGTGCCCCGGACGTGTTCGGATACCTTAAGTGACTTATTAATTGTTACGTCAAGTGACTGGAGCTGGCTTGTCAATCCTCCTAGGAATATCACCCAATCTAAATTGTTTCTTCTCAGTTTCTCGCTTAAGGAATCTGTCAGAAGCGCCTGTTAAATGCATCATGATAAAGTCATAATGAACTCATATTGATATTATCCTATTACGATCATAATCAACTCGTATTGATGCTATTACGAATATCTTTGATGCTTAGGGGATTAAAAAACAAAGAGCGTACAAAAAAAATTCATAAACACGTGTAAACCACAATGCTTAGGATAGACTGAAAGAAGATGGATGAGTCATCGTTGCTAATGGCAAGAATGAATGGTTACATTTGGAAAAGGTAGAAACTCAATTTCCTCCATCCAACAAATGTTTGGCCTTCGATTCTCAGTAGCATTAACAGTTCAAAATTTTCTTGCTAATGTAACTGTTCTTGTCATATAACTGTATACTGACTGTTCCAAGCAGCGGAAACGCCCTCTAGAAACCACCCAACTTCAGTACGGGCCAAAAGAGGAATGTGTGTGTTCGCTAGTAAATACCATCAGTTTTTTTCTTAATTTTTGTGATAATATTTGTTATCCGAGGGTATAACTTTTCCAAAAATAATGCATAACTGTCATATTTGGCTCCGAAATTTATCATATTTAATTTAATCCTTTAACTGCCACCGGCGTATATATCCGTCTCGCTCAAATGGTGTGTTGAGTGCATCGGACGTACATATACGTCCTTCCAAAATATGACTCTTCTTTCGCGCTGCTAACAGTAGAACTATATTCCGAAGAGTATGAGATGTAATAAAATGACCTTGACGGTGTTTGCGAAGGATTTACTAATTTCAGAGAAACATTTGCTTATATTTGTGCCTTTTCTTCTCCCCTCCCAGTAAACCAAATTTGCGCGCCTATATGAAAAACGGTGGCACTGAGGAGCGAATCGCATACCTTTTAACCCTGTATCAACCGACGGTACTTATAAGTACCACACTCACTTTAAAATAACATAGGCTAACCATTTTGACGAATACTCTGACGATACTTGGCAGGAATATTCTTTGAAATCCGCTCTTTCAAGATATAGGGCAGCACGGGTTCTATGATGAGAATTTCAGCGGGGAAGGCGAATAGTTTTATAGCAGAAATTGCGCTTTCAGCTGACAGCGTTTTCAGCGGATTGCGAAGATTATCATTTTTGTCCCGAAAAAATTGTTAATGTCAAAATTTAAATGTCTTATTTTTTCTGTATGTTAATGAAGACCTTAGAAAATGATTTGACCATTCATTTTAAGTGAACAGTGTATATAATTAATTTTACAGTTGAATACCTTAAATTATTTAATGAGCTCTAACGGATTAAATTTCCCAAAGTTAAGCATTCTGTTTATGTATATTCCTTAATTTTCAATGTAGTGATCCCCAAAAAATATTGCATGCAAAAAATGCAGTAAATAATAATGCGGTAGAAAAAGGGTTAAGCGGCATTTAAGGAATTAATTTGTAACGTGCAACGCTCTGCACACACAATGAGTTTTATTAAAAATAGCTTCACAATATCCACAATTTTAACATTGAACATATGTCTAAAGCAGTGCTTCTCAAACTTTCAATAATTCAATATCCTAATCAATAATTCAATCCTAATATTCAATCATAATTTTCATCGCCCACCCCCTCGATACAGTAACAATGTATTTAATTCCATAATACTATTCTTTGAAACTAAAACTGTACGACTTCAACTTCTTATATGCCACCACCGTACATAAACGTCCCTTTCAGCCAAAGCGTTATTTGCCTGAATGTTTATATACGTCTTTTCGAAGTACGACTTTTTTCTGTGCACTGCTATCCATAAAATTATTCCGAAGACTTTAGAATGCAATAAAAAGATCTTGACAGTGTTTGGAACGATTTATTTATTTCAGAGAATTTGCTTATTTATTCCTTTTCTCTATCCCCCTCCCTCGATACACCACATACCCTGGAAAAGGTGTTAAACGGTGGCATTGGGGAGGGAATCACGTGATTTTTAATCGGCATTTAAGGGATTAATTATAAACCGCATAAATTATGAAGATAAATGTTAATTTTTGTTTTTAATTTTTTATATGACAAGCCCATGGAGTCACTGGTAATTAATAAACTTGTTTTTAACTTAGTATTATTAAATTAATTATAAAATACATTGTGTAGCATTGATATATTTACAAGTGTATTGTATCAGTGTAAATGTGTATTTTATTTTTTTTATTATGTCAGAATGTATTTTATTTGTTTACTTTCAGTAAATTAATAATTTTTTTAAAAATAATCCTTTGCTTTCGACTTTTCAATACACTCGCGCCCCATAGGGGGAGCGTCCTACAGTTTGAGAAACACTGATCTAAAGCCAGTCATTGAAGTGCGAAAATGGATATTTTCCAGATAAATGATTAACAAATATAGGGAAATCATCGGGAAATATTTTTCTTTTCTTGATGAAAACGGAGAAAAAGGAGTAAAAAAACATGGAATGCAAAGGTTCGCTTTCGATCAAGAAGTTACTTCAAAAATATTCGATAACATTTCCGCCCAGTTGTATCAGCTTGGCTATATGATTTGAAAACATTTAGTTCCTTAAATCCAAAAGTCAAGGGGATACCGCTAAAGGCTAAAATAACCTTTTCCTTTTTTTGTGTCCTGAAGTCACAATTTCGACTGCAAACCACGAAGGTGGAAAGAAATGGCAAATTTCTTCAGTGCTAAAAAAAGAACAGAAAGAAAGAAAGAAACGCCACCGGAGAGACAGAGAGAGAGAGAGAGAAAATATTTTTCCCTTCTTCCTTTCTTGATAAAAGATCAAGGAGTATAAATTGACTCGCTGCATAAATGTATGGTTCAAGCTAGAAAGCTATGCTATGATTGTTTCAATCCGAAAAGGAAGAAATTGGCTAGAATACAACTACGAAATGAAATATTACGAAGTTTCAAAACTTGGCGAACAGCGACTAATCTGGATTCGGTAAGACAGCATCCCTTAAGAAAATGATATACTAAAATGGTTTTTATATATATTTGGAACGAATTTTCTTTAAGTTAAAAAACTATTAGGTTAAAATAAACGAATCTAATCATAGATTTGGGATATTAATAGATACAGGGGAATACACTTACACGGAAATTAACTGAATTTAGTTTATACAATAGTTAACTTTTTTCACCATTTATTTAAAGTATAACAAAAGTTCGTTGGTTATAAGACACTTCACTAATTAAGTTTCGAGAAATCACAATAAATATTTTAAACTTGCTTTAAGGTATCCGAACACGTTGAAAATGACCAAATTCGGGCAGGACTGATATTTTTGTTTTCTATTTTATTTAATGCATCTATATTTTGGCTTTACAAAACATACTTTGTTTTGATTCTATGCTTCTTAGAGGTCAAGTTACAATCAATTTTATTAAGTTAGAAAAACCGGAAGTGGGTCTTTGATCTACCAGAAGTGGGCATTTAAATTGCTCGAAATCTATGTGGGAGACAACAAGGGGTACAAGACATTTGTCTTTCTTTACATTTATTTTAAACTTAAACAAAAATTAATTAAAAAGGTAGCTATTCTAACAGATAAGTTTCGATGATGTTTTCATGGTAACGCCTGCTCGCGCACCTCCGTCGTTCCTCCCTTTCCGCTTTCTCTCTTTCTCTAGTCTTAAAGTTTTTGTTCTACTTTCACTAGTTCAAAAGTTTCTGTTACAGTTTCACTTTAGCTGCACCTGCGCGCGAAGACTGCGTTTTGCTGCATGCCACAACCGGCCAACCTGACTGTACGCTGTCCGCAGCGGTACGTATTCCTTTTTTCCTTTTTCATCGAGACCAGAGGAGAATCTGAAACATACAAAAGACGGAACAGACAATTACTACACAACAAATACATTGAGATTTAACATATCATAATTTTGCTGAACTAGACAGTTTCTCCATCATGTGAAGGCACCTCTTCGACATCCGGAAGGTTCCACAGGAAAACATTGTGTTTCAAAGGCAGGGCATGATTCTGAGATGACGATAGTACGCTAGGATGAACGGAATCATTTATTCTGCTATCTTGGTCTTTATCAGATCCATCAGGCATAAGAACGCCTTTTTTAATAAGTTGATCTTTGGTTGAACGCATCGATATTTTCCTCTCTAGAGTTCTGGACGTCTGTTCAAAACGATTTCTCTTTTTCCTCCGTTTCCACTGCCAGAGCTGGAAGATTCGTCGGAGCATTACAAACCGTCTTTGTTTAGTCTTCATAGGTGAAGGGTTATCAGAACAAGATAAACGTCTGGCTCTCTGACACACAGGAATATCATTTTTCAATTTAATACACATTTTTAACTTAGTACTCTTAATTTTATTACATTTATAATTCTTAACTAGAGAACTCAAATAATTTCTAGTATTAAAGTTTTTAACATGTGACAAATCATAACTAGAGTTTTCTATCACATTTGAAACATAAACATTTGAAATAGAAACATTTGAATTAAAATGAACACCCAAAGAGGATCCACTTTCACTCAATAAAACATCGCTCTTTGCGTGGCCTAGTTTCTTTATTTCGGAATATACACTGGGATGTATAATAATTTCTTCGGTCAAGGTCGGTGATATTGCCGTTCGAACACTTAGTCCGGGAGAGAGTTGATTAAGAGAAAGATTTATCGGTTTAACTTCTACCATACGCTGTTCGCCAAAACATGAGCTTAATGTTATGATTTCTTCGGAAGGTTTATGCACTAATTAGTGAGGAATTTAAAACTGGGATCTGGCAACCTGAATCGATCAAGGCTGTTACGGGCTGATTTTCCACAAAAATGCTTACGTATTGAAGATTTGAGAATTCATCGCTATTTTGTTTTTCGCTCTCGACTTTCAAAGTATTCACGTTTATTCTATTATGGATGTGGGATTCTTTAGGCTTAAAACGCTTCTCGCAATCTCTTGCGTAATGAGATGAATCACCGCATATAAAGCAATTTTTATTTTCTCTTTCAAGATTTTGGGGATAGTTCTCTTTAATCTCTGGTTTAAAGTTTCGTGATCTATTTTTAAAGGGGTCTTGGGTATATCCATTAGTAATAGGAGTTTCTTTATGTGATCCGTTTCTAGATGAAATATAAATATCGCACTCTTTAGCTAAATCAATAGGCCTGAACCAATCTTCTGCTTCTCGAATGCCAATATGAGTTGCAGTTTCCTTATTAAAGTTTCAAATAATTTATCAGAAATTATAAGATCACATAGAGATTCAAAGGAATTAACTTTTCTTAACGAACAATAATATATATTGGAAGTTTGCCGTCAATCTTGCAGCAAATTGGATGTATGTCTCGCCTGATGATTTTACAGCATTTTTAAATGAGTTTAAACACTCGCGAGGGGTTAATTGGAATTCTCTGAGTACTATAGATTTTAGTTTTTCATAGTCATTTAATTCCTCTTCTTTAATATACAGTAAGACGTTATGAGCTCTTTCGCCCAGAAGATTTATTAAAATTTCAGATTTATATTCGTCGTTTATTTTCTTGGTTAAAAATGCGCGTTCTAATGATTGGAAGAACAGATTAAAATTTTCAGATCTGGTGGGAACAGGAAGAGATAAAGTTTTAATGCTTTTGATCATATTTTCTATGTTTGTTACGAACTGTTTCTCTTCGACGTTAGCTGCAGGATTTAAACTTAATGCTTCATTTTTAGCCGTTTGAAGTTCGACTTCTTTTTCTAACTTTGCTAACTGTAGTTTTGCGAGCTCAATTTTCTGTTTTTCTAAAGTTGCCTCTCTTTTTTGTTTCGCGATACCCTCTCATCTATACAGTTTTGAATTAAAGTTTTAACGAAATCTGGATCACTTTCAAATGTACTACTGTTCTCAATTTTAGTCTTTAGTTTAGCTATGGTGTCCGTACTTTCCACAGTACCGTCTAGATCCTCAACAACTCTTACGAGATCCTCTTTAAGAGCGTTTTTATACATTTTAGAAAATATATGGAAAGATCCTACCTTTTTTTTCTAGCTCCCTTGTTGCTCGCACGTACGATGTATCAATAATTGAAGAAAAACGTTGATTCCACTGATTTCACCTCTTCGCAGGTAATATAGTTCTGGTAATTATTCGAATTGACACCTCTTCGCGAGGTGTTTATGAAAGAGTTCCAACCTCTACACAGGCGGAATATTCACATTCAATTCCAATGAAGAATTCAACTGAAGAAAAAAACGTTGATTATATAATAGTTCCGGCCTCTACGCAGGCGGGTATTCATGCTGAGTTCAAACCTCTACACAGGTTGAACGAAGTTTCCAAATGGCGGAGCGTCTCCTTCACGGACGCTTTTGTTCATTGTCCAGACTTTGGTTCAAAATCGAAATTTTTCGATCGCGGCCGAGCCCCCATAATTTTGTGGGAGACAACAAGGGGTCCAAGACATTTGTCTTTCTTTACATTTATTTTTAAACCTAAACAAAAATTAATTAAAAAGGTAGCTATTCTAACAGGTAAGTTTCGATGATGTTTTCATGGTAACGCCTGCTCGCGCACCTCCGTCGTTCCTCCTTTCCGCTTTCTCTCTTTCTCTAAAGTCTTAAAGTTTTTTGTTCTACTTTCACTAGTTCAAACGTTTCTCTTACAGTTTCACTTAGCTGCGCCTGCGCGCGAGACTGCGTTTTGCTGGATGCCACATCTATCATGGCGAGTCTGATCACATAAAATATTACAAACGTATTTCTATAAAACTTTTTGCACCTGATATTTATGCTATTTTCTAGAGAATGTACTAAACTATTTCTTATAGTATGAATATTATTTGAGTAAGGGCATGTTATTTAAATAATGGTCTCATAAAGGCGTTATTTTTCTTATAACGTTTACTCAATCACCTCTAAAAGTTTCAAATTTTAATAAAACATTAAAATTTTAGTACATTCTCTAGATAAATGCCTCTAGATTGTTTTGGTAATACTTTTACTAATATAAGTTTATTACTTTTTTTCTCTAATTGCTTTGAAGTTTTACAGAAATATTGCTAAAATTTCACATATAATTGTGATTTTTATGAAATTCTAGCAATTTATTTTAAATATTGTTGATTAAATATTAGTATTTATTGGTATTGAATCCTAAAAAAGCCTTTATATGTTTAAATATGTTATTTTGTCAAAAAGTACTCTGAGCGTGTTCGGATACCTTAAAGTGGCTGAATTTTTGTTCGAATCTGTGGTTTTTAAGAAGCTTATAAATGAATAATTTTTTGATATTTAATGTTAGTTGAATTAGAATGTACGTATAAAATTGTTTTAAGAATATTATTACAAGAAAAAATTATTTAAATGCAATTTTTTGGCAAAAAGTGAAGAAAAAAAGAATATTTTTTCGAAATATTCTTTTAAAATAATAATGTTTTGCCAGTACGTAGCTTCGACTTCTATACCCAGGTTGAACTAAAATTTTTGAAAAATTCACATTATTTTCAGAGTTACGATCTAGTACCCCTGAAGACCCACCATGTTGAGGAGACGATGCACGTTAAATATGTCGAGGCTAAAATGTCCTCCCGTCGGTGAGGTGTGGAAGTTATGAGATGGGGTGCCAGCTCAGAAGTCCTCCTCGTCACTTAACCATAGCTCAAAATTAAGAGGTCCATCGTCAAAAACCCTCGTGTACTTAAATAACGTGACGTTAATATTCACTCATTCATTCAGAGTTACAATCAATTGAAAGAATAACGAGTGCTTTTTGTTAAAATCAAAAAGTGCTTCTACATAATTAAAATTTTCAAAATATATAACCTAGAAATGGATTTATAAATAATTTGCTACATTAGAGTTGAAAAATCTTAATAAAACAATTTCTAAGCTATACATTTCAAAAATTTTAATTATGAAAGTTTTTTTCGTAAAAGGAGAATGTTTTGAAAATATGTCATTCTTTTTTGATATTTTGCCAAGAAATTACATTTAAATAATTTTTTCTTGTAATGATATTCGTAAAACAATTTTATATGCATATTCTAATTCATCTTACTCTAAATATCAAAAAAAGGAACTAATTATACGCCTTTTCAAAATCATGATTTCGAACGTAGTCATCACCTCAATTCTACACAGAAATTTTAAGAAAATATTTCATAATTTTGAAACGCAGATAAGCGATAATAATGTTCTTTTAGGTAATATTTATAATATTATACACTAAAAGGGTTATTTGACTCTTAGAAATATAGATTAAAAAAGCAAAAGTTTTTTGTTTTTCAAAATTTTTAATTTTTTTGCTTGGTTAGAAAAGAGAATTATGATCAAAGCAGAAAATTCTTAAATGTCATCTGAAACAAAAAAGACGCACAAATCATATTTTATATAATAGTAAATTTTGATCACAGATTTTAAAATTCAATCGCATTATTTAATCGAAGCTGTTTATCATGTTAAACTTGATATTTACATAGAAAACTAATAACACAAAATGTTCTTAAATTTCTTATGCTTGCATAGTTTCTAAAATGCAGCAAATTTACTCTTAAAGTTAATCCTAGAATGACGTTATAATCTGTACATACTGGAACGGTAATTTTTGACTAAGACCAATGCATCTAAAAGACTACCCTAGCAGAAAGAAAGAGAGTACGCTAACTTACTTCGATCCATCTTTATGCGATTACGATCCCTCTGTACCTCTAATCGATATAATGTGTTATAGTGTTTGTTAATAATTTCCAAAAATTGAATCTTAGAGGTAATAAGCCCCGACTATTGAAAGGCTGTTATTGAAAGATTTATTTATGTTTTTTAAATATCTATTTTTCATAGTCGAAAGCCATTCTGTGGATTCTTTTCTTTCATTCATTTTTCTAAAATGGTTTACACAGAAATGTAAGAGCTGTATTTTTAAAATAGTAAATAAGGTTCTTAAAAACACGGTCGAGGAGATATTGTAAAAAGATGGAAATGTAAAAAGAGAAGAGAATTGTCCCGTTCGTGGGCTTTGGAAAGATTACTTCCCATCTACATGATCTTACAAAATACACCTTTGGGAAGCGCAAAACCCATTATAATACATTGGTCTTGCTATTATAACGATGGGAAGACTAATTCCCGCTTCAATTTTGCGCTACTGCACATAATTCATCGATTGTGACATCAGTAAATCGGACAAAGAAAGATGGTACTAAAGAAGAAGTACCTTATCCAAAAGCTGTCGCTGTATATAACGATGTCTTGGAATTGATTGATCTCGCTTCGATCAAAGAAAAGAAATATAGCAAATAAGATCTGTAAAACGGTAGCATCTCGTATTTTTTTTTGTACGGTTAACGGTTAATTGGGAAGTATTCTTCCCATTACTAAAACATAGATGTAAACATAAAATTCGGCAATATAAAATATATTTCCTTAATTGTTAATAAAACATAATAACTGCGAAAGATTCAAAAGAAAAATAAATGACCTTCGAAAGGGTTTATTTAAAACAAGAGTCATAGCTATATTTTACTCTTTACAGTAATTGATGCTGATTAGTTTGGATTTACATATATCTTATCATCATTTTGTTTAGTTGATTTGTGTTGTATAACTTGCACAATTTCCTACACTATATAAATCATTTCCAATTCTTTTAGATTGAAGCGTTTACTTTGATTTTACTTCTTAAGCTGAGAATTTGCATCACAGTTTGTTTAAATAAAAACGTTGATTTGTTTCATTCTTTCTCGTAAGAGTTTTACTATTCGAGTTTTTATGCATATTGTTTACTAATCAAATTCAAAATTGAGCTTCGCACCTTGCATCATTTGAATTTTTTTAATTCTTTTTAAATGCTGAGCATTTTTTGAAAATTAAGTACAGAAAATACTTCTTAGTCATATCAAATGTCATATCTACATAATCCTTTACTAAATTATGCATACACTTAATTATGTTTATCACGAACTTCTTTCACTGATTTTGATGTAATAGAAGTTAGAATTTTTTCCTTTTATACAAATTTTGATTTAACACGATCGACTAAAATTGTCAGCAGACGATCTTTCTTTACTTTTACTTTCATAGCAGACGTCAGCTGACATTGAAGACGATGAATGTCCTGTGATTTTCATTTATGAGAATTCCCCAAATTTTATAACCGTAATATGTGTAATTTGTCTACTTTATCTATGTTTTGAATTTAGAGTTCAAATTAAAAAGTGCTTTTTTGATATTTATAAAATAAAAATTAAAATTTTAGGTTAATTGGAAAGTAATGCGGTTTTTTTCTACGTTAAATTCAAATAAAGGAATTTTTACTAAGCTTTTAGTTTTAATCAATTATGTAATCATCCTCTCTCTCGTTATAAACAACCTTTTGACATCTACTGTGGACATTTTCAATGCCAGATCGATAAAAATCAAATAGGTTTTGAGTAAAATATCTCGAAATGGTATTTTGGACATTCTCTGAATTTTTATATTTTTTACCACTTAAAAAATCTTTAAGAGATCGGTATAAATTCAAATTCATTGAAGCAGTATCGGGCGAGTACGGATGGTAAGATAATGAATCCCATGTGAATTAGTTAACTCATTCCAGGTGGTGACTTCGGCAGTGTGGTTTTGCATTATCAAGTTTCAGAATACCACATTTTCTGTTGACAATATCTGGGCACTTTTCAATTAAAGATTGATTTATTCGATCCACTTGTACACAGTAAGGATTTGCAATCACAATTTGTCCAGGTTTCAGCACTCACGAGCCCGTGAATTCTCCACCAAACACACAAAAGTGCATTTTGGGAGCAAACCACTGCCTTTTGCGTTTGGATCATCAAAGAAAAATTATTTAATATTTCTTCCAGTGATGAAGAAATCAAAACATATTTCTGTAGTGTGCCACTGAAGCAATAAATTGCATCTGGTAGATCGGCCAGCTTTGTTTTCTTGGAACAGATTATGCAGGGCCCAATCACCTGTTCTGCTCACTTTACCAATCTGCTGCAATTGTTCTAGTATGATCGACTAAGTTGTATAACAGTGTTTGACAATTCCTAGAGTGTCTGACATGGATTTGCCTCCACTTCAACCCTTAACATGTCAATTTCTAAAGCTGTTCATTTTCCTGAACAGTGCGAGTGGGAAAGATCAAAATTGCCCAATTTTATCTTAAAAACCCACCTTATGTATTTCCGAACGTCTAATGCGTTTGGATAAACATCGCAAAAGAATTTAGTATCAACAGTTGCGTTACTACACTTATAAAACTCAAAAAGCATACAATGCAGTAACACACGTGTTTTGGTACTTGGCAGGCCATTCCTCCATAAACTGCAAAAGAAATTCAAGATTTAGATATTTACGAGTAAATACATCACTCTAATCCTAAATTGTCTTTGTTCGCGACTTTGAACTACACAATGAGGTGATAATATCGACTTAAGCGGAAACGACATTACTTTCTGATCTCCCTAATAAAATTCATGCATAATAAATACATCGTCGCAAAAAGTATCTTGCAACATTTGCTTTGATGTGATAGGAATGTTTCAAACATACCAAAACAAATTTCAGTAAAAAAAATAGATTATCTTCAATATGAAGAACTAAGAAATCGAATAAGCTAACGACGAAGTCTTTATTTTTATCTTATCGTTTCGTTCTCACATCCAACGAGGGGTGCTACAATTTAAATTCGTATAGAGAAGAGAAAGCATAGACACAGTACCCAGTCATATGCAAGTGGTGGTGATCCCAATTCAGTGCGACTCAATTTTGAAGGAAAAATTCTTTGAAATTGGTGTGACCAAAATTTTACAAATTTATTACCAACTAGGTTTGAAAATACTCGAAAATTCGAATATGAAATTATTTTCATGTTTGGAAATACATATCGGTGAAAGCAGTTATATTCAGTTAGGAAAGGAAATAAGTCTCCTGTTAGAAATAGTACTAATTACGCTCACCTTGTATCAGTTTTGAAAGTAATTACTGTGAACAAAATTTCTCCCAGAATATGAAAGATAGTAACAGAGAAGCGATGTCAAGTGTCAGAATGTAAACATTGAACTTATGTAGTTCTTTTATATATGTTCACTATAATGCATTAATCGAAATAAACCTACGTTTCTAGGAATATTGATTTTTTTGCGGCCCACCTAAAGTTAAACCTTGTTTGTTTGACCCAAGTTAGCCTCAGAGTTTGACCTTGATTAACACAGGCAATGCCACAACCTTCCAAGCCACATACAAAGAGTTAATGTCTTTTTCATCAATAAATGCTCAACAGTTTTATACTGATAATGGTATTCGGTGGAAATTCATTGTACCACACGCGGCTTGGTGGGGAGGATGGTGGGAAAGGTTGGTTGGGGAATAATTAAACAATGTTTGCGAAAAAATCTGTTGCGAGCATTGTTGGACGAAGAGAACTTTTCCACCGTGTTGGAAGGAGTTGAAACCGCTATCAACAGTAGATCTTTACTGTATGAAGAGGGAATTGGAGGGTGATACTGAAGAAGCCTTGACCCGGGTAACTTCTTAACTGGTCAAAAAATGACTAAATTTCCTTCAGGCCCAGAACCCACAGAGACTTAACACGTATCTTTGAACAACAACAAGATTTATTAAATAAATTTTGAAAAAAAAACATTTGAAGGAGGGGGACATTTATTACAATTAGCACCTTTCACCAAGTGCGTGGTAACCCAAACTCTTCCAAAATTTGGATTGGAGACGTAATCCTATTGCAAGAAGACGTCACAACCCGACACACCTGGAAAAGAGCATGAGTGGTGGAGTTGATCCTTGGTCACGACGAGAAAGTCCATAATTGTGTGCTGCGTACTAATGGACCCACCATCACTCGACCTGTACAGCTGGTCACCCCCTTGGAGGTTGACCAGGGTGGAGGGAGGATGTTGCACACTTGAATTGGGATTTACACGAATTGGGAATTACGTCACTATTTGGGATTACACGCAGTCTGAAGTAATCTCAAATAGTGACGTCATCATGCGTATTTTATTTATTTCTTATAATAATGATGTTTAAAAATTATTATATCTTGTGAGGGCCAACAGTTTTGTTTATGTTCAAAAGAATAAAGAAAGAAAAGAATGAGAAAAATGACGCTGTTGTTTTAAATGTTTATTTAATTTTGTGACGGGTTTTTTCGCGCCTTTCACTAAACTCTTCTTGGGGTATCTTTGGGGCCAGAATGGCATTTCATTCCAACCAACTGAAGAAGAAAACGTGATATGCAGATTAGGAATGATTATATATATTGGAGCTTTAGCATTCGCAAAAAGGCTAAGAAGAGTCTGAGGAGGCTAGAATAGTCTTAGAGAGGCTAAGAGGAGTTTTAGAAGTCTGAGGAGGTCTTAGCAAGTCTTAAGAAGTAATATAAGAACCATATAGAAGTGGGTTCGAAGCCAGAAAGTTGCCTAGCTGCCAAATCAAGTTGGATTACAGTATTATATAGAAGATATAAAGATTGGTAGCTGTTCACCGTGGAATATCGGTTAGCGATATAATATTAAACTTTAATGATAGAGCGGACCCTAGTTAGTTAAGGAATCGGCTATAGATATAGATTCGATGGTTAATTTATCATAAAGATAGTGAGTAGGATTTAATGCGCTATTTGCTAAGAATTGTTATTTATGTCGTATCACTCCAGATAATTTACCTCTAAGACTTGTGTTGCATTGCTTAGTATAAATTGAAATAATAATAAACTAGTTTTATTATGGAAGCTTTGAGTGGTCAATCTTTTATCCCTACAAACTTAAGTCACGTGGATGAAGAGATGATACCCCCAGCGCAGAGGGTATCACAATTTCTGTGTTTCAATGTTTACTATTTTAATAACACTTTTATGAGTTAATACATTGTTCGCAATATTAACGTGGAAACTCATGACTTATTGCTGATTTTTTAGTACAGGATCCTATCTTTTATTTTTCCATAAAGCAGTATATTATTCTACACGATGCTTTTCCACATGTATTCTTCAGAAACGTATCTATCGCATATAAACATAATCAAGTATATACATATATATTAGAAAAGCGAGTCACTCCCTCATTCATCACAATATCTCCGAAACTATAAGATTCAAAGAATTGAAGTTTGGCAGACATGTTTCTTTTGTTGAGCAGAGATCCGCTAAGAAGGGTTTTGAAGAAATTAACTACCAAAGAGGTTGCGGGGGTATTATAGACAAAAATTCCCGTTTTTGAGCTTTTAGAACTACAAACTAGAAATTTGGCAAGCATGTTTATTTTGTTGAGAAGACACCCGCCTCTTCCTTTTCCAATTGGGGAGAGGCTTTACGGGGTATAACAAATAAATGTACTTCCATGATTAGAAATTCATGTCCTGACCTTTTTAAATGTATAAGTGACTTATATTAATATTTTTCAATAAAATTGAAAGCCAAATACTTGGGTATCAATCAACCTAAAAGCAATATGTAGTCTTGCTACTTACCCATCGAAGCGGGAGGGTAACGGCTAGTATATATATTTATTTAATAAAATTAAGTTCAGAGGAGAGAAAGTAAAGGAAAATTAATATTCACATAATCCCCAAATACTTATTTTACGATGCTACCGAATTTTATTCAAACTGGAATCCATTTCATTTTTTTAACTAAAGTTTTATTTCAAGCTCAATTTATATGCAAGCTTTAAATTAAACGAAGCAATCGTAAAAGTTAGCAGTAACAGAAGCAAGAAGATAAATTCTCTCTCTCGCTCTATCCTTAACTCTTACAAAACTCAGCTACCAAAGATGATCCCGGAACTATAAAAGCAGATGAGATAAAATATCCGAGACACACTTACGGTTTCCTTTAGAAAATGTATTTCTATACAGGAAGTTCTGAATAGGACAGAAAACGGAATTTATTTCGAAACACATTTCAGTACAGAGGGAAGTATAGTTCGATTGAGATTTCGAAGAAAAAGGGTTTCGTTTTCATTCCCTTTGTGAGTGGATTAGAGTCCATATAAGTAAGTGAGGAGGGCATATTTTAAAAATATCATTTTTAAGAGAGTGATACGAAATGAGAATGTAGGATTATTTTCGTTATCCAATGGATTGCACCGTTAATAAATATGCTTATTTAGTTACTTAAAAATTGAGAATAAAATAATTAACAATTAAAAATATATAAGGTAAACTTGGCAAATATGGGCACCAAATCACTTAATTGAAAATATACTACACTGAAACACTTTAAATTTTTCCAAAATTAAAATATTTCAAATTTTAGAGTATATTTTTTCTAATGTTATGTGAACAAACCTCTTAACTCGTGTTGATATGTGTATAAAGAAGCTCCAAAACAAATCTCGCAATTGTCTATATTTGACGAAATCTTTAGGTAATATGGGCCAAATTTTCGGAAATATAGGCATTATAATAAAGATAAGAGAAACTGTCATCTCTACATTTATCTTTTCCAAACAGAGATACATTTTTACACAAATTACTTGTTTGGCAAATGGTAAGATGTAAATTTAAAACTTTGTTAATGACTAAATTGTATCACAAAAAATGTACAAGTTTTTATCCATAAATTTAAGAAATGAAAGGTGAAAATTGGATAAACTATTAAAGTAAAACATATTATTACAAACTTACTTAAAGCAAAACATCATTAATGAGGACATATCCTTGAATCATACGCTACATTTATAAAAATAGAAGGAATCATCCTCTAACTCGACACATTCTACACAGAACCAGAATGAACAAGAACCTCAACATGGCACCCATTTCTGACCTTTATTTTCATCATAATAGCTATCACCACAAACCGGACAAATGCAGGATGCATTTTGGAGAAGTTGCTGTTGCTTTGCGTTTTGCCTCTACACACACATCTTCTCTCTACGACATGCGTTCTTCGTAGAAGTCCTTCTGCATTTGTCAGCTCATTTGCAGCTTTCAGACGTCTTCACGGTTTCCGTAGATTATTATCATTCTTGAAATAGGACTCAGCTCCTCGGAATTTTTGAAGAGGTTTTAAAACTGATGGCACATGTATGTATCTCAATATTTGTAATTAAATATTGCCATAAGAAATTTAATTTTTGATCGAACTTTTTTTTTTAAGAAAAAGTTTCTTATTTTATAACAGGATACATAAATACATGGTGAGAAAGGCAGTTATTACAAATAATTAGAAATGAAATACATGTTGACCGTTTACTTTATATCAATTATATGAATACCATTGGGGTTTTAAATTAATTTAATTATAAATTTTTACTGTCTCAAAAGGTGCTTGAAAGCGATATTTGAAATAATAATTCGTGTTAAAGAGGAATTATTTTCTTTTGATGAAAATTATACCATAAATCACAATGTTTAAGAAACAACTAATAAAAATGTCCAGGAAACTTTGCATCGTTGAATATTCATAGCATTTTCATTAATAAAAATTGTAATGATCTTACACCTGAAGTTGCTTCCTCATCATCTTGTCTACCTAAAGCTGTGGGAGGGACCGATGAATGCGTGTGTGTGCCCAAGACTCTCCATGATAAATTTAATTTATTATTAACAATTATAATATTCCAGAACAAGTAATCTATAAAAGGGAACCCTAGGAGTGATGTAAAGAAAGCAACTACCTTACGTGAATAAGCGCACAAAATCAGCTTAGTTTAGCTTTAAATCGATCGTATCCTAATAATTCTGGATCCATTAATTTAGTCTAGTAGCCAAAATCCGTCCTTTAGTTAAGATGCGTAATTCTAATTCTTACCATAGAAACACTGTGTTCAGATGCTCCGCTCCTACTGACCTACGATTATTAAACTCTTTAAAATACACTAACTATTTTGCATCTCAGGGTTTCTTCTTGGAAGGGATGGCTGTGAAATAAATGCGAATGCTAGCCCAAAGATTCTCTAAGAGGATTGGTTGTTGAAAGTCGCGTAAAGACCAGTCACAAAATATCTCAGAAAACTTAATCGTGATATAATTAATTATATGATATGAGATAAAATAGTTTTATATGTTATCAGAAATATAATGTGATTTTTTTTTTTTAAAAAAAGAGTAAAGTTCACACCAACAAATCATAACAAATGAAAAAGAAGCTTTTATACTAATATAAATTTAAAAAATATTTTTTATACACATATATGGCTTCTGTACTTGAATGCTCATGATTGTGAGTTTGTGTGGCCGGCTTTGTTGAGTCGTAGGTTCAAGTCCTGATGATACTGAAGACTCACCATGTAACAGGTCTGAAATATATATAACAAATAATATAAAAAAATTAAGTCAATTCCTACTTAGATCAGTAAAGAAAATTTTTATTTTAGCTTCTTTTTTTAAATAGTTACAACTAATATAAATTCGTATATACATATGACAGAATCACAACATTAAGTGGTAATTAATTTTTATTAATTATCATTAAAATATCGTATTGTTATCCAAAACAATCATGTACATAAAATTTCAGTTCAACTGAATGCTTTAAAACGTGAGAAAAAACATTTTCAAGTTTTGACTCAAGTTGCAAAAGAGTCGCTAAGTCTCCAACCTGGCTGCATTTGTAATTCTTTAAATAATTAGTTTTAATCCATTAATTTTTATTAATTATAATTAAATTATTGTATTGTCATCCAAAATAATCATGTGTATAAAAATTCAGCTCAATTGAGTGCTTTAAAATGTATTTCATTAATGATTGACAATTCCAACAAAATAAATAAATATGTAGAGAGGGTGAGCTAATAGTAAGAATTAAAATAAGTTTGTTGAGGTTCAAAGTCCAGCTTCAGAATTCAACGTCACGATCCTCTCCCGCTATATAAAAACACGATTATGATCATTGTATAAATATCATTTTTCAAACATGGAAAAATGAATAATTTTGAATATATCTCAATATTTTTTTTGAATAGCACTTCCAATCTATTGAACAACTATTGAATAATCATTGAATAACACATCTTAAGGTATCCGACTACGTTCAGGAACATGATTTTAAAAAGGCGCATAAATGGATAATTTTCATGATATTTAGTGTCACTTAGATTATAATACATGTATAAAATTGTTTTAAGGAGATTTTGACAAAAAAATGATTAATATACATTATTTCTACAAAAAAAAAATTAACTTAGAATAACCTTTTTTCAAAATGTTCTCCTTTTCTGAAAAATGCTTCTATTATAATAATATTTTGCCTGTATATAGCTCAGACCTCTGTACAGAGGCTCAACCATGATTTTTGAAAAAATCACATTGTTTTCAGAGTTACAACCATTTAAAATAATTATCAGCGTTTTTTTCTTAAAATTTCTCCCCTCTGTTGTCGTAAAACATGAATAAACCTACTTCTGAGTTATATATTTCAAAACTTCTAGTTGAACCTCTGTACAGAGGTCTGAGCTATATACAGGCAAAATATTTTTATAATAGAAGCATTTTTCATAAAAGGAGAACATTTTGAAAATCGGTCATCATATGTGCATTTTTTGTCATAATATTGTACTTAAATAATTTTTTATTGTAATACTATTCTTAAAACAATTTTATATCTATTTTCTAATTTAAGTGACACTAAATATCATAAATATTATCCATTTGTGTGCTTTTTCAAACTCACGGTTTCGAACGTAGTCGGATACCTTAATATATCTTATTTGAATAATACATCTTTATTTTTGTAGCCTTTATAAACTGCCTGATAATCACTTGAACTGTGATGCAGAATATTTACTTATATCCACAGGGAGTTTAATTGAAGTAACTTTTTTTATTTGATGAGTTTGTTCTATTTATGCAAACGCCGACAGTTTCATGTATGCTTTGAAAGTAATGATGATTGCGATTTCAGAGTAAATACTTTTACTACATAAATTTGCTATCTAATTATAAAAGCAGGAGACATTTCTTAGAATTCTCTCCAAAATTTAAAACCAAGAATAACCATTGAAGTATACCGCATTTTAAATTAATTTTATATAAACTTATCCAAGCCTTATTTTTGTTATAAAATACTCATATTGAACAAATTATTGTTAGATTGACTTTTTAAAAATTTCGGACTACGTTTTACAAACATATTTTTTCAAAAATTCTAAAATAAAGAGCATGTCTTCACCCGTTATAAGCGATACGTAAATATAAGAAATATTTATATAGTAAAAACTTTTATCTAAACTTGGCAATATATAAAATGAAAAGACTCAATAAAACTTCCTATCGGATTTATATGAAAGCCAACGGAAACTTGTCAGTCACGTTAAGCTTTTTCAACTACATTTTGCATCTTCCTTTACGTTACTTTTCTTATACAGCGAAATAAAACGCTTAAATATGTCAAATATATCGAAGTTGGTTCTTTTTGTAACCTCACAATTGTCAAACTTGTCAATGTTTTCTTTCTAAAAAGTAATGTTCCATCTCATATCTTCGTTGTTAAATATTTTTTGGCAAAAAAAAAGTTTAATATACCATTAAAAGAATGAAAATAACTTTTAATGGTAAAAAATAAGATTTCACACAGAAATAAAAACGATCACAAAGAACTCCAATAAAACCTGGCGTAACTGTCAAACGTACCACTACCTTTGTAAAAAGTTGATGATATATATGTATGTGTATATGTATTATGTATCTGTTGTGTGAGAAAAAGTTTAGTATCCCATTAAGTAACTGTGAAAATAAATAAAAGAAATTAGATTTATATATATATGAATGATCATACAAAAACTTTAACAAAAAACTTACGTAACAAATACATCAGCCACTGCTTTTTTTAAAAAAAATTGAATACTGACACTATGTGATCTGAAGTACCCGAGCATCTTTATGTTTTCCTTATCCCATAGATGTCAAAAATTAGATTGAGGTTAGTCCCCTTCTGTTGCAATAGCAGCTGAAATTTTTTTGGGTGACTCTATTTACCAGTTTTTGGAAAGTTGCAGCAGGAATTAACACATTTTCTTGCTGAAGAGCTTTGGTCAACTCTGTTGACCAATGCTCTTGAGGGTGTTGGATGTTGAAGTTAAGCTCACAGCCTACTTTCTTATTCATCCCACAGATGTTCTTTAGGATTCATGACAGGGCTTCGGGAAATCCAATCCCACTCCTGAATATTAATGTCGGCAAACAATGTCTGTATAAGTCGTGTAGTATAGATTCATGCACGATCTTTTTGAAACCGGAATGGACCTTCTCCGAACCATTGTCACGATTATAAACTACGCGGAATTATCCAAAATGTTGAAATAGATTTCCGTCTTGACAACTGCTTGCCCAAGAATGGAAGGGTCATGGCCAAATCATGGGAAACATCCCCAGACCACCATGCCCCACTCTCTTGCAGCACCATATAGTATGTTGCAACGCGTTCAATACCGACACGTAGCTTGCTGAATCGCTTATTTCAATCTGCAGATGAAGTTAAAAATGCATCCCAGGCTGAATAAGAAGACGGGGCTAAAAAAATAATTCAAGATATATTTCTCTGACCCTTACAAGCGATGACAAAAATATATTGTTTCTCAAGGGTCTTATTTCGAAGGAGGATGTGTTTCAGCAATTTACTTCGCAATATTTTTAAGTTATAGACTCAGTTCGCAAACTTTTGAATTCTATCTCGTATATGCATTTCAAGGTTCGGAAACCTCGTGAATGCCAAATCATTCTACTAAATAGATTCAGGTTGCCAGAAATTATTGAAATAATTCTATTCTCATGACTATGCTTGCAGAGCTAGAGGATGGAGGTCTAAATACAGATTTAGAGTTTTAACACACATTAATTTTGTGAATTATTTAAAGATATTTATTAACAAAACAATAAAGAGCATAAAAGATAATTATTCCATCAATATAAATAAAAAATTAAAATTGTACTTATATTATGTGTATGTATCTTTTAAGGTATCCGACTATTTATGATATTTAGTGTTATTTAGATTAGAAAATGTATATAAAATTGTTTAAAGAATAGTACTATTGTACAAAATTATTTAAGTACAATATTTTGGCAAAAAAGAACATAGAATGATCCATTTTCAAAATATTCTCCTTTTGAGAAAAATGCTTCTATTATAATAATATTTTGCCCTGTATATAGCTCAGACCTCTCTACAGAGGCTCAACTAAATTTTTGAAATATATAACTTAGAAGTGTGTTTATCCTTGTTTTACAACAGAGGGGAGAAATTTTAAGAAACAAATGCCAATAATTATTTCAGTGAGTTGTAACTCTGAAAATAATGTGGATTTTTAAAGCATCCCCTAGTTGAGTCTCAGTACAGAGGTCAGAACTATATACATGCAAAATATTATTATAATAGAAGCATTTTTCACAAAAGGAGAACATTTTGAAAAAAGGTTGTTCTAAGTTAACTTTTTGCCGAAATATTGTATTTAAGTAATTTTTTTGTCACAATTTTATACATGCATTCTAATCTAAGTGACACTAAATATGAAAATTACCAATTTATGCTCTTCTTTAAAATCACAGCTCCGAACGTAGTCGGATATCTTAAACATGTTTATATTAAAATAAGAAATTGACAGCATACAATATAAACATTCTTTCAACATAGTTAAATAAAAGGTATATATTTAAATATACCTTCGCTGCTCTACTTCATATTATAATACCAGAGATAAAATTTTAGACTTTCAATTTCACGTGATTCCGAATATTCAACTATTAAACAAATTTTTTTGTGGCTTCTCAATTTGAAAATATTTGTTCATATAGATACATAGAGTGAAAAGGGGAAAGCAGAGTACATACAATCTTCTCTAATCAATTAAATCTCTCCTACAATAAATCCAGCAATTTAAAATAGCTGTCGATTTGCCAGATTTCGTAATTCCGTTAATTTTGTTTTCGATAATTCTAAAAATGTTAGTTAATTAAGATCGATTTCACAAAAATTAGCAACTTCCATCAATTCAAAACTGTAAAATTTGCAGAGAGAGTGCCACTGAGAATTGTATCATCAACTATAGTTTACAGAAGTCTGATATCCAGATAAATAAGTTTAACTCGAAAACGCATAAGACGAAATATCGGTTAACACGAAATAATATAACGCTCCTGACAAACTACTATGCATTTTCATGAATTTTTTTCTCTTTACACGAAACAAAAATCGTTCAACATGAAAAGATTTCCCTTCTACGAATGAACAAAATATGAAAAACATCAGCCACGCAGGCCTGATTTAAGAGGTGTGAAATGAAAGAGAGGTGGTTTCACTTATTTCGTAGAAACGAGGCTAACTTGACTTTGAAATACCCTCGGAATAGCCTATTTGCCCTAGTCAATTTTGTTTATCTAAGCTTCTTTCCCCCTCCACCCCTATAAACGCCCCCCAAAAAACATTTTATCTCACATCAGTTGGCTTTCGAATTCGGCGACGAGTTTATCGCAATGAGAGTAAAATCCAATGAATTTGGTTCGTGTTTTTTCTATTTTAGAAGAATTTTTTTACAGCACAATGCCAAAAGGCCCAGGGGAGCTTCTTAAGGCTGTTGATAAAAACAGAACATGAAAATGGAAATCGGTGAAGATTTTAGTATTGCTAATTCAATATAATCGACAATAATTAAAAAAAGAGAGTAAATTACGGAAATGTTTGATGTATGTATTCATATCTGTTTAAATAAAATGTAATCTAACAAACTGAATTTTGTTAAATATATGTTTTTTTATGTCCTTTTACACGAAGTTCTTTTATCATTTTTATGTCAGTCCCCTCAGTTTCATGTTAAATGTGATTTTCCCCATATATTACTAAATTTT
Organism: Trichonephila clavipes; assembly: GCA_019973935.1. Classification (NCBI taxonomy): domain Eukaryota; kingdom Metazoa; phylum Arthropoda; class Arachnida; order Araneae; family Nephilidae; genus Trichonephila; species Trichonephila clavipes. The sequence continues at coordinate 454,418 of BMAU01020716.1, read as the reverse complement.
CTAAAGAAATTATTGGTATACGTGTATAAAAGAAAAATAACACCAAAACAGAGAATTACGTTATTTAAATACAGTAGAAATTGAAACATAAAACATTATTTCAGAATAATAAAATTACTCTTTGCAAAAGATACCGAACTGAGAATTTTGTTAAATATATGTTTTTTTATATTCTTTTACACGAAGTTATTTTAACATTTTTATGTCACTCCCTCTCAGTTTCATGTTAAATGTGATTTTCACCACATATTACTAAATTTTCTAAAGACGTTATTGGTATACGTGTATAAAAGAAAAATAACACCAAAACAGAGAATTACGTTATTTGAATACAGTAGAAATTCAAACATAAAGCATTATTTCAGAATAATAAAATGTCTTTTTGCAAAAGATACCGAAAGAAAAAAAATTAATTTTTTTTATTATGAATATTGCAAAATGTCTTACATACATCTTGTAACACATTCATGCAGTTGAGCTATTTATGTACTACACAACTAGACTTGTGTATTTCTTGAAATAAATTATTGATTATTTTAAACTATATAATAAAACTACTGCAAGTATTGAATAAATATAAATATTTATACTTAAAAATTTTGTGGATTTCCTTTGAGTTCGCTATACATCAAAAGTTCTTATCTACTTATTCAAACAAAAATACCTTAAGCAACATTTTAAATTCTTATTTTGAAACGTTAAGCATCGAAGAGGGAACAAAGTTCAGTCCTTTTGAATATTTACAGCTCTCTGTGAGTGTATTAAAAAAGGAAGATTAAATATTTTAAAGACAAGAAAGGATGAGTTAGAAGACGTTGTAAGGAAACACGATTCTTATTTCAACATTATTCTTTGTTAGAAACAGCTATACAATCCCAGTATTATAATAAGGTTTCAGTGCTCTGTTAGTAAAAAATATATTTGAAAAATTTGAGTAAATTATGTAACCTATAAAGATGAGAGTAAATCTTTTTACAGAGAATAATTACAGAGATATGTTGTCAAAAAATAAATTTAAGTGGTATTCAGCAATATTTTTTATTGTTAAATTACATCATTTTAAAGCCAGTATGATAAATTAGGAAGACTTTCTAAACAAGGTAAAAGTCTCTATAAGCGTAAAATATTAAAAATGAAAGGGCGAGGAAAAAAATCTTTTAAAGTTTTGACCCCAGTCGCTAAAAATGAAACCAACGTGGCTGTATCTGTAATTCTTTAAATAATTAGTTTCAATCAATTAATTTTAATTAATTCTAGTTAAGTTATCGTATTTTTACCTAAAACAATGGCGTATAGAAAATTTCAGCTCAAATGAACGCTTTTAAAATGTGAGAAAAACCTTTTCAAGTTTTGATACAAGTCGCCAAAATGGTCGCTAACTCGCCAAAAATGATGCCAACGTGGCTGAGTTTGTAATTCTTTGAATAATTAGTTTTAATCAATTAGTTTTCATAAATTAAATTACTTTATTGTCATCCAAAATAATCTTGCATATAAAATTCCATCTCAATTGTGCGCTTTAAAATGTATTTTATTAACGATTGAAAATTCCGCCAAGATAAATAAATATATAGAGAGTGTGAGCTAATAGTAGGAATTAAAACAACACGTGAAACAATCATAACAACGATAAAAATATTTTCTCATTATTTCTTTTCTTACTTTTTAATACAGGTATGCAGTGTATATTTTTATGTATAAAAATATCTTTATATACAAGAACGAGGCTCGTTCACACAAAAAGCTTGGTAGGACAGACATAAAGCTGGGTTGCTGATCACCGTGTGATATCGGGAAGAGATTGATTATTAAAGTTTAATTATAGAACGGACTCTAGTTTGTTAAGGAATATACTATAGATAAAGATTCGGAGGTTAATTTACCATATAGTGAGTAGGATTTTAGGCGCTATTTTAACTTAGTATTGATAATTACGTCGTATCATTCCTGATCTGATCTTCTAGTAAGACTTGGGTTACATTGATTAATACATATTGAGACGAATAAATTAAATTTATTAGGGAGAGTTCGAGTGGTCTCAATCATTTATCCCTACAAATCTAGGTAGCTTGGAAGAAGAGATGATACCCCAGGGCAGGGGGCTATTACAACAGTTTCAAAATTCAAATGTTAATTCAGTTTAAAAAATAAATGAAAAAAATTTGGTGCCAAGTCAGGACTACAAGGAGGATACATAAATATTTTCCTCTCAAGATAGAAATTACAGCTTTGGTTTTGTGAGTGTGTGTGTGAGGATGAGATGCATAAGGCTGCACATTACCATGAATCAAAAACACCTTTAAGGATCCGTGTCCCTTGTTTTAGATCGCTCTTCTAGGTTGCTGAAGAGTTATGATAGGTTGACCTTTTTGCGTATTCAAAAAATGAATTTACTTCACTTTAGACGGAATTTTGGTAGGGCGCAGTCAATTTGAAAGTTTACGGAACAAAGGCACATGACCGTGCACCAATAAAACTTATATCAGTTTGAAGCGAGGGAAATAGAGAGCTGAACGTCACCGGGAAATGGAACGCGAGGCGTTCGTAAAGCATCCGAGGTCGTTGGAAATGTCCTAGCTAAGTTGAAAGGCTGACTCGGGATTGGATGATGGTAATCGGTGTGTAAGCACTCTATTAACTACCCTGAGACTTTGGAACCAGCAAGGAAGAGGTATTTAAGGCTAGCCTATGTGGTGTTTTTAGTGGAAGCACAGCATATTGAATTAAGTTTACATCCTTACTAATATTATAAAAGCGAAAGTTTGTATGTGTGTATGTATGTTTGTTACTCTTTCACGCAAAAATAATTGAATGGATTTTAATGAATACAATAATATAGCTTATACATCAGGATAACACATAGGCTGTAATTTATAAAGATATTGTGTGAAGCGTCTAAAGAGTATAACGATAACTTTCAAGTAAGTAAGAAAAAATTCTTTCATCTGCAAAATAGCACGCGACAGCATATATTTATCTTTTATGTGGGAAGCAAAACTTCCCCTTTTTGTTCGGTCTACGTCAGGCACCAGTGCGCACTCACTTTTAATTTATTCCTTTAATCAGTGTAATCACTATGTTTTCTATTTCAGAATAAAACTAGATTCCGAAGGGAGAAGTTGTGACAAGATTTTAACATAAAATAAATACAACAGAAAGTAATATTAGCGTATTACACTTCCAATATATATAAATTACTTACACTATTCTTACACAGAACTTACACAGAAAATTTACTGCAATGTATTACTTTTGCTGAGAAGAGATGAGTTTAGGAAGGCGTTTTCAAAAATCAACCAACAAGAGAGTTATAAAAAAATATCCTTTTTTATCAGCTATTAGATCTACAGACTTAAAATGTAACAAATATGGTTTTTTTTGTTTGATTTGCACAATTCACATAAAATTAACTCATTAAAAACTTCTTTATCTTTCAATCTGTATTGCTTAATTTTTCAATTTACCCGTGCGAAGAACGGGTATACCAGCTAGTAAGATATATAAATTAGAATGTGAAATTTTTTTTATAGAAGTAGAGAGTTCATTCACCACTTGATGAATGATGAAAAATTAAATATATTGGGGGGGCGGGATATATAAATCTCGAAGAAGTTAAATTCCTATTATAGCCCACTCTTGGCGAAGAGATTTTTCAAGTCGCGCAAAAATGGCGCCAAGGCGCGTTTTTCAAAGTCTCGTCGAGGAAAACAGGAAAAAAATGGTGTCTTCTCCTAAGGAGCAGAAATGAAAAACATAAGGACTTTAAGAAAAAATTCATATTTAGCTTCTAATAAAATATATACTTTTTAAAACTTACGGAACAATAATTCCATGAAAAATTTAGCTTTTCAAAAATAGGAAATGGAGAACATTCTGAAAAAAATAAGAATCGGAAGCTCGGAAAAAGGAATTTTCAAAAGTTACGAACAAATTCAGTAATATCTCGTCTTATAAAAATAGGAAATTAAGGAAATTATAATAAGTAAAAATTTATAGCCAAAGGTTAAAAATGAAAAATTCTTTTTTTAACTTTTTTTTCTTCTGGGTTTTTCTAAGCGAGGGAAGGAGCTGAGCGGAGTAATGCGGTGCTATGTATGGAGGCAGGTCAGTCCCGGGAGTGACGGTTAATCGCTCTTTATTTTCTTGATGACCCTTTTACTTTGCAAGTCTTTTTTGTTGCATCTCCAATATTTTCCAATATTCTCCAATCAATTGCTTTTCAAAATGGCCTATTGTGAATAGAAGTATCTTCCTTAACGAATTTAAAAACTGGTCGTATCCATTAGCTCTCCTAAAATAGAAATGATTTTATATGTTCACTAGAATGGATCGCTGTTATACAAAAAATATCCATCGGAATTTGTATATTATAAGATAACCTGTGACACACGCGCACACGCACACACACAAGAAGGTCCCGAATTCATGGCACAAACTCTAGTGATATATACAGGACATTCTAATAATCATTTATTGTACAGGTAAAGGGAAATGGAGTTATCGACTGGCTGTGTTGCCGATAGTGGGCAGTAGATGTCTAGCCGCCGTTTAATATAATGCATCTCAGTAGGGGAAAGCCTTATTCCCAATTGTTCTGACGTCTACGATGGGAGACTTTTCGTACGCCGAAAAAGCAAATATGCATTATATGTACGGCAGTGAAAACGGTAACGGCAGAGCTGCGCTAGGAATATATCATGCGGTTTCCTGATCGACTAATGATGGATCACAGAATTTTACAGCGATGTGCGCACTTACCTGAATACCCCGTTTGGGGTGCGATCGATTGGGTGTGGTGGACGTTTCCCTTGGCACCTGTGATAGACACACACACACACACACACACACAATAACGCATAGATTTCCTAAAAATGGGCTGCAAAACATAATCTTTGAAATCTACTTAAGTCTAGCTACTTTTAAGACTAACTCTTACAAGTTTTGTTTCATCTTTTTATGCTTTTGTATGTTCGTATATGTGGTACTTGAAGAGTTTATGGAATTGTTGAAAAATTTATCTGTTACTTTTAAATATATCAATCTTCGTATATTTAAAAATTGAATAGATTTTATGTTCATGGAAAGCATATTCGTTCATTTATGCTACAATAAAATAAAATAAGATTATGAAAGGGAGAAAAAAACCTAATAAGAGTCCAATAACAAAATTTAAAAAAAAGAAAAATACCAATTTTAATATAAACATAAATAAATATTCATACATATTCTTATTAAAATACGGCACGGGATCCTTAGAATTTTTCAATAAATTAAGTGATTGAAAGTTTGCACTAAATGAAGGCTCCAATGAAACTACTGAGCCTGTATTAGATAGAGTACATGTCAAACGTATTAAAACAATCAAAACCTTCAAAAAAATGAAATAGGCCAAAATTTCTTCATGAAAGCACAAAATGTTCAGCTCGAAAGGTAAATACAACACATCATGACATGACATCATTATGCTTCTCCGAATATCAGTTTTATTTCCTCATATTGAACAGTTTCTTACAGAGTACCTATAGAAAAATCAGGTTACCAGGCAAGAGACCTACACTGTCAATAATCAATGCACGATTTTCTTTCAAACTATTTAAGCCAAGGCATCTCTCATTTACAAAGAATGTAACATGTCTGGAGTTCCTTTCTTAATGAATAGACAGAACTGTCGACCGTAAAAAGAACACTTTTTTACACCTACGAACAATATACCACTTAGTTCTCATCTTGTTACTAACTAAGTAACTGTAATTCTTCTCATTAGTTATTTGCACATATCAGCAACTCTTTTCATTTCCTTCATTAGTGTCATGGCTTTGGACAATACCGTTGCGTAGGTGGAAGATTCATCAAAGAAAGACGATACTATGTAACACAAATCTCTCATTATATTCCTTTGAAGAATGGAATGCTTTTTTAATTCGAGGAGGTTAGTTCAAAGTAACTCAAGCAAATGCATTATAATCTGCACCTCTCTAGTTAATCTTGCTTTTGAGATGATTATGTATCTGGGTAATGAATACAGATTTGAAAGATTTTTGATGGTGATATACAGGTGTGTTGCCGATTTCGACCAAAAAATTCAGAGATGACAAGTCGCCATAAAATGGGGGGTCGAAAATCATATTTAGTTGGGTTGAGTTGAGTTAATATTAACGTCGCACTGTTCAGCTAAAACGGACCACGTGAAGGGTCAAAGTGATGTCAAATGGCAAAATGAAACTACCACACCACACCAACGGGAGGACGTTTCAGCTCTCGACAGATTTAACGTGCATCGCTGCCCTACACGGCCATATTAATTGCCAGATTTAAATTGTACATTTATTAGTATTAAAGCATGTTTACTTATGCATTGTTCGTATTATAAATATGCTTTACGTATAACAATTGCATTTCTTGTCTCTTCTTGCCCCTTTTCATTTCACTTTACATCACACCCTTCATAACTGTTTTTGTATATTACTTCACCTAAGTGTCGTTTGCGATCCCATGTCCTACGTTGATTTGTCGTCTCCATGCTGCCTACTATCACCCCTTTGAATTTGTCGGTCGAATTCGGCAACACCCTGTATATTTATAGCGGTCACTAGAGTTATGGTCACTAACTCTTTGCCGGATTGTCATGTGTGAGCTCGAATTCTATTACCACTGAAGACCTACAGTGTGTAGAAGGTGTGATGGACATTAAATATGTAAAGGCCTAAAGTCCTTCTGTTGGCGCGGTCTGGTAATTTGGAGATGGGGTGACAGGTCAGGTGTCATCCTCGTCACTTGACACTGATGCAAAATTTCGAGATCCATCAGCAATTGCCCTTTGTTGCTTTATAGTGCTGTGATAATTAACACTCACTCACAATATGAATTAATAAATTCATTGCAAATACTACATTGAAACTTTTGAAAACTTTTTGTATTTAACCATGTAAAGTAGCATATTCCGAACCATATTCCAAAAAACTGAGAGTAACTCCGATATTTGTGTCCTATTTTGGGTCTAATGGCATGAAACGAATTGAATTGGGAAAATGGACAAATGGTAGTGAACGATGGATATTAGTAAGAAATGATAATATTCATGTTGTGATCATTCATTGTCTATCAAAGAAATAAAAATAAAAATAAATCGTAGCAATAACATTTAATATTTTTAGCTTCATAGTGTAAAAAGTTAAGGAATTTATTTCTTAAAATAGTATTAAAATAAAAATTACATACGCGTACCTCTAATCGATTAGTACCAAAATAAAAATATTCAAATGAATAACTTTGTACTTAATTGTTTTAATCAGTTTCTATGTTAATCTCTGAATCTTTATCCGAAATTTTCATAAATCAGAATCTTCTTCGAATACGTATTTTCTGTAAAAATGGAGAGGGGAATGTAATGCTTGCTACAAAAAAAAATTATTACTGTAAATTATAAATATTCTATTTAAACTTCTCCATCTTACCTCTGTTTTGGTGTTTTAATGACGTAGTTGGCGTATGTGTAAAATAAGTGATGGACGCTGAATCCTTCAGCATGCATGTTGATCAGATAGTGTCATTTCTTATGTGTTCATATTGTTACAAATTTGAAATGAGAAAAAGGCAGCCGATGACTTCAATTATTTCAATAATAACAGGTTCATTAATGGACAAGGAAGAGCATATGATTCACGAAGACCAATCGACGTATATACAAAAATATATGTATATAACATTATTAACGATAGTGCAAAACGCTCATTATAAACAAGCTTTACAGTGTTCCAGAAACGGCTGTCTTGAACAGTCTCACTTAACAGGAATTCTTGACACATAAACTCTCTGTCTTATCGTATTCAATACGCAAGCAGATTCTGATCTCGTCTCTCTTCTGAAATCCACCGACCTTTATATAGTTTTTTGAAAATTTCCACAAAGGTTGACCCCAGAGATTTCTCGATGATTCCTTGGTGATAACGCTTTTCACCAAATCAGTCAACAAGGGTGATAAAGTCATCTATCTGGTCAAATCTTCTATGCTTGCCATACCTTATTTTTCCAAGCTGCTGCTAAGAAGCTAACTTTGCCTGTAAACCTCATTTTCCCACAAGGAGAGTAATGTTGCTGTGAAAACAATAAGCCTTGAATTGATATTAACATCGTACTGTTCAATTATTCGAGGTTTGACGATGGACCATGATCAAGTGATGAAAACAACAACCTCTCTCCTAATTACCACACCAACAGGAGGACGTTTGAGCTCTCGACAGATTTAACGTGCATTGCTCCCCTACACAGCGGGTCTTCAGCGATATTTGGCTCGAACTCATGACACACTGGCCACAAGTCCATTACCTTGATCATTGGCCACCGCGGCCACAACAACATGCGTGAAGTGCTTCAATTGTATTAAAAATCTTACTTTGCACATAAATTCGTTAATAACTACAGAAATAAATACTTTTCCCAAGGATATAGATTAAAATTTATTCAGATAGCTCATTTCATATATTAATGCTCCAAAGTTTAATTTATAGGAGTTTTTTAATTATTTTATTTAAATTTTAATTATTAATCATGATTTATATTTGAATAATTATGTACAAAAAAAACAATTTTTAACTTTATTTTTAAACAAAATGTAATAATTGCATGATAAAATTTAAAAAATATTTTTTAATTTTCATCCAAGTATGTAGGAAAGGAAGTAGTAAATTATAAGATTAAAATTTCAATGATGTAGAATTTAAATAATCCAGCATACTTTTCATCTCTTAGTACGATTAATAATATATTACATATACAAAATTCTGAGTACATATCGCTCTATTATAAAAATTATAATTAATTTAGTTAATCCACACAAATACTTCGCTATAACATTTGAAATTTACTACTTTCAACAATATATGGACAATAACAATAAATAACTTTGGGATCGGATTTCGCAACGAAATATTTTATGGTTTTAAAATAAAATAAAAAAAAACTGTTAGAGAAAAACTAATTTACTAGAATTAAAATGATAAACATAATTGATAATTTCAAATTAAACTTGAGAAAGAAGATATTAGATTAAAAAAAAACTTTCCGTGTAATGTAAGTCTTGAAAGAACCAAAATTTCCTCGAGTTCTATTTTATTTTTATTAATAAAAATGCTTTTTTTCTCTAGGATATCAAATTTATTTAAGATTTGCGAGTGTTCACTTTATTTATATAATTACTTCTTTTGCAAATAAAAAAAATTCTATCAAACCCTGATTGTGTATTTTATGATATCTAATTACCATGTAAACATTTTCGTAAGAATATAATACTAATAAAATGTACGTTATCAGCTTTAAATTTTTGAATTTATATTCATTATGATAACTATAGTTCAGTAAGTAAATCATAGTAAATACAAAATATATTTAAAATTACTTTTGCTTATTGGATTTAGTGGTACTATTTTAATTTAGTTATATTAAACTATTATAATTTGTGGTTCTCTCTCTCTCACTCCTGTTTCCACTTAGTATCAAAATAAAATTTAATTTTGCAATAACTTTTATACAGAAGTTAAGAAACGTCGTACTACATTAAGAAATAAATGTATTATGTTAAGTAATAAAAATGTATGTTATAATATATGTTATTTTAATACATGCATTACATTACGTAAATGGGTATTACACGTTCCTTAATCTGTATACCTTTTATATATGTCATAGTATTGTATTATTATAACGTTTATTAACACTAGATTGCCCAAGGAAGTCCTTTTGACTGCTTTTTAGTTCAAATTAGGAAAACAAAGGTCTATACAATGATAAAATTTCTTAACCTTTTAAGAATACATTTTTTCCCACTTGAAGCAAATTTTTTTTTATTGTTAATATTACTAACAACTAGTTATATGACTGTAAATAATATTAAAAATATTAAAAAATAATTTTTTAAACAAATTTCTTTACACATCAATTATTGTTTCACAATGCAGTCACTTTGATTGCTTTTGGGCAATAAAGGTATATATTAAATTTCAGTCTTTGTAGTGTTGAGAAATAAATGTATTATTTATAACGTAATATATGGTTTAAGATGGTATTAATTATTACTGCATATTTTTTTTCGTATTTACAAGATAGATGTTTTCAAACTTTGTGTTGTTGTTGATAAGATTACCTGTCTGACGGAGTCAGATAGAAGCTCACGAAATTTTTTTTTCATCGCTGGCAAAGGCTAGTTGCACGCCTATTGTTAGCCGTTTATTTCAGCACAAATCCAGGTGACAGTACGATTTGGCTTGGTTCCACCCCAAATTTGAGGGAGAACACCTTGCAGGTTGTCAGGTAGGGATGGCGATTCTTTCCGAAAAAGATCAATTTTTAAATTGATTTCAATCGTAACCTGATGAATCGATTCACAAAAATATCGAGATCTGAAAGATCGATTTCTAAAACATCGATTTTTTTTCCAAGTCTGCATTTACTATATAAATATAAATCCATTTTATGAAAAACAAGAAAGATATTAAAATAAAACGATCTCTTATCCGTAAAATCAGGGCATTTTTTATTTCTTGGGGGGAATTCGACAGTTAAAATCACTTTTATTACCATATCAATGTATAAGGTATAATAGAAGACATTTACTTTCTAAATGTATGTGTTACATTAAAAAGTTTAGAAAATAGATGATATAGCTTATAGTTCCCAATGCATAAAAAATATCTGAGCTTTTTAAAATAAACAGTCTGGTAAGTCTACTGGGATCCAAGCGGTTCCTCTCATCACTTGCGAAGCTGCCAACCAGTGGTGCACACAAGGGGGGGGATCCTGGGGTCCGGCCCCCCAAAGCCCTTGATTTTTTCGATTGATTATAATTATAAGTATATAGTAATTAAATTTAATTAAGTACACTCATGTCCATAAATTAAGGATAATTCAGAATCACACAAAAATTGAACTCTAAAATAAAAATTTCACCTGTAGAATTATCACACACATCTTAAAGAAGAATATGCAAATTACAGGAAACCATCTGATGACACGCCTAGTACGTCACAATGAGTAGAGTGTAAGAGATAGGTATATAAGGAATAGTGGCAAAGGAGTAAAATTGTCCACAAGCGCTTTAAAAGCCTTTCAGTGCAATAACCGTATAGTTATGGCACAAAGGAAGCATTTGGATGATTTTTTACGTGGTAGAATTATTGGACGACTGGAATGGGGACGTACCCAGCTGTAAGTATCCGAGGAACTTGGAATAGACCAGAGTGTCATCTCCAGGCTTTGGCGACGATTCCAAGATGATGGTAATGTGAGTAGATGTTAAAGCACAGGTCGCCCCCGAGTTACAACGCCGAATGAGGATCGGTATTTGGCAGTTATTGCCAAAAAAAAACAGACGGAGCACGGCGTCAGACCTGTCTCGTCAGCTCTCTTCAGCTACCACTACCACAGTTTCAAGGAAGACCGTGTACAGACGGTTAGGGAACATTGGTCTATATGCTCGTAGGCCTGTCCAATGTATTCCACTTACCGCAACTCACTGTCGCCTGCGATTAACCTGGAGTAGAGAGCATGCATTGTGGACACCACAACGGTGGTCTCGTGGGACGTTTTCCAACGAGTCCAGGTTTAGTTTTCAGTCTGATTCTTGCCGGACTTTAATATGGAGAGCGCCAGGTATCCGTTATCACCAAGAGAACACCATTGAACGACACTGTTACGGTGGTGCAGGATGGCTTGTTTGGGAAGGTTTGGGGAATTATTCTTGGTTCCAGAACTGACCTGCATGTTTAGAGTGTAAGGATGACAGGCCACATCTATCGGGATGTCATTCTGGAACAACATGTACGTTTGTTTCGGGGCGCCATGGGTGCTGAATTTCTGTTTATGGATGACAACGCCCGTCCTCACCGTGCCAACATTGTAGACGAATGCCTTCAATCGGAGGATATAACCAGTATGGATTGGCCAGCATACTCAACGGACTTGAATCCAATAGAGCATGTGTGGGATATGCTTGACCGACGAATTGCAGCCCGTCAACCCTCTCCCACCTGTCTACCGGAACTTCGGAGGGCGTTGCTTGATGAGTGGTGTAATATTCCCCAAGATCAGATTGATAATTAGATACTCAGCATGCCTAGGTGTTGTAAGGCCTGTTTTGCATCGTCCGGGAGACATACTCCGTATTAACCATCATACTAACTATGTTATACTGTTTTTTGTAAATAGGTTCTTTTTTGAAATTTGCTACAGTGAGTAAAAATCGCAATTTTTATTAATTATGTCAAACATATAGCATCTTTTTTGCTCTTTACCTTTTGTTTAATAAATAGACTTTACAAATAAGTCAAATTTGCTTTTGCTTCTGTCTCTTTCTTTCCCTGAACTTCATTATTCTTAATTTATGGACATGAGTGTATTTGTTATTAATGATTAATTTTATTAATTAATGCTAATTATTTATTCAATAATTAGTTTTTTACTGTGTTTTGTTTCCAAAAATCGACAAAATCAAAAGGAGCATGATACAAGAATGGTGAACTTTCGACCCCGGACCCCCCCTCCCCCTTGAAAAATTCCTGTGTGCGCTACTGCTGCCAACAATCCACTAGATTATCCCACGATACTCATATACATCATGATTATTGAGTGAACGTGATGATAAATAAATGTTTTTTTGTTCTTTCCGGTAAATTAACCCTTTAACAGCCAACACCGTAATATTACAGGTTTTAAAGACTGTACATTCAATTAACTGTAAATATTTTTATGGTTTTTACCAAAACAGAAAAAAATCGAGTGACGATTTTCTACGATGGAATATCAATTCACTGAATCGATTCAGTGCTACATATCGATTTAAAAAATTGATTTTTAGCCTGAGAAATCGATTTTTAGCCTGAGAAATCGATTCTTCGATTAATCGATCTCATATCGCCATCCCTATTTTCAGGGGCGTCCTACCTCTCTTCCTTTCTATTAACCTCGCGAGAGGACTTGCGGCTCGACGGCTATTTATTTTATGCGGGTTTTGGCCTCGTTTTTTCCCACCCGATGTGATATGACCTGGACGTGGTGGGTGGGGGTACGTAACTAACAGCATAACACCTGAACAGTCATCCACACTGAACAGCACATTTGGTTTAACGTGTTTGTAAACTTAACCTTAGCTGTTGTTTTACGATTCACTGTTGTTTCTAGTAGAACTCTTTTAAATTATGATACTTACAGCGCCACCAAAAATTGGAATTTCGTTTTTTTTAAGTCATAGGCTTTTCCTCTTCAACAGTTGTCCGTTCAAATTTGATGTCATTTTGATCATTGGTTCTTTTTTTTTATAACTTTTAAAACTTTAAATATGATCAACTTGTATTTGGGTAATTTTTCCTAACTCAATAAAATTGAACGCTTACTTTCACATTTAGTTCAATTCCTTATAGAATAATTAATATATGGCTAAATTTCTGATGCTTAAAATATCTGGTAGGTTATCAATAGCTGAGAACTATTTCTTATAAAATTTTTATCTAAGCTCCAATATACAGCAAAAAAATTTAGAATTTAACGACATAAAACTTTTTCTCAGACTATATAGACATAATAAAAAGAAAGATGATAGTGAATATAACCATTTTCAGTTTAGTGACTGATAGAAAGGGATTTTCGTTTACGTAGCAAAAAATACTAGCTATCCTTTTGGTAGTAACAGTATCATAATATATGTGTAACACATTTCTTTTTTAAACTTCAATACCTTATTAATTCTTAACATTTTTAATCTTGCAAAAACCTCAATAGACTGAGGAACTATTTTAAATATTTTTCAGGAAAATTAAAATATGATTTTACTCTTACATGAACATGTAATATTAAGAAACAAAATAATTATGATTTTTTAGCAGCTTAGAAAATGTTTTTTTTTTTTTCAGAAACTCTCAGTTGTATAAATACCAGTGCTTCTTCAAATTTCAATATTCGCGACCCAATATTCAATCATCATTTTCATCGCAACCCTCTCCATACAATAACAATGTACTTAATTCTATTATATTATACTTTGACACTAAAGCTACAGAGTAAGGCTTTAACCTCTTATGTACCACCGACGTATATAAACGTCTCGCTCAGCAAAAGCCTTAATATTCTGGACGCATACATACATCTTTCCGAAATATAAATTTTTGTGTGCATTGCTATCGAGAAAGTTATTCCGAAGGCATTGGAATACAATAGAAGGACATTGACAGTGTTTGCGAAGGATTTACCTATTTCAGAGGATTTGCTCTTACACACACACACACACACACACACACACATATATAATATATATATATATATATATATACATATATACACTGCTGGACAATTGCTAAGGACGGATAACACTATCATCCATAGCAACCACAAAATGAAAGGAAGCAAAATGTGGAAAATTAGAATAAGTGCGGGATATTAGTAAGAAGTATGAGTATGCAATTTTTTTTCCACGTCTGTTCATCACGTGATAAATTTTAAAGGTTTTGACGCGTGTGGACAGTTGTTGTTTCAAGTCAAAGTTTAACAGGAAAGATTTAATAGACGAACTTAAAATTTTTTGGCATGTCTTCCCGACATCACATAGATAATTTTATGCGTGGCCGAATTATTGGAAAGATCGAAGAAGGGCGAAAAATAACAGATGTTGCCAGGGAGTTCGACATCGCTCACAGCGTTGTTTCACGGCTGTGGAAGTCATTTAAAACTACTGGAATGTGTAGTAGATGGCACGGGGGAGGTCGTGTTAGAAGTACGACGCCTGCAGAAGACAGATATATCATCCTATATCAGCAAAAAGGAACAGGCGCACCACAGCTCAGCAGGTGGAAAATCAGTTTCTTGCTACCTCAGGAAAGCAGATCTCCCGAAAAACTGTTGCCAGACGTTTGAGGGGAGGAGGACTATACGCACGCAGACCTGTTGTGTGTGTCCCATTGACCAGACAGCACCGTACTGCCGGTTTTCAATGGTGTCGTGAGCATCACAATTGGACTGAACAGGACTGGGCATGTGTACTATTCTCAGATGAGAGTAGGTTCAGTCTGTCATCGGATTGTAGACGCCAACTGATCTGGCACGAGAGTGGTACTGCTTATCGTCCAGAAAATATCGAGGAAAAGGAACGATATCCGACATGCAGTATCATGGTGTGGGACGGCATCATGATCAATGACCGCACGCGCCTACATGTGGTTGCGAATGGGACTATGACGGGCCAACGATACATTGATGAAGTTCTACTTCCTCATGTTCGTCTTTTCCGTGGTGCTGTCGGTGATAAATTTGTTTTTATGGACGACAACGCAACATGTCATCGAACACTCGCTGTTCAGGATTGTCTAGACAGCGAGGGTATTTAACGTCTCGTATGACCAGCGCGTTCTCCTGATCTAAACCCAATTAAAAATGTGTGGGATGCTTTGGGGAGGCAAGTTCCTGGTCGAAACTATTCTCCGACAAACGAGAACACCCTCATCCGTGCACTCACAGAGGAATGGGATAAATTGCCTCATCAACTCCTGGATAATGTTGTGCAAAGTATGGTACGACGTGTGGAATGTTGCATCACACTCCACGGTGGACATATTCCATACTGATACCTTTCTTTAGGGTGCCTGCTGACTTTTAGATGCATTGATCCATTTTTCCGTACGCAGATCAAATGAACATTTTTTTTTCTTTCAGATGTTTCACAGCTTTTGTACTTTCCAGAACAATAAATATGCTCTATTCTAATGTCTGAACAGTGTGGCAACTATATTTTATTCTACTAGGCCTCATGTCTCGCTTAATGTTATGCTACATAGCAATTTGTGATCCGTCCTTAGCAATTGGCCAGCAGTGTATATACTGCTGGCCACAGTAAATGCAACACCTTGAAGGAAGTATGCAAATAAAATGAAATTTGCAACGTGCATTAGTGGAGGTGAGATTTGCAAATGATTAGCGCAGACGCACATCACGTGCGCCTGAGGCACCACCTCAAAACGCTTTTAAGGCTTGGATATTTCGACGATTTCAAGTTCATCAATTGTGTTTTTCTTGTGGTTTTTTCAAAAAATGATCATTTATGTCTCGTAGAACACAGCGATAAGCTTTTGATCAAGTATCCGTGTTCGACAAAGGAAGGATAGTGGCCTACCGAGATTGTGGATTATCTTTTAGGAAAATCAGTAGTCGTGTTGGACAAAACCAAACTACTGTAATGTGGATATGTAACCGTTGGACGTAGGAGGGTACGGCGGACCGACGCGGTCGATCGCATCCACCTCAGGGCGCCACTTTACATGAGGACAAGCATATTGTGCACATGGCAGTGACGGATCGCTCAGTCACATCACGATCCGCAGCACAGCACATTGAGTCTGTAACGCATCATTCAGTGTCTGTGCATACCATTTGACGCCGTTTACAGCAGAGTGGTCTGTTCGCAAGACGCTCATTGCTTGGTCTACCCTTGAAGCAGAACCACAGACGTTTCCGCCACCAATGGTGTGATGAAAGAAGGACTTGGGCGGCAGAATGGAATGAAGTTGTCTTTACCGACGAGTCACGCATCTGTCTGCAACACCACGATGGTCGGATTCGATTCTGGAGACACCGTTGGAGAGAGAATGCTGAACAGCTGCGTTTTGCACCGCCACACTGGTCCTCCGCCGGGTATTAAGGTATGGGGCGGTATTGGATATCACTCTCGCACTCCTCTAGTACGCATTGTCGGTACATTAAACAGTCAGCACTACATCTCCGAGGTGTTGGAGCCAATTGCCCTTCCTTACCTTCAGGGCTTGGCCAGAACCATTTTTTCAAAAGGATAATGCACGACCACACGTGGCACGCATTGTCCAAAGGTTCTTCGCCAATCCTGAGATTGAATTGCTTCCCTGGCCGGCTCGCTCTCCGGACCTTTCGCCGATAGAAAACATGTAGTCCACGGCTGATGAACGATTGACCCAGATTACACCCCCCAGCTGCCAGACCAGATCAACTTTGGCAACGTGTAGAAGCTGCTTGGTCTGCTGTACCCCAAGAACACATACAAAGTCTCTTTGAATCAATGCCGAGGCGTGTGGAAGCGGTGTTCTCCAACAATGGCGGCTACTCTGGCTACTGATTCTGACAGGAACCATACTTCACAGAAGTCTATAAATTTAATCATTTAATACTTGGTCAACATGTTATCTACAAAATAAATTTGTTGTGATATCTCTTGTCTTTCTTGGTGTTGCATTTACGGTGGCCACAGTGTATATACTGGGAGGTCCCGAATTCATGGTACAAACTTTAATGATAGATACAAGACATTGTAAGAATTATTTATTGTACAGGAATGTATGGTCGCAAGTGACACGGTGAGGATCAAACAGGGGAATTAAAAGAAAGAGAAAGGGTGTTATTGATTGGCTGCGTTGCCGGTAGGGGGCAGTTGATGTCTAGCCACCGTTGAACATAATGCATCTCAGTAGAAGAAAGCCTTATTCACAATTGTTCTGACGTCAACGGTGGTAGACTTTACGTTTGCCGAGAAAGCAAATATACATTACATGTACGGAAGTGCAAATGGTAACGGCAGAGCTGCGCTAGGAATATAACACACGCAGTTTCCTGATCGACTAATGCTGAACCATAGAATTTTACAGCGATGTGCGCGCTTACCTGAATACCACTTTTGGGGTGGAATGGATTGAGTGTGGTGGACCTGTCTCTTGGCAACCCTGATCTTCGGATTAATACAGCCTCGATTATTTTTAAGGCGACATCTGAAATATCTTGTTTATGCAATTCCACCTGGCTCAGATGAGGATCACGTTGCTCGAATATCCGAAGCTGTGCGTGGAATACGAGTACCTTTCATCTTTCAACGTGTAGGCCAATCGATTCACCGATGCTGCGAAGCATGTATCGCTACTTGGGAACTCAATTTTGAGTTGTTATTGAAAACATTGCACTTATCAACGATACTTTCAAAAACACTTTGTCTTTTCTTTAGTCTCTTATTTTTTTGTATTTGTGTCTCAACGCGTCACTTACGCCCATACATTCCTATACAATAAACTATTGTTACAATGTCCTGTGCCTACCCTTAAAGTTTGTAAAATGGATTCGGAACCAACCTGTATATATGTGTGTTTATGTCCGGGTCACGATTCTCGATTTCAATTTTCTTGAGAGGAATTTTCTTTAATGCATTAGGACAGTGCTTCTCAAACTTTCAATACTGGCGACCCACTTTTCAATCATAACTTTTATTGCTCCTCCCCTTATACAATACTAATGCATTAAATGCAATAATAATGCACTTCGACGCTAAATCTACAGTATGATCTTAATTATAGAGCGTACAAATTAATAAGATAAGTATATTAAATTTTATATGTTACTTTTAAGTAATATATATATATATTATTTTCTTTCTCGAATTTTTAAATTGGAACAGATTGCAAAATGTGGTGGCTGCTTTGAAGACAAAATATAGATCTCAACCAAATATAGAAAAAATACTCAGAATGTCAATTTCTAATCGTAAACCTTTCTTTGAAAAACTTTCCTCTGCAAGACAAGCCCATGGAAGTCGCTAATACTTATTAAACTTGCTCTTAATTTAGTATTAATGAATTATTTATAAAATGCCTTGTGCAGCACTGCTACACTATTGGTATCTATTACTGTACTGTCTGAAGTACCCGCTCTTCGCACGAGTTCATTTTTTAAAAAACTAAAGTATTTTTGATATAATAGCTCAATTGTCAGGAGAGTAAACCCAAATACGAGACAATGTTTATGAAAATATAAAAT
Source organism: Trichonephila clavipes (assembly GCA_019973935.1). Lineage (NCBI taxonomy): Eukaryota > Metazoa > Arthropoda > Arachnida > Araneae > Nephilidae > Trichonephila > Trichonephila clavipes. The sequence goes on along the minus strand of BMAU01020716.1, from coordinate 435,617 downwards.
GATATTTTAAAATGAATGCTCATATTATAACTAGCTTTAAGCTAACTGTAATTTTAAGCATTACAGAATGAGCATTTACAATTATGTTATATAAAGAAAAATAATATAAAATTCTGATAAAGACTAATTGTGTGCGTGTGTGTTATTTTTAATATTTTATCGTGAGAAGACTTCAAAATATTTTATCCCGGGAGCAGGCACACACTCGATACTAACGTTTATGGTCTTGTGGGGGGATTGAGTCACCCCAATCCTTTTTTTATAATTATTTTTATTGTATACGACACAAATTGGGATTCCAGTGAATAATTTAATTAAGAGAAAGCGTACTTACCGACATTCATGGACTTTTCAATTTTTCTTTTGTAACAAATAAACCGTTTTGCCAGAATTAACGATTTCGTGATAAGTGTGCACCACGTGACCACTTCCGGGTTAAAAGTCTATTCAATGCAGTAATATGGATGTTACGCTAAAAATTGTGTAAAAAGTTTTTCATTATACTTTTATGTTTGAGAGTACTCATAAAAATAAATCTTGGCCAAGTAATCCTTCAAAGTGCTCTCTGTTGTTTTCCAAATAACATAAAACTCTGTTACATGGAACCCCCTTCTCTCTTCACAGAAATAAATTATTTACAGCTTCCTTAAATGAGAAAGAACATAAGAGATGGGCCATAACTAACTGTACTAATAACTTAGAAGGTCAAACAGATGTTTAGCAAATATATTCTGCTGCCTACAGCTATAATGTACAGAATTCCAAAAGTAATAATATTGATGAATTTTTATCTTCCTAAATTTTTTCGATTCTGGGTTTTGGTTTTCTCTGAAAGAGTAGTATTTTAAGTTTAGAAAGAAACCGTAATAAAAAAATCTCTCATCGTGGGATTACAGCAAATCAAATAAAATTCTTTTTTTGGTTATAAGATCAAATATAGCTAATTAGGTATTGAATAAACTATTTTCGATGACGTAATATCAACAGATGATATATATAAATTATATCAGAGTAAAAGTGCATTTTTTATTATGTCCGAAAGTATTTTGTTAAAATTCTTTGTAGTAAATTAATTATTTTTTAAATCTCTTAATTTCGATATGCTCGCGCCCCCCTCGTAGGGCTATCGTAGGGCCTCGTAGGCCCCACAGTTTGAGAAGCGCTGCATTAGGATCCTGGACTTTCCAAGACATTGTGCGGTACTTAATTCTTTGTAATTACCCCTCTATTTTAACTGCTGCCTTACCTCCTAAAAAAGTGCCACGTAGTCAAATTTTATGATGAGAAAATACAATATATACCTTTTGGAATAAGAGAAAAAAGCTATTGAGGGTTGTAAGTTTTCCGTGAGGGCTTTGTCGTTGTTTTTATCTTACGCTTGTGTAATGCATCATCAAGAATCGTAAGTAAATTCCTCTTTATAATTTATTTGGCCGAAAATAAATACCTCCTAGGTACATTTCCGTGATTTTAAACAGCTTTAAACTTGAATCACAATAATTATGTTAATCATATCTTTAATTTCCGATAATGTATAAGGCTAATATGCATATGTTATTTACAATATAATAAGCAACAACTGTTTTTTGATATATAAAGGTTACAAAATTAGAATATAACAACCATTTCAAAAAGTTATATCAGGAAAGATGTTTCCAATAATTATAGGTCTTTAAAATGTGCATTCATATTAAGCATTTATGAACTTCATAAACGTAATATTTTGCTGTTATGTCAGTGCTAAGGAAATTTATGCAAGAAAAATTTCTTGTTGAAGATTCCCAATTGTAAATATTTAACATTCATCTTTTTTATTATTATTATTGAATAACCATAAAACAACAGATATTTCCACCAAAGAGTCATTGATAAAGGACACTTTGACATACACAATTTTTTTACATAAATATTCACCCCGGAGGATCCAATAAAGTACAAATGGATATCTTGAAAAATTATCTCTTTTATCCAGAAGGTGCAATATAAGGGAAACGACTCCCTTTTTTCCCCTTTATTCAAATGAAAGGGAAAAAACGTAAAACTGGGGGAGAGTTCAAAGCCTTCACTTTCGATCAAAATGTCACTCCAAAACGCCCGAGAGCATTTCTGTTTAAGAGTTTACATTTAGAGCTTCAAATGCAAAAGCCGAGTTGATGTCACTGAGAGCTAAAATAACTTTTTCCTGTTTTTGGATCCCGAAATCACAATTTTGCCTGAAAACCAACAGCGCTGGAAAGAAATGGTGGTTTTTTTTCTGTGCCAGTGAAGAAGAAATACACCCGAAAGATTATTTTTTCTCTTCCCTACTCCTTTTCTTGATAAAATTCAGTGAGCACAAATGCACTGGTCTCATAAATTTATGACTCAAGTTGGGAAACTATGCCAGATTTTTTTTAATTTAAAAAAGAAAGAAAAAAATTTGCTTTCTTGGGAGAAATAGACAAAAACACAACAACGTTTTCTAAGTTGCTAGAGTAAAAAAAAAAAAGGGTTTGAATTTTTTCTTCAAATTTGTCGAAATTTTTCAAATAACTTACACCTAAAATTAAATGTGAAAAAAATTAAAACAAGTGATGTTACCCTTTTTTAAAAAAACTTCATGATTAACATAAGCTCATATATTTAGTAAGTTGATTGATTTTTTATGGCGCAACAGCCAAATTTGGCTATACTGCACCAATATATTTAGAAAGATGCTTGGAATACGTTATATATTTAGGTGATTTAAGCTTGTGATTAAACAAAACTGAGATAATGAAGGATATATATATATAATTATATATATATATATTATATATATATATATGTAATTATATATATATATATATATATATATATATATATATGTAATTATATATATATATGTAATTATATATATTATACATATAATTCAGCCACAGCTCTAAAAATCATAATAGGTCTCCATTTTATTCCAAAGACTTTTTATATCTACATTTGTTGTGTCTCTTGAGCTCCAATTTCTTTCTTCTTTGGCATTGTAGGTTTTACAACTTTTTCACTTTGTACTTCATTTTATTTTATTATACTATATATATATGTATATAGGCACCGAATTAATAAATAATTATTTCAACCGGCGAAAATTTTTTTTAACTCATATGGATTATAAAATAATAAGATTTATTTTCAAATAACATATCCTTTTTTGGGGGAACAGAAAAAACTAGTCTTGTTTGCAGCAAATTTAGCAGGGAAAGTGCGCACCCCAGTATTAGAATTTATAGAGTTTATTGGAGTGCATGAGTCATGAATATAACCTATATCGCATGAGTTTTCAATATGACAGGAAATTTAATATTTGTATCTTATCCCACTCCACAACGCAAAATATACATGAGTTTTTAGTGTTAGTTCTCTTTCTTGAGAGAAGTGACATTTATTATATATTTCTACGGTTTTACAGAAAATATTTTTTCATTTTGTAAAATTTGTGAAGCATGGAAGATTTATCGGAGTCATTGATTAGAAGTTCTGATACAGAAACTCCCATCAAAACTGCCACATTTTCTAATGCTTTATATTGTTTGGAAACTTTGAAAACATACTTTTATGAATTTTGTGTAAATAGTGTAAGTAATTTGTATTTGGATGTGTAATGCATTTATATTACTCTATGTTATATTTATTTTATATAAAATTGTAATATTTACAAGCAATGCCGTCCCTTACGCTATAGTGGAGATTCAATGAGAACTTGATGAAATCTTGGCGATATAGTCAAGTTGACATCATTTTTGACGACCGAGTTGGGGACCCATTTGGCGACTTTGGTGACCATTTTGGAGATATTGACGGGCATAATGGCGAGTTCGGAACCCTCTGGATTCTTCTAGAAACTTGTGGAGAAATACATTAATTTCACTCTCTATGACGCAAGCAGGATTTTTCTGGAATTTTCCGCCGCACCTATAAATAAGAGATGCTCGCCGAAACGAGAGTCACTCTTGATTCAACCAGCGATTAGTAAACTTGTTTTGACCGTGATTACCGATTAGCTCGGCTGTGCTTGTGAACAATCTTTTACATACGTGTATTTTAAAAACAGATATTTGTGTTTGAGTGCTGTTGAAGGTGTGAAGACCTTCTGAGATTTACTCTGTGAATATTGCTGATGAATCCTCTATTTCAAGGTTTGGAATTTCGACAATAAATTCGGATCTATCTTAAAGAACTGTTATTTTCCTTTGTGACTGTTTTGCATAAAATCCTCGAACCCCAATCAACGTAACAATACTTTAAGCAGTAGGATGTAAACAGTATTTTCTTCTCAGCATAAAATTGAAAACGAACTTTTCAATTAACTGGTACGTGATAATTTGTTAAAAGTATTTTTAGCTGCTGAATAAAAAGTGTGTAATTTCTAATTATGGATATTTTTGTGCAGTTGCTTATTATGGAATTTTGTATTTTTTTGGACACCGATATTACGAATAATCCTGAATTAGTGAATGAAGTGTTTGGTATCGATGACTTCTTTAAATCGGGGTGCAATTGTATATACATACATATATAACAACTTAAGAGACTAATTTAAAGTTTTAGTTTTATATTTTTTCCAGAATCGTAATTTTCAATATCATGTCTCGAAATGCAAGTCCCATTTTATTTCGCATTAAAAGGATTAAAACCTATATTTTGTCAGATTTATTTGCGATTTCTCGTTAACCTCTTAACAGTCGATTAAATTTTGTGATTCAATCCTCAGTGTCACAGTGTTTAACATAGGTGGACGTATGCGGTGTATTGAGGGTAATAGAAATGGCCCAAATAAGCAAAGTTTTCTTGAAATAAGCAAATCTTTTACAATCACTGTCAAGGTCATTTTATTCTATTCCAAAAACACCTTCGGAATAGTTTTACAGATTGCAGCACAAAGAAAAGGTAACACTTCGGGAAAACGTATATATTCGCCATGGGCAGTTAAAGCACCGGGTTAGCAGTTAAGGGTTAAAGAAATTACGTCTTGTATTTTAACAGATTTATTCCAGATTTCCAGAAAAAGAATATCTTAATACACTACTGCAGTGCTTCTCAAACTTTCAATACTGGCGCCCCCCTTTTCGATCACAATTTTTTTCGCGCCCCCCTTATACAATAATGTACTGAATGCAATAATAATGCACTTTGACGCTTAAGTTACAATAGGCGATCTTAATTATAAACCATACAAATTAGTAACATAAGTATTAAATTTTGTATACTACTTTTAAGCAAAATAAATAAATAAATAAAATAATAGGATAATTATTATGTTATTTTTCCTTTCTCTAATTTTTAAATTGAACATATTACAAAATGCGGTAGCTGCTTAGAAGACAAAATATAGATATCTGCTAAATATAGAAAAAGAACTCAGAGGGTCAATTTCTAATAATAAGCATTCCTTATAAAAACTTTGCTTTCCAAGACAAGCTCATGGACGTCATTAATACTTATTAAACTTGTTCTTAATTTAGTATTAATTAATTAGTTATAAAATATTCTGTGCAGCACTGATACATAAAAGTATACCGGCTGAAGTGCCCGCTCTTTGCTCGAGTTCATTTATAAGAAAATAAAACATTATTGATATAATAGCTGAATTATAAGGGAAGCAAAGCCAAGTGCTCGACAATGTTTACAAAAACGTAGAATGATTTTTTTTAAATGGTTGCTCAAATTATAATTAGTTTTAAACGAATTGTAATTTTAAGCCTCACAGAATTAGCATTTATAATTGATGTTAAACAGTAGCGCACACAGGAATTTTTCAGGGGGTTCGGGGTCGAATGTTCACCAATCTTATATCAGGTTCCTTTTGATTTTGTCGATTTTCGGGAACAAAACACAGTAAAAAACTAATTCCTGTATAAATAATTAGCATTAATTAATAAAATTAATCATTAATAACAAATACTTAATTAAATTTTGCGTACTATAAACTTAGAGTTGTAATCAATCGGAAAAAAATCAAGGGCTTTGGGGGGTCCGGACCCCCCTGTGTGCGCCACCGATGTTATGTTAAATAATGATCAATAATATAAAATATCGATGAAGAATAATTGTATTATTTTTAATATTTAAAGTGAAAAGACTTCAACATGTTTTAACCCGGGAGCAGGCGCGCACTCGGTACGGTCGGGGTTATTGAGTCACCCCAATCCTTTTTTTTATAATTATTTTATTGTACACGATACAAATAATGATTCCAGTGAATAATTTAGCTATGAGAAAGTTTACTTACCTACTTTCAAGGACTTTTCAATTTTTCTTTGGTAATAAATAAACAGTTTTGCCAGAATTAACGATTTCGTAATCTGTGTGTCCCGCGCGACCACTTCCGGGTAAAAAGTATATTCATTATGATAATATGTATGTTACTGCTAAAAAATTGTGTGAAACGTTTTTCGTTATGCTTTATACATTGAGAATATTTATAAAAATATGTCTTGGCCAAGTAATCCTTCATGTGCTTGTGTGCGTGCTCTCCGTGGTTTTCCAAATATCATAAAACTCTTTTGCATGAAAAAAAGCGCAACAGAGAACACGTAAGAGAGGGGTCATAACTAACTGTACCAATAACTTAAAAGGTCAAACAGATTACAGCTATAATGTGCAGTATTTCAAAAATAATGACAGTGATGAATTTTTTATGTTCTGGGTCCGGGATCTGGTTTTTCTCTGAAAGAGTAGTATGTTAGGTTAAAAAAAAGCGTAATAAAAAAAATCTCTCATCACGGGATGACAGCAAATCAAATAAAAGTTTTTTATTTGGTTATAGGATCAAAGATAGCTAATTAGGTATTGAAGACGTTTTTATTTTTGATGGCTTAATATCGCCAATAAATTATATCAGAGTAAAAGTGCATTTTTTATTATGTCTGAAAGTATTTTGCTTTAATTCATTCCAGTAAACTAATTATTTTTTAAAATCTTTTATTTTCGATATGCTCGCGCCCCCTTCGTAAGGTCATCGCGCTCCCCCAGGGGGGCGCGCCCCACAGTTTGAGAAGCACTGCACTACTGGCCATTAAAATTGCTACACCAGGAAGAAATGCAGGTAACAAAATGATATTTATTGGACATGTACGTTATATACTGGAAATCACACGTGATTAAATTTTCAAGAAATTTGGGTGCATAGATCCTAAGAAATCAGTACCCAAAACAGCCACCTCTGAAACTAACAACAGCACTTATACGCCTTGGCATTGAGTCAATGATGATGCCATATCTCATGAATCGTAGTGACTGTCATATGATGATGAGCCAGTCACTCGTCAAACACATGGAACAGACATTTTCTATTGGCAAGAGATCTAGTGAACGTGGAGGCCAGGATAACAGCTGTGAATTATCCATATCAAGGAAGGTCAGTACAATACCAACAACATGTGGTTGGGCATTATCCTGCTGAAACGCATGGTTTCGCAGGGCTCGGATAAAGGGTAGAGCCAAGGGTCGTAAAACACCAGAAATGTAACGTGCATTGTTCAAAGTGCTGTCAATGTGAACCAGAGGTGACCGAGACATGTATACAATAGCACCCCATACCATCATGCCAGGTGATGGGCCAATAGAACGATTACGAATGCAAGTTGCCAATGTGCGTTCCCCATGATGCCGACAAACACGGATGCGACATCTTAATACTGTAAACAGATCCTATATTTATCTGAAAAAATAACGTCTCGTCATTCGTACGCCCAAGTTTGTCGTCCACCACACCATTGAAGACGCAACTGTCTGTGAGGCAACGTCAAGGATAGCTGTGGTCATGGTCTCGTAGCTAAGAGTCCACGCTGCTGCAAACATCTCCAAACTGTTTGTGCGGACACTGTCGAACTGTCTTGCAAACGACCTCAATTTTTGACTTAGGGCTTGTGATGTGTTTGCACGATCAGTTAAGGCCATTAACATGCCTGTCTTGTCGGTTGCTAGTGATAGGGGGATTTTGAGATCCAGTATGACGTTTTGTCTTATCCTCCTGAACCCATCGATTCCATATTGTGCTACCAGTTATAGGATCTCGACCTTTGCGAGCAGAAATACTGTGATACGATAAGCCACAATTCCGGTAGCTTACAATTCGACCTTTACCAAAGTCAGAAACGTGCTGGTACGCGTTTCTGCTTCTTACAAGTGGCATCACAACAACTTTTCACCAGATAACAACATTCAAATGCAATTTGTATATGAGAAACCGGTTGAAAAATTTTCTCGTTTAAACACATTGTAGGTGTCGTTACCGGCGTCTGCTTTGTCTAAATGCGCTGAAAAGCTTATCATTTGCATATCACAGCACCTTCTTCTTGTCGTTTAAATTTCACGTCTGTAGCATGTCGCCTTCTTGGTGTAGCAATTTTAATGGACAGTAGTGTAGTTTACACGTGCCTTACTGAGCGATTGAAACTTTTTCGTAAAATTATATTTTTAACGTTATTTCTAAAAATAACTAATGCTTTTTTTCTTCACTCAAATACGTCATGATATTTTTCCTGATTTGAATGTAGAAATGGATTTTCCTGCCTCTTTTGTTATTAGGCACTTGAGTGGAGAGGACGCTTATTCTTCTTTCCTGATGTCAAATATACAAAAATGAAATCCTAAATTTTATTGCAGCAAGTTTTCCCCATTTATCGTGACTGCAACTTTTCATGTAATAAAATGAATACATTATATACACACATAGTCAAGGGTTTTTTATCATTACCTCATTCATATACATGTATAATTAGTATCTAATCAAATAGGAAAAATATCTAACTTGTTAAACTTGTATACTTTTAGAATTTAATTTTTGAAGTGATAACTTCTTTAGGCGTGTTTTGAAGAGTGAATCTAAATTAAGCGCTATGTTTGGGTGCGTTACGTTACTCGGTTTTGTCGGATATTATGTTCAGATCGGCTAGTTTTAAATTGAAAACTTTTTAGGCGCGTGTTCTTTTTTGCAGTAAAAGTTTCACACACACTTTTTTCTAAGAAATTTTATTTTCTTTATTCAAATATTACTGTCATGCAGTGTTGCCAGATCATGCAATTTTTCGCGAATTTCACTACTTTTTTAAACTTTTCGCTACTTTTTTTTATCCTATTGCTACTTCGCGAATTTTATGCTACTTCACTTGAAGATCCCGCTACTTCTGCTACTTTCAACCATTTATAAAAGTGTTGAAACGAGTTAAAAAAATGATTTTTCAGAAAAAATCGCAAAAAAGTAGTGATTTTAGTCGCCAAAGAAAACATGGGAGTTGCAATATGTTTTGCAACTCCGAAACGACACGGAACGCTGTATTTCTCCCCCAAACCTCGTTGCCCCTACGAATCGGAGCCTATCTAATCGGAGCTCTCCTCTCCAGCCACTCCTTTTCACTGCAAATGTAGAAAAGCATTGGCGGTATATTCTTTTTAATCCCAGCTGAGAAAAAAAAGAAAGCTGAAATTCCGATAAATATTTTTTCACTTGTTGCTGACATTTTAAATGACAGAGTGGCCAAAATGCAACTGGGTTCGACGTCTGCTATCCACTGCCTTGAAAGGGGTTGCCCTCAAGGATCAGTGTCTGGACCTATTTTTTGGAATATCATTATCAATGATCTCCTATCTAAACTTAATAATCTTGCCTGCTGTGAAATCATAGCTTTTGCTGATGACATTTTAGTTTGTTCCCAAGGTAGGGATATTTCTGAGACTTTCCTACATGCACAGGAAGCTTTGAACTTCGCTTCTGACTGGTCAAAAAGTTTTAAATTGGAATTTAATCCTGATAAAACCAGATTCATGGCTATTGAAAAACGAAACGTTTGCTATGATGCATTTCAGCTATATCTCGATGGAACTCCCTTGACTATGGTAAAGCAAATGAAGTATCTTGGGGTTCTTCTTGATACTAAATTTTCTTGGAAGCAACACTTAAGTTACATATCCGAGAAATGTGACAAATTACAGCGTGGATTAAATCGGATTGCTCGCAACACGTTCGGAATAAATTTCAATGTACATTCTCTCATTTATAAACAAGGAATCGAGCCTTTCATTTTGTATGGCTCTAGAGTTTGGGGCGAGGCACTTAAAAGAAAGATGAATTCTAAGTATCTGCGACGCATACAAAGAAGGATACTTTTACGGGTCATATGTGGTTATCGCGCAATGAGTTACGACTCAGTTTATGCTATTTCTGGCTTCCCTCCAATCGACATTACTATTCTTCATGATATGGCTTTTAGGGAAAATCTCTCTGCTTCTTCCATCTCTAATTATGATTGTATTCTATCTCCATTTTTAATCCCTCATCCTTCAGAGAGGAATGCCATCAACATTGTTCAATTTAGTGACAAGAGCACAGAAGATTTCCCTGTTATTTGCTATACTGATGGCAGTAAAATTGATGGAAGAGTTGGTTTCGCATTTGTTGTGTTCAGGAGTGGTGTTGAATCCGAGAACTTTCAATTTAGAATTCGTGATGAATGCACAATTTTTGTAGCTGAACTTTTATGTTTAAATTTCACCGTTAAATGGATCACTGAGCAAAATAGTGTCATCTCAGAATACCTCATCTGTACTGACTCTCTTTCCTCCTTGGATTCTCTTAAATGTATTTCTTCATCTAACAATATAATCGTCGAGATCCAGAAGCAACTTAAAAGCCTAAGAGATAAAAACATCTCAATAGATTTTGCATTTGTTCGCGGACACACGGGCGTTCTTGGAAATGAGCGAGCCGATTGGCTTGCAAAAGCTGCAACCAAGCGCAAAATTGACATTGACGTTAATATTCCTAAATCGTTTTACAAGAAGATCACGAATGAAAGAATGATGAAGTCTTGGAACCAAGAATATCTCATTTCTAATAAGGGGAGCATAACAAAGGAATTTTTTCCCATCATTAATAAGAGACTATCATGTCATCATTTTTACACTAACTACAGATTAACCCAATTTCTCACTGGTCACGGTAATTTCAAAAGCTACCTGAACAAATTTAATTTAGCTCCTTCATCTTTCTGTGACTGTACTATTGGTGGCGAGGAAAATGTAGAACATGTGATCCTTCTGTGTTCCAAGTATGTCAGAGAGAGAAAGATCATAAGACTGGCGTTCAAGAGACTCAACATTAATTGGCCACCGAATTTTCACCAATTTCTTTCCACCAGAAGTGCTTTCAATAATTTCTGTAGATTTGTTGTAACTGTTTGTAATCCTTCTTAACTTCTTTTTTTTTTAATTGTTTATTTCCCTTGAACGTGTGTTTAATACTTACTTCTGTAAGCCCCGTGTGATACTTTGTGGTGCACGGGGATTTTATAATTGTTTTGAATAAAAAAAAATGGAAACATGAAAATGAAACATGCAATATTCTTAAAAAATAGAGAGAATTTCTACATAATTATTATGCTGATAAAGTAATTTGAAAAGACAAATTCTGATAGAACTAAGTAAATTGTATAATTATCATCAACGGTACTGCATTGACGTAAAGAATAAAAAATCTATTTTTGTAATTTGCTTATGTTACAGCACTGGACATATAAAAAATTGCATACAATGACAAACACAAGCATTTGTTATCTAGAGAGATAATGTGATAAAAATATTCTGATGAAATCCCTTTTTAAAGGTTTTAACCTAGATTCAGTGGCGTAATGTACACCCTCGCATGGCGAGGAGCCCAGAGATTCTAGGGGGCCCAAATCCTGACTGACAACAAGTATGTATTAGGGCTTGGGGTCCAAAATCTGACTTTACAAGGGGCCCTAATGTTCTCGGTTATGCCTCTACCTAGATTCATCTCTTTCCAATCAAATACTTGTCTTACTATCCCTTTACTTAAATTAATACATGGATAGAATTAAATATTGTTAAATTGCAGCTTAAATTCCCACAAAAGTGTTCACGCAGTAACAAGATTTTCTATAAAATTTAATGTTTTCAACAAGTAAAAATTCCTATATAGGAACTAATTTTTTTACAATATCTGCTACTTATTCTTATTGAAATAACATAATCAAATTTCAAAACCTAGTATAATTATTATTTAAACAAATTATTAATAAAACTGCTGAAAAGTTAGGCCACAAGTCTTCGTATACTTAAAAAAATATCAATATGGCTTTAAATATTGTATTTTTTTCTAATGTAGTACTTGGTAGGATAACTTTTAGTGTTCACAACAACTTTTAAACTTCTTGGTAAATATTTCATTATTATTTTTTTTTGTAATTTATGCATCGATATTTCTGCATTCTTCTATGACTAATGTGTGTTTTTATTTTACACTTTTTTTTGTCTTCTTGCTCTATCTTCCACTTCCAGAACGAGACATTGCGCAATCTGCATTACTGTTTCTCTGTATTAAAAAAATTGTGGTTCATTTGTCTGTTGTTTATTGTAAATTTTGATTTTTCTTTTCTGAATCATGAATAATGAATTCTTTTTCTGAATCATCGTGGTTATCAATATAAAAAATGTATTTTTAGATTTTTTTCTCTTTTTTAAATATTAAGAGATAAGTTAGATAACTCTTTTTTATTATAAGTATATCCTTATAAGAGAAGTGTTATTGATGAGCAGCCTCTAAGCTCTCAACCAAGCCAAAAAACTACTCTAAACTTTTTCGCCCAGATGAAGCACCATAGCCACGCCTGACGGATCTCATCGTTCAACTAATCGCCGTCATGCCACTCAGAAGAATGGAAAACACCACTTTCTCCATGCCCAACATCACAGACTCTCACGATATGAGATTGAGGACTGTTTTACAGTCCAGATGCTCAGAGAAAAACGCCTATTCAACGGTTGATTCATAAATTGTTACTCGCTCTAAAATACATCTAGTAATTTCTTGCCGTATGTATGTAGTTTAGATGTGATGAATGCTACCCTGTAGAAATGTTGAAAACTTCATTTACTTCATTTTTTGCGATTTAACACGTATTATTTTATTTTAATTTCAAGCATTTTATCCAAATAGTCATCATGAGCAAAGAGAAAAATTCCTCCTTTCAAAAATCTTGGCTTGCAACACTATGTTTGAATTGTGGCTCGAGGAAATGAAATATGACAAAGACTAAGGCATATTGTAATATGCAGATCTGAACTGACAGCACATAAAAGTGATTTGATTAAACAGAGTCCTTCGATGTAGCATAAAAAAACTCTGAAATAGTTTCATTCTCTAAAAAAGAAAATATAAAGAAGCTTTTTGAAAATTTCAACAAAATAAATGTAACAGAAATAAAACTTTGCATTTGTGTTGCTTGCCATACAGCCATTCAATCAATCGATCATTTAAGTGAAATTTGTAATAAGAGTGGTCGTGGAACCAGTTCGTCAGCTGCAGAGATTTTACATTTACACAGAACTAAGTGTTCAGCTCTGATTAGGAAAGGAATTTCTGAAGATTAAGTAGCAGAAATTAACACAAGTCACAGTTCACCTTAATACTTGATGAATCTACATATGTTGCATGCTGTAAACATCTTTGTTTGTGTGTTCGCTGCTTCAATGAAAAAGAGAATAAGATAGTATCGCAATTTTTAGGACTAGTAGAAGTTGTGGAATCTACAGCTGACTCGTTGTATAAACATCTGAAAGACTTTTTAAATAAAACAGGAATCAACCTAGGAGTCTGCTTTGCTATTGGGACTGATAGAGCATCTAAACTTTGTGGGAAAAAATATTCATTTTTTACTCTAATGAAGAAAAACATCCCAAATCAAATTTTAATTAAATGCATTTGTCATTCGCTTCATTTAGTGAGTTCAAATGACTATTAGCATTTGCCATCTAAATTAGATGATGTAAGAGAATCATATAACTGGTTTCATAGACCTGCTTTAAAATGAAAATTTTATATGAATTTATATAAGTAATTAAATGATGAGAAGGATCCATAACACAATTGATTCTCCACTTTCTTCAACCGGATGGGTAGCAAGAAGAAATTGCAGTAAAAGAATCCTTAACAACTGAGATTTCTTAAGGTATCCGACTACGTTCGGAACCGTGTGTTTGCAAAAGTGTATAAATGGATAATATTTGTGATATTTAGTGTCACTTAGATTAGAAAATGTATATAAAATTGTTTTAAGAATAGTATTACAACAAAAAATTATTTAAGTACAATATTTTGACAAAAAATGAACATAAAATGACTAATTTTCAAAATATTCTCCTTTTGCGAAAAATCTGGCTATTATAATAATATTTTGCCTCTATATAGCTCTAACCTCTCTATAGAGGCCGAACTAGAGTTTTTGAAATATATAACTCAGAAGTGGGTTTATCTACGCTTTATGACAACAGAGGGGAGAATTTTTTTAAAAATTGTTTCAATTGGTTGTAACTCTGAAAATAATATGAATTTTTCAAAAGTAATAGTTCAACCTCTGTACAGTGATCAGAGATATATAAAGGCAAAATATTATTGTAATATAAGCATTTTTCACAAAAGGAGAACATTTTGAAAAAAGGCTACTCTAAGTTAATTTTTTGCAGAAATAGTGTATTTAAATAATTTTTTTTGTCAAAATCTCCTTAAAACAATTTTATGCGCGTATTCTAATCTTAAGTGATACTAAATATCATGAAAAGTATCCATTTATGCGCTTTTTTAAAATCACGGTTCCGAACCTAGTCGGATACCTTAAAGCTTCATTTTCAGCTTGCTTCCTCTGAGTGCGATAAGTATCTTGCAAGCGAGCTTTTCAAAATGTGTTTGTATCCGGTAAATGAGTTATATCTGACATTTGTTTTGCTAGTTTTAGAAAAATTTGATCTGATTAACTTGCTCTTTTAAATTAATAATGCTGACCATTACAAATTGCTGAGAGAACTAGAAGATTTCACCCTTACTCTTCTAAGAAGAATAATCTACCCTAAATGTGTTCGTCTTTAAGTTAACATGAGTGTAGCAAGCATTTACTTACCGATTGAAAAAGTTGATTTTGGGATACGTATTTTTAAATAAATTCACAAACAAATGAAAAGTAATTTCTACAGAATCTGCAAAAGAAATTTATCAAAGATCTCATAATTTTCTCAAGGCATCGTTTGAGCAACTTTTAAGCTGAATCCCTTCAAATTACGTAACTTTAAAAAAGGTAAATAATTTTCCCCTGATTTTTTTTAAAATTCAAATATTCCTTCTTTTTCTGATCTGCCTTTAGAATTAGCAGATCAATCTAAGTTGGATGTTCTGGAGAACCAACGGAGAAAATTTTTTTAACATACAGTTAAAAGAGGTTTTTCCTTCTGAATTTGGGCTTTTAAATCATGGAGTATTATTTTCGTGCCACACATTTTTAATATAAAAGACGCAGTTGGAAATCTGTTTTTAAGAGATTTAACTGTGTTTCCTTTAAAGCTTTACAGCCTACAGATTAGTAATGCCACTGTGGAAAGGGTATTTTCCAGAGTGACGACGACAAAGACAAAATTATGGAATCTGATGTTTCTCGAACTGTTAAGATTCAATTCTCAGAATCAAAATGATTCTAGAAGAAAGAGGGACTTGCTGCGTTGATTTCATTCCATCCCCACAAATGCTTAAATATAATTCAGAAATCTATAAAAAAGACACAGAAGATCACGACACTGAGCAGGAAGAATTTGAGGGCATTTCAAATGAATTGAATAATTAAAGAATTTTAATGTATTTTTAAAACAGTTTTACAAAATTAAAAAAAATGATAATTAATTTGCAAGTGAGAAAATCGATTTGCTACTTTTTGCTTCTTTTCCTACTTCTTCATGCTACTTTTTGAGTAAATTTCTGGCAAATCTGCTGTCATGTAGCTCATTTCCACTCAACTCCAGTGGTGAACGAGAGAAGAGGAGGGTAAATGAAAATAATTGAAAAAAAAAGATTCCTGTTATATTCATATATAGTGTGACCAATTTCAGAGGATCATAAATTTTTACTGTATAAAGTTATTTTCATGGAATTTTCCATGTGGTTTCCTCTAACACAGTACACTTTACGTAAGCGTTTCAGCTAAGCTAAAGAGTTTTTTCGATCATTTTTAGAGAATTTTTCCAACTTCCTCTTAAATTGCTTTTTGGAGCTTTTGAATATCTCTTACTTTACGTTCATTTAATTGCTTTTTAAGAATCCACATTAAAAATAATCGCAAGAAACACAGTCAGAAGATAGTGATAGTCATTTATCAAGATAAAGAAAAATAATTTTTATATATTTCAGTCATTTTTTTTATAGCTGATTTTGCAGTATGATTTAAGGCACAATGTTTGGTGAAGAACAAAGTTTCCTTGAGTGTAAAGACGTTTACTTTCTCCGATCAAATGTTTCAAAACTTTATTATGATAGTATTTAGCATTAATTTTAGACTTCGGTTCTACAAAAAATGGTTTTGTTAAGTCTTGAAGGGACATTCCCAGCCATACCATAATATCTGAAGGCTAACTTGCCTTTTGCAATACAGCTCCATCGTTGCGATGCTTTTTGCAAGAAATATATTGTATTTTCGTTTTGGTTGTGAATGACAGATGAAACAGTGCTTCATCGGATATTATCCATGCTTTGTATCTACCTTTGTATAACATTAAATGCAGAGGCTAAGAACTTTTTATTCTTTTTTCTACGGTCTTAATAGACATTTGATGACCGACTGAAAAATTTACTATTTTGCGTCCAATTTTCTTTATCTGACGATAAATTGTCGATTGCTATATCTGTAGTTCAGCGTTTCTCAAACTGTGGGGTGCGCCCCCTAGGGGGCGTCATAATCCAACGAGGGGGGCGCGAGCATATTGAAAAGTCAAAAAAAATTTAATTTAAAAAAATTATTAATTTACTGAAAAGAAGCAATAAAAAATACATTATGACATAATAAAAAATAAAAAATACGCATTTACTCTGATATAATACATTTATAAATGTATCAGTACTGCACACTGTATTTGATAATTAATTTAACAATATCAAGTTAAGAACAAGTTTAACAATTACCAGGGACCAAATGGGCTTGTCATATATAAAGTTATATAAAAAAAATTTAATTCTTATCTTGATAATTTGTACGATTTGTGATTAAATTCGTATTGTAGATTTACGACAAAGAACGTTACTATTGAATTTAATACATTGTTATTGTTTGGATGGGGGAAGGGGGCGAAGAAAATTATGATTGAAAATGGGTCGCAAGTACTCAAAGTTTGAGAAGCACTACTGTGTAGTTTCTTTGCCATAGGTTTTTCAGGCAAAGGAATTTCTACACAGCGATAATTCTCTTTTCAACTTCTTTTTTTTCTTTTTCATTAAGAACTTCCTTCCGTTCACATTTTTTTCCCTGGAGCTTTTGATTGCGAGACAATTTTTATTTCTTTTTGAAGTTTTTAGATAGTAATACAATAGAAAAAAGTCTTTTTGATTTTTAAATCCTTTATTTTTTACAGAATTTGAACAACCATCCTTCAAAAGTTGTAAAATTTCGTTCCGGGTTTGAGGATCTAATTTCAGTATTATAATTACTCCGACTAAAAAAAAATGATTCGATTAGTATATAATTTAAATGTTTCATTTTAAAAATAAAACCAGTAGTAAAACGATAGAAATTCCTCATAAATAGTTATATACTTTTAAAATTGGTCACACTAATTTTGAATCAACATGTATTCACATGTAAGAGATCGAAGATAAGAAGAAACGAAAGAATAAACATTATTTTTTGATTCAGTAAAAAGAGCATAAGCACAAAAATGTGCTACTATAATTTAAATCCAAAATTTTAATGAAGTTGCAAATATTTTGGTGAGAAAGTTGCCAATATTATGGTTTATATTAGTGATGACAACTAGAAGATTAAGAAAAAATAAAGTCATTAATTGTGGAAATTACGAACCATCTCCATTTGTTTGCTTAGAGAATTTTAAGAAAAGTAAATTGCTCTCAGGGCATACGTTTTCCCAACCTTGCAAAGTATACAGTGTTATGTAAACGGTACTTACGTATTACAGCAACGGTATTAACGGCATTATATGAAAGGAAGCACATGGTTGGCAATTCAGCTGGTACGACACATGGTAAATCAGGATTGCAAACTTGTAATACTACGTTGGCACCACATAAACATATTTAATATATAAATATAATTTACATAAGGAATTTACATTTAAATATTTTTAAATAATTATACTAATTAACATTTAAATTGAATATACGCATATACAAATATAAAAGAATGATTAATTATTTCAATATTCCCCTTTAGAGAAAATGAAGGAAATAAACAAATCCGCCAATGAATGGGCATGAAAAAGAGAACTACTTAACTCCCGTATGCGAAAATGTCGTAAAAAAAACGTAGTACATTCAAACAACTGGATTCTCTTGCCCTGAATACATCAGAAGTTTTTACTTCTATCGTGGGATCATAAGCACACACACAATTTTTATTATACATTAGTTATCGATAATAGAAGAACCATTGCCATCGGACACTAAAAACATTGCAATGTCAAATATTGTCTAATGATTAGTCGTATAATAGTCATTTAGTGTCGTTACTTCAGTAAAAAATGACTTAAGTACAAAGATAGAGTATGGAGCACTGGAACATTAGGGAAAAAACCGTACGTATTTACAATTATGGTAAGCCCATGTGTAGATATTAATTTATTTAGATATTATCTATTAGAGATAGATCTCTATAAGGTTTCGTGAAGGAAATATAACCTTTAATGTGATCTGTACAGAAAATTTGGAAAATTGGATAATCATCTGTTTTAACCATTCTCAAACTTTTCCTTTAAGCTAACAAAAGACTGAATGACAGCAATAGTTAATATAATTTTATATGTTTCAGAAACTAAGTTTTTTTCGCGTAAAAAAAATAACATTTTTTACCATTGGTTTCGTAGCTTTTTTCTTTCCTTTTCGAAAAGTTTTAATTCCTATATCTTATACACAGCTATATGCAACACTTTGTTTTGATAGAATACGGGACTAGAACGTTAAAATTTCAAAATGCTATTTGATCTTTATGAAACTTAATACCAATAAATTTTAATATATAGATCTATATCAAACCAACAATATTTTTAGTAAAAACTCCACAATTTTGAAAAATAACTACTAATATTTTTCATCAGATTCTCCCATTGTTCCCTTCCTACAGAAGCCACACCTCCTTTCCCCCAAGCCAAGCTGAGAACACCAGCTACATCCCAGTCCCATTACAGATAGGGAGCGGAGGGCTGCAGTCCAGTGTCTCGTGGAGTAACAGAAGAGATCCTCTAAGATAGAGTACTGCGAAATCGACTCTCAACAAGGAGGAAAATGACCAAAGATTCACAAAAATTTCCGTTTTTGAACTATTACACACGGGAGCTTGAAATTTCGGCTACATGTCTCTTTCCTTGAGTAGAAAACCGATAACAACGGGCTTTTAAAAATCTATCTTCAAAGGAGTTTACGGTGTGTTATAGATTTTAAGGTATCCGACTACGTTCGGAGCCATGATTTTAAAAAAGCTCATAAATGGATAAATTTCATGATATTTAGTGTCACTCAGATAAGAATACATGCATAAAATTGTTTTAAGGACATTTTGATAAAAAAAAACTATTTAAATACAATATTTTGGCAAAAAACTAATTTAGAAAAATCTTTTTACAAAATGTTCTTCTTTTGTGAAAAAGCTTTTATTATAATAATATTTTGCATGTATATAGCTCAGACTTCTCTGCAGAGGCTCCACTAGATTTTTTGATAAATTCATATTGTTTTTAGAGTTACCACCAATTGAAATAATTATTGGCGTTTTTTTTTAATTGCTCTCCTCTGTTGTCGTAAACTATGGATAAACCCACTTCTAAGTTATATATTTTAAAAATTCTAGTTGAGCCTCTGTAGAGAGGTCTGAGCTATATACAGCAGTGCTTCTCAAAGTTGCAATACTCGCGACCCAATATTCAATCATAATTTTTATTGCGCCCCCCCATACAATAACAATGTACTGAATTCAATAATACTATACTTTGACGTTAAAACTACGATACGACTTGAATCTTTTAACCCCCCCGTGTATATAAACGTATTTCAAAGCCAAAACATTTATGTCTCCAGACGTATATATACGTATTTCCGAAGTAGAATCCTTTCTGTGCACTGTTATCCGTAAAATTATTCCGAAGATTTTGGAATGCAATAAAATGACCTTGACATTGTTTGCGCGAATTATTTACTCTTATTCCAGATTATTTTTACTTCTTTATTCCTCTCCCCCTCCCCTAATACATCATATACGCGTGCGAACGTGGAGAACGGTTGGCATTTGGAAGCGAATCGTGAAACTTTTGATCGGCACAGTCAAGGTTTAATTATAAACCGTACAAAAATTATCAAGATAAGTGTTAATTTTTGTTTTAAATTATATATATGACAAGCCCATGGAGTCACTGGTAATTAATAAACTTTTTTTTAACTTAGTATTATTAAATTAATTATAAAATACATTGTGTAGCATTGATATATTTACAAGCGTAATATATCAGCGTAAATGTGTATTTTATTTTTTTTATTATGTCAGAATGTATTTGGTTTGATTACTTACAGTAATTTAATAATTTTTTAAAATAAACTTTTGTTCTCGATTTTTCAATATGCTCGTGCCCCCCCCCCTTGTAGAGTTGTTACGCCTCCTAAGGGGGCGTGCCCCTCAGTTTGAGAAGCGCTTATATACAGGCAAAATATTATTATAATTGAAGCATTTTTCACAAAAAGAGAACATTTTTTAAAAAGATTATTCTAAGTTAATTTTTTGCCAAAATATCGTATTTAAATAATGTTTTTTGTCAAAATGCCCTTAAAACAATTTTATATATACACTGCTGGACAATTGCTAAGGACGGATAACAGTATCATCCATAGTAACCACAAAATGAAAGGAAGCAAAATGTGGAAAATTAGAATAAGTGCGGGATATTAGTAAGAAGAAGTATGAGTATGCAAATTTTTTTTCCACGTCTGTTCATCACGTGATAAGCGTTCATAAGAGCTTTAAAGGTTTTGACGCGTGTGGACAGTTGTTGTTTCAAGTCAAAGTTTTACAGGAAAGATTTAATAGACGAACTTAAAATTTTTGGCATGTCTTCCCGACATCACATAGATGATTTTATGCGTGGCCGAATTATTGGAAAGATCGAACAAGGGCGAAAAATAACAGATGTTTCCAGGGAGTTCGACATCGCTCACAGCGTTGTTTCACGGCTGTGGAAGTCATTTAAAACTACTGGAATGTGTAGTAGACGGCACGGGGAGGTCGTGTTAGAAGTACGACGCCTGCAGAAGACAGATATATCGTCCTATCAGCAAAAAGGAACAGGCGCACCACAGCTCAGCAGGTGGCAAATCAGTTTCTTGCTGCCTCAGGAAAGCGGATCTCCCGAAAAACTGTTGCCAGACGTTTGAGGGGAGGAGGACTATACGCACGCAGACCTGTTGTGTGTGTCCCATTGACCAGACAGCACCGTACTGCCCGTTTGCAATGGTGTCGTGAGCATCACAATGGACTGAACAGGACTGGGCATGCGTACTCTTCTCAGATGAGAGTAGGTTCAGTCTGTCATCGGATTGTAGACGCCAACTGATCTGGCTCGAGAGTGGTACTGCTTATCGTCCAGAAAATATCCAGGAAAAGGACCGATATCCGACATGCAGTATCATGGTGTGGTCCGGCATCATGATCAATGGCCGCACGCGCCATGTGGTTGCGAATGGGACTATGACGGGCCAACAATACATTGATGAAGTTCTACTTCCTCATGTTTGTCTTTTTCCGTGGTGCTGTCGGTGATAAATTTGTTTTTATGGACGACAACGCAACATGTCATCAAACACTCGTTGTCAGGCTTTCTAGACAGCGAGGGTATTCAACGTCTCGTATGGCCAGCGCGTTCTCCAGATCTAAACCCCATTGAAAATGAGTGGGATGCTTTGGGGAGGCAAGTTGCTGGTCGAAACTATCCTCCGACAAACGAGAATACCCTCATCCGTGCACTCACAGAGGAATGAGATAAATTGCCTCAACAGCTGCTGGATAATGTTGTGCAAAGTATGGTACGACGTGTGGAATGTTGCATCACACTCCACGGTGGACATATCCCGTACTGATACCTTTCTTTAAGGTGCCTGCTGACTTTTAGATGCATTGTTCCATTTCTCCGTACGCAGATCAAATGAACATTTTTTTCTTTCAGATGTTTCACAGCTTTTGTACTTTCCAGAACAATAAATATTCTTTATTCTGATGTCTGAACAGTGTGGCAACTATATTTTATCCTACTAGGCCTCATGTCTCGGTTAATGTTATGCTACATAGCAATTTGTGATCCGTCCGTAGCAATTGTCCAGCAGTGTATATTCTAATCTAAGTGACACTAAATATCAAGAAAATTATCCATTTATGTGCTTTTGCAAAATCACTGTTCCGAAGGTAGTGAGATACCCTAAATAAATACTGTCTTTTAACAATTGGGCTTACAGATGGGAAATTTTTAAAACATTTGAGAAAAGATCTGCTAAGTTTGAGTTTTTCTTAAATCGTCTCCCTAAGGCAGTGGTGTCCAACCCAAATGACCTTCTGGGCTACTTCGGAAAAGCATTATAATCTCGCGGGCCGCACATAAAAATATGTATCTTTATATCAGATTTGGAAATAAAAAAAAACACTTATTGGAGTGAAAATTTAAAACAAAATGACTTATTATTATTATTGTTTTCATTGTTTTTTCATGTATATCCCAGACATGGATAATATAATAATGTTTATATAATATAGTTATAAAATGATCAAATAATGTTTAAAATATTACAGTTGTGGAACAGAAAGTTACGGTGTTCCTTTTGAATTAATCTTTTGGTACTCATTGTTGAAATTTGATTGTGCTGTCATTCGCAAACGATTAAGTATACATTACCCTTTATCTTAACCGTCCTGAATGTTTTTTCTTAACTTTAAAAAACATCTCTGATTCCCTCTTGCTTTTTGGGTACTCCAAACAGAAATGGAAGAGGAGAAATGAAACTCGCACACACAGAAAATCATGTACTATCCATAGTAAATGATACGCATAACGCAATTCGGAATTTATTAAAAACGTAATTTATTATAGTAAAATCAAACGTAACTAATAAAATATAAATCTATTTTAATCTGAAGGACATTTCTATTATCAAAAAGGATTTATTTTAAAACAAGGACATTTAACAGGCAAATACGTTGTAGATTTAGATATATGTATAAATTTCGCCTTAAATAAATTTCAAAATGAAAATCTTTAAAAACTTGATAGTTAAAATTTTTTAAAAATAATCGGTGGGCCGCAACTTACATACTGGCGGGCCGTGTGTTTCACATCCCAGCCTTAAGGGGTTGTCTGCTTTTCGGGGTCATTATAAACATAAAAAAGTCCCGTCTCTCACTCTCTCAGAGTACAGACTTGAAATTTAACAAGAATGTTTTTTGTTGATTAGAGATCTACTAAAAATGGGGTCTTTAGAAATTGACTCTGAAGGGGTGTTTTTTTTGGAGGGGAGGGTAGGTTATGGAAGCGAAAAGATAAATTTATTTCCATTTTAGAAATTTAAGCCCTATTAGTTTTTAAATCAAGAACCGAAATCTATAAGAATATTTTTCAATACATTAAACGCTTAATGATAATACTACTTACACTACTTATATCAAAATGACTTAAAATAATACATAGTCATACAGTATAATTAAAAACCCAGCGAAGCGTGGGTAATGGCTACTACATTGATAAACATAACTTTTAAAAAATGTGAGTTCCAAGTGAAATCTAAATTTCAAGGAGCATTGAGAATAAGAAAACTAATTTTTTTTTAAAGAAAATGATTGCAATTAAAACGAGTGGACATTTAAAAATACTTTTGTACACAAAATAACTTCAAATGGCTAAATAATTTTTGCTGTAAACTAGATAACGGCTGAAATTATTTTTACAATTATACAGTTTTTCCTCCTATTTAACTATTCCTTTACACCTTATCACCTCAGCTATCATTCTTGTTTTTTTAATGATCGTATAAAACTCTGACACAATAACTAAATAAAATTTTGATTAACATGACGTGCCACAAATTCAAAACTCTTTAGTAGAATTTAAAAATTCGCAAGCGATATTTAGAAAAATTCTGTGAACGCCTGTATCACAACCTTATGTAAGGCCATAAGTATGCTTACCCCTAATTACATTGATTTTTAAATATCCATGTAAACTATTTTTCCACCTTTCATTAATTCTGTCATCTATTAAAAACTTCAGAAAAGTAAAAATAAATAAATAAATTAAAAATTTTAAACTGTTGCACATCCTGTTATCAACAACCCTACATAACAACAGGATTAAGAAGAGGTGGCAATATCCTGGAACTAATTTTTTCCAGTGCTACAATTAATTCCTTTGTTAATTTTTCGTGTATTTACGATTATAAACACCTTGATATCACTAGAGCTTTAATTACAAGAAGATTATAATTAAAGTTTTAAAGTTTCAAAACGCTATAAAAAAAGAACCGCTGATCAGAATGACGTCAAATTTGAACGCAATATTATTAAGGAAGGGAAAAAGCGTATGGCATAAGAAATAGTTCCTAATATTTTCAACAGATGGCATCATAAAGGTTAGAATATGTAAATGAAAATACTTGTTATGCGCCCAACTAATTTCAATTGTTATAAAAATGCCGGTTCTCATTTCACGTCTGAGAATTTTAAAAATGCGGTGGTTTCTTAGAGAACTGTCTCATAAGCACTAAAAATTTGGACCACGCTCTTGTTCTTGTCAATTAATTAGCATAAAATTTGTGCACCACTCATACAAGAAAACTTTCAATACTGGCGACCCAATTTTTCAATCATAATTTTTGTCTCGCCCCCTGTACAGCAATAATGTATTTACTGCAATAAAAATGCACTTTGAGAGAGAGACGCTAAAGTTACACCATTAGTTCTGCTTAGAATTGTGTTATTTTTCTTTCTCTAATTTTTAAATTGGAACAGTTGATGTATTTAAAGATTTATTTCCTTCAGCATTCATTTCAAAGTACAAATGTCATTAGAAAAATAGACTAGTCAATGTCATATAGCTACCGAATCTAGCTTGAATGTACATTTTTCAAATCAAGGGTATGAAATAAGGCGTTAGTCTGATGACTAACCAGCGTCTGGAGAAAATGATTCAAAAATTCGAAGAGACTGGTTCTTTTCATGTGCTAGATTGAGGACAAGATTTAATTCGGCGGTAGTTGAGAAAGTAGCCACAACAGTGCAGAGTGTATCGAGTGGTGGTTTACAATCATGCAGTGCTCGGAGAATTATCCGAACGCAGTACAGGCCAGTGAGCCGGGTGCATAAAATTCTACAAAACATCATGCATTGCTATTCATAAAAACTTATTCATGCGCAGGAGTGGCTTCCTTCTGACTTGCCAGCACGAGAGACTTTTGCTTTAGAACTTCACCGACTTTCGCTTCATTTTTTAAAAAATAAAACATTATTCTTGATATAATAGCTGAACGACTGACTGTAGTGAGTGAATATTAACGTCATACTGTTCAGCTACAAAGCGAGGACTTCAAAATGTTTTAACTTTTGGCGACGGTACACGATACAAATCGGAATTCTAGCACGTAATTTTGAACCAATGAACTAAAATGATCTAGTGACGTGGACGACACCTCCGGCACCCCCATTTTGTTTTACTCATCGCGCCCCCAGGGGCGCGCCCCACACTTTGAAAACACTGCTGTACACCATTAGTTCTGTAGAAGTTCCGAATACTCAAGGGTATGAAATAAGGCGTTAGTCTGATGACTAACCAGCGTCTGGAGAAAATGATAAAAAATTCACTACACACCACACCTACGGAGGACGTTTGAGTTTTCAACATATTTAACGTGCATCGCTCCCCTACACGGTGGGTATTTAGTGGTACTCGGCTCGAACTCGTGACAAGGCCAGCCACTATCCGATACCTTGACCAATCGGCTACTTGCTCACTTCGAAGTGGGCAATGAACGGCCGTTGAAAATTTTGCGATCAGACGAAGCCCATTTCCATGTGATAGGATAGGTCAATACGCAAAATTGCCGAATATGGGCAACAGAGAATCCACACGCAACTCATCCTACATAGGTTACTGTGTGGTGCGGTTTTACAGTATCATTTATGATAGTGCCATACTTTTTCGAGGAGACTGGTACTTTTGGTTCTGGATGGGATCTTTTTTTATGCAAGATGGTGCTCCTCCGCTGATACACATCCTGTGAAGCAGCTATTGAAAGGGCATTTTGGAAATGCTAGAGTCATCAGCCTCCATTTACCTACAGCTTGACCACCCCGATCACCCGATTTTAATCAGTGTGACTTCTGGCTGTGGGGCTATCTGAAAGATGTTGTATATCTCCATGTTTTCTAAAATTTAACAGAAAATAGTTGTCTGATTTTTGTCAACTTTGAATAAAAAAATGTTATACTAAACAATTCTAGATCTATACAACTACTCTCTTATGGTGATGGCATTGACGTAATTTGCTCGATCTCTTCCCTCATTGAAAGGGATATTTCTTGCTCTTGAAGTAAAGGCAAGACGAATGGGCTTGGTTGTAAATGAAGATAAAGAAAATACATGTTCTTCTCAAGAAACAGTCCTCTATCTTGAAATATACTGTTAAAAATTTGAAACAGCAAAGAGTTTTGCTTACTTGGTTTTAATTATTAATAATAATAACAGAATATCTCCTGAAATAAAAAAAACGCCTAGGAAAACCAGGTTCCTTTCTAGAAAGACTAAGTTTTTAATTATCATAACGCTTGTTATGCTTGACTGAAACATGGACAATGACAAAAATGGAGGAAAACTCAGTCGTAAATTTTTGATGTAAAGATTCTACGGAGCATACTTGGAAGTATAACTGGAAATGGTAATTAGAGAAGAAAATTCAATTTTGAACTATACAGGATATACAGGATATATATTTCTATTTTGCCACTTAATATTGTGATTCTGTCATATGTATACACAAATTTACATTAATTGTAATTATTTAATAAAAAGTAACTAAAATAAAGTTTTCTTTGTTGACCTAAGTAGGAATTGATTAATTTTTTTTTATATTACTTGTGTAATACACCTTTACTAGAAACAAATTACACGTTAAAGAGTTAACATAAGAATTATTACAACTTTATGAATTAAAAATAAAAATATTTATAGCAAAAAAAGTTAAACACTAACATTTCTTACAAATACTCATCTTCAAACATCATTAGATTTTAACCGCATTTGAGTCTCAATAAGTCGTCTTGTTTTTATCTTTTTTTAGTTTCCTTGCAAAGTCTACTTGTATGTAAATATCGGATCAAACACAGCAAATCGTTAAAAAGCACAGGGCAAAAAGAAACATCATTACCTTTCACTTCCACAAAAGCAGCTTACCAAACATCACCCCGGGACAGTAAAAGTTGCTGGAATAAAATATATATGGGACACTAACGGTTTCTAGTGGAAGGGTGACTCAGTATAGGAAAAATCATGAATAGAACAGCTAACAGAAAATTTTTTGGAACACATTTAAGACCAGAAGAATATGAGAATCTGGTTGGAGGGGGGGGTAAGGATATTCTTTATTTTCCTTTTTATAAGAGCAAAAAGGATCTTGTAGGAATCAGTAAGTAAGAGGATATGTATTTTGTAAAAGCCTCGAGTTCCAAGAAAGTTATATGAAATGCAGAAGAGACGATATATTGAACTCCTATTTTTCCAATGGATTGCATCTAGTTGAAGAAAATACATAAATGTTTTGTTTGGAGCTCTGGATAATAAATTGACTAAGTAAAATGCAAGTAGAAAGTTTTGAATTAAGAAAATGTGTTGATGTCTAAATCTTAAGTTTTTAAAAATCCACACACGCATACACCCACTTTTTGCTTTTTCATCTGTGAAAATTTGATTTGTCTGAATTTGTGACTGAATTCAAAGAAAGAGAATTTTTTGGAGAGATGCATATCTATAATACTTTAGCAACAATAATTTCATTAACATTTACACTGATTTCGATGGGAGGCAGATTTTTACTATTTCATTCAATTCAGCTATTATAGTAATCAACAAAATGATATACATTAATTACATCCAATAACTTTTTCCTTCTTATATAATTTTTATCTTCAAAAAGTGTGGCTGAGGTAGTCTAGTGGTTATGGCCACGATCTTGACAATGAAGTACCTTGAGTTCGAGCCCTGGTTCCGCTGAAGATCTGCCATGTAGATGGGACCAATGCACGTTGGATCTATTCAGACTGAATGTCCTCCCGTTGGTGTAGTACTTAGGAAAGAGAGGTGCCAGCTTAAGTGTCAATACTTGACAGAAGTTCTATGTTACGACGTTAGTCGCCAATTGCCCTCGCGTTGTTTTTTAGTATGACGTTAATAAATATCTCTCTCACACTATCTTTAAAAGTCTACACCTCACGTCACAATTCACCCGACTCTTTTCTTACACTGTAGATTTCTTAAAAAACCGTGCAAAAGAAAGCGTAAAAAATACACATGCGACATATGGTACATTTGGGGATGTGTTCCACAATTTTAAAAAATCGTGTAAGATGAAAAACCGCTAAATATTTTTCTAAAAGCCGTGTAAAAAGTACTAATGAAATCCACAAATTACATATTTATTAAACACAAACTATTCATATTTTATAACAAAAAATTTAAATTAGTGTACAGTGAAAATTTAGCTATAAGTTCAAATTAATATTAGGGATAAAACTACTAACGACTATTCTATGCTACTTGATAACAAGTGTACACGTTTGTAACGAAGTGGAGCAAAAACGCTTTTATCATTAGATGTGTCAGATATGTCTAGCGTAATTGTCGGGTTTGATTCAAACGATGTCGCTCGTTCTATTCGTTCGGTCTCAGTTTTTTTGTTAATCAGTGTTTGTTCAGTGTTTTGATTTTCTCATTAAATTACATTTATTTGCATATTTCCATTATGTTTTTTTCTAAAGAGTATTTAACTTTGAAAAACAAGTAATATGTACAAATAAACTAGCCGTTACCCACCCGCTTCACTGGGTATTTCACGATGTTGTATAAATCGAACGTTTACATACATATAAATTATTCATATCTAGCATTAAGAATTGGATTCTATTGAAAAATATATTTATAGCTTTAACTCTCGCATCTTGATATAAAAATGACAGAAATTATAATTTCTATAATTTCTATTAATATCTAAAATAGCAGAAAGATTTTTTGCGCTCACTTAACCCAATAATCAAGTGTCTTTCCGCCAAAGCAACTTTCAGCAGATCTCTACTCCATAAACTAAACATGCGTGCAAAATTTCAAGTCTAAATCTAATGGAGCAAAAATGGAATTTTTATCATCAAAACGCCCCTTAACCCCCTTGAGAGTATTCTTAGCGGATTTCAATTCAACAAAAAAGAAACATACAAACCAAATTTTATTATAACAGTCCTAGTAGTTCAAAAACGGGAATTTTGTCTATCAATACGCCCCCGAAACTCCCTTGCTTCCCTCTGGAGTTGATTTCCGTAAAATCCATTCTTAGTAGAACTCTATTCAACTAAAGAAACGTGCTCAACAAATTTCAAGTATAAATTCAAAAACAGGAAATTTTCATAACTCTTCTTAACTCCTTGCAACCCCACTACTTTCGGGGAGGGTAGGTTTTAACAAAACCTTTTGTTAGAGGAACTCTATTCCATGAAAGGAACATATCTTCTTATTTTCAAGCAGGTGGGTCTCAAAGTTGAAAAAAGGAAAATATTTATCTATTACGCCCTTTATTTCTCCTCAGTGCCCCTTGGGGTTCAATTTTCCCCAAACCTATTTTGAAGCGGATCTCTACTCCATGAAAGGAATCTGCTTACCAAATTTAAAGACTGTACGTCTAAAAGTTTAAAAATGGAACTAATTATCTATAATGCCCCTTAAGCCCCGCAATGCCACTTAGGGAGCGATTTTCACAAAACCCATCTTATAGAAGATCTTTACTCAATGAATGGAATCGGCTTACTCAATTTCAAGATTTTACGTCTAATAGACTAAAAAAGGAGATAATAACCTATAACGCCCCTTAATTCTCCGCAACGCCACTTGGAGGTCGAATTTCACAAAACCCATTTTGTAGTGGAAATCTACTCTAAGAAAGGAATCCACAAACAAAATTTCAAGACTGTCCATCAAATAATTTAAAAACGGAAATGATTACCTATAACTCCCCTTATGTCTCCGCAACGCCACTTGGGATTCAATTTTCTCAGAACTCATTTTCTAGTGGATCTCTGTTCTATGAAAGGGGAATCCGTTTACCAAATTTCAATACTGTTCGTCCAATAGTTTATATTTCAAGACTGTAAGTTTAAAAATGGAAATAATTATGTATAACGCCCCTTAGACCCCGCAGCACCACTTGGGATTTGATTTTCACAAAATCCATTTTGTAGTGGATCTCTACTCTATGAAAAGAATCTGTTTACCAAATTTCAAGACTGTACGTCCAATAGTTTAAAAATGGAAATAATTACGCATAATGCCCCTTTGGCCCCCGCAACGCCAATCAGAAGTCCATTTTCTCAAAACCCCATTTTGTAGCGGATCTCTGCGTCATGAAAGGAATCTGAGTAACATATTTCAAGACTGTAAGTCTAATAGTTTAGAAATGAAAATAATTACGCATAACGCCCCTTAAGCATTCTCAACACCCCTTGGAGGTCAATTTTCGAAAAAGTCATTTTGTAGGGGATCTCTACTCTATTAAAGGAATCTGTGTACCAGGTTTCAAGACTGTACATCTAATAGTTTAAAAATGGAACTAATTATCTATAACGCCCCTTGAAGTTCGATCTTTGCGAAATCCTTTCTTATCTGATGATCTAACCTACCAAATTTCAAGTCTGTAGACTTAATAGTTCCGGAGATATCGTGATTAGTTAGTGAGTCAGTGAGTTGAGTTGCTCTTTTCTTCTTTCTGTACATATAGATTAAATGTTATTTTGATATTTTTGAAATATTTGTTAGGGAGCCCCTAGAACCCCAACTCCAATTTAAAAAAAAATTTCAAAAACCTTCCCGCGGATATACCTAATAATTTTCCAAATTTTCACGGCTATTGTATGTATGGTTTTTGAATCTATCGAGCACAGACACACATTCTTTTATATATATACACTCAGGAACATTGAAAATAGCGACCCAAGAAGGAAGCTAAGTACAATCACGAAACTTTGCAAACAAGTACAGCGTGATGTTATATGCAAATGATCCAAGTTTTGTGCCAATACGCATGCTCATACACGCCGAGGTGGCGCTACAATCAATAAGATGGTGCTATATAAGCCAGCGCAAATTCGAAGATTCATAAACGTGACGATTACCCGCCGATTGTAGGAAGACTTTGGTAAGCGAAACATGCCAGGTAAACGTGATAGAAGACATTTCTCACAG
Source organism: Trichonephila clavipes (assembly GCA_019973935.1). Lineage (NCBI taxonomy): Eukaryota > Metazoa > Arthropoda > Arachnida > Araneae > Nephilidae > Trichonephila > Trichonephila clavipes. The sequence continues at coordinate 404,090 of BMAU01020716.1, read as the reverse complement.
TTAAGCGAGTTTGAGAGAGGCCTCATCATCGAGACGATAATTGCAGGCTGGTCGACGCGCCGTGTTGCTGGCCAGGTGGATCGTTCGGAGTGTGCCGTTAGAAATTGTTGGGAGCAGTGGACACGAGAAGGTACTCACGCGCGGAAAACCGGGTCTGGAGCGACCAGGAAGACAACGAGGAGAAAGGATCGAAGGATCGTGCGGCAAGCACTTGTGGACTCCACAGTGACTCGTTCAACGATACGAGCAGACGTAAGCGTAGCAATTGTTCCACAAACAATTTTCAGACACTTTGCAGAAGCAAATCTTAAATCCAAGCGCCTTTTCCGTGCACTCCCTTTAACACCGGAACATCGGCAACTGCGTCAACAGTGGAGCGAAGCCAGATCATTGTGGAATGTCACAGATTGGCAAAAGGTTGTGTTTAGTGATGAATCCCGGTTTGTTTTGGGGGCAGATGATAACCATGTACGGGTGTGGAAGCGCCCTGGTGAGCGGTACAATTCCCCGCACACTGTTCTACGTCACACTGCCCGCACAGCTGGTGTAATGGTCTGGTGGCCATAGCCTATGATAAATGGTCCACTTTAATTGTGATGCGTGGAACCTTAACGGGCCAACGTTACTTTGATCATATTCTTCGACCCCATGTAGGACCTTTCCTAAATGGTCTTTCAGGGGCAATTTTCCAGCAAGATAATGCTCGTCCGCATGCAGCAAGAGTTGCTGAAGACTTCCTATGTCATTTTCAGACTCTTCCATGGCCAGCCCGCTCCCCCGATTTTTTCCCTGTAGAGCACGTGTGGGATCAGCTAAAACGGCAGATGCCATCGTGTCACTCAGTACATGATTTAGAGTTGGCTGTTCAAGATTTGTGGGCCCATCTACCTCAGGATTACATGAGGTGCCTAATCAACTCAATGCCGGACCGTGTGGCGGCATGTATTGCAGCTGGAGGTGGTCCAATGCACTATTGAAGTTGTCCAGTATTTGTGTCGTTGCACACCCTGTATTCGTTTAATTGTCTTGTTTTTGAGATGAAGTGAATCTCTCCTCTGTGTTATTATGTGTATTAAATTTCATTTCAATCCGATGCTTTCTTCTTGGGTCGCTGTTTTCAATGTTCCTGATTGTATAAAGTCAATTCCTACTTACGTCAGAAATTTTTTTTATTTTAGTTATTTAAATTTAATTAATGAATTATAATTTGAAAAAACTGTATCAATTTCAAGTGTCATTCACTACAAGGCAAATATATATATATACTTGAAGCCAAGAAACTTCTGTTAGATAAACTTAATGGTGGCATCTGTTGGTGTTAGATCTAACTTCGTTAGAAATAACGCAAAATAAATTTAAAATTAAAAACAAAATTTAGTTAATGAGTTAATATTATAAAAAAACTTCATTAACGTCAAATGTCATCCACTACAAGTTAAAAAAATGTATTTGGACTTCAGTGGATGAATAAGAAGTATTTTATTATAGAATGAAAATTTGAACAAGATATATATATATAATCATGGGCAAAAATTAGCGCAACAAGAAATAATTGCGGGATCGTAACGGAACTTGGCATGAAGGTACATGTCGAGGAGATATGCAAATGATTAGAAACGTAGCGTGATTACGCATTACGTATAGCCGGTAGAGGGAGTTTAACGTCGTTCTCCGTGGAGTATAAAACAGAGAACCAAAGTTTGTTTGAATCTTCTGAATCGTTTCCAAAGTAAGATTTGAAGTAGAAATGCCATTACACCGTTTTCGAAGACAACATGAGCAGCTGTCGCAATTTTAGAGGGGTAGAATCATCGGCAAGATGGATGTTAGGTGGTCAGGTAGATGAGTAGCTAGTCAATTAGGCCGCTCTGATTATGTTGTGAGGAGGTGTTGGAACAAATGGATCCGAGGGATATCATTTACATGAAGACCAGGCTCAGAATGCCCTCGACAGTCCAGTTGTCGAGTAGACCGCCACATCATAAGAAATGCACGCGTACAGTCAACTGCTTCATCGGCCGCCATCCAGGCACAAGTAGCACCTTCATTAGGGGCCCCTGTGTCTTCTCGAACCCTACGAAGGCGCCGGGCTGAAGGAAATTTGGGATCACGGCGACGATTACGTGTGCTGTCCTTTGCGCCCATCCATCGACTCCTCCGTTTTGAATGGTGCCATACACGAGGAAACTGGACTGCAGCGGAATGGAATCATGTCGTCTTTAGAGACGAATCCAGATTCAATCTCAGCAGTGATGACAATCGTGTTCGTGTGTGAAGACCCCGTGGTGAAAGCCTCAATCCTGCCTTTGCTTTACAGAGACACACCGCTCCCACAGCTGGTGTGATGGTATGGGGTGCCATTGCCTACAATACACGGTCATCCCTAGTAGTGACCCGTGGCACCATGACAGCCCAGCGGTTTGTCCATGACATCCTGAAATCACACATGTTTCCACTCATGCACTCCGGCTTCCAGGAGCCATTTTTCAACATGACAAGGTTTGGTCTGGCACGGCAAAGGTGTCATAAGACTATCTCCGCACTTTTATTACCCTTCCTTGTGTGAGGCACCAACTCTTGGGTGCCCAATTTCTACATTATCTACGCGACCTGTATCTGTAGGAAAGAACGAAATAACACACACATCTGTCATCTTAATACTTGTTTCTGAAAACCTTAACTTAAACATTATATACAACAATAATAATAATCAAATTAAGCAAATCTGGAGTGAGAAGGCACAATTCTTATTTCTAAATAATCACGCGTGCGCGTAATTGACAACTTTATCTAAATTTACAGATTACCTCTAATCCAGTGGTTCTCAAACTTTAACTACTGGCGACCCAATTTTCAAGCATGATTTTATCGCCCCCCCAAATAATAATGTATTGGATGCAATAATAATGCATTTTGGGGGGGGGTGCTAAAGCTACAATACGATCATAATTATAAACCATACAAATTAACAAGATAAGTATTAAATTTTGTATATGTTACTTTTAAGTGATATATATTTTTATTTATTTTTTTACTTTTTAGTTCGGTTCACTATAAAAGCGTGTTTTTTTATTTGTTTTTAAACTATAATTTAATTTATAATTATTTTTACTATACAAGATAAAAAACCAAATTCCAGTGAATAATTTAATTAAGAGAAAATATACTTATCTACTTTCAAGGACTTTTCAATTTTTCTTTGATTTTTTGAGAAAAAATCCAATAAAACTAATGAAATTGTTCCAAATCTGCGTGCCCTTAATGAAGGACATAAAGCATGTTCCTCGAATATATTTTTGAACAAAAGTGGGCACACAGGGAACTCGATCAAAACTAGCAACTTGATTGTAAAAAAAACGTTTGAAACTCCCCAAAAAAGAGGTCGAAATGTGGTAAATTCATTTTAGTTCCCATTAAGACTGTCTTATTGGAGGATCCTCAGTCAAGGTCATTGGTAACAAATAAACAGTTTTCCCAGAATTAACGATTTCGTGAACATCAGGTGACTCTGCGCATCGATCCCGTGTTAAAAGTATATTCAATAAAACATATGGATATTTGTGCTAATAAAGAATTTCGTAAAAAGTTTTCCGTTATGCATTGTATGTTGGCCAAATAATCCTTCAAAGTACTCAATATGCTTTTCCATATATCATATAACTCATTCACATGGAAAAAAGCAACAGAAAAATATTATTTACAACTTTCCTAAAAGAAAAACAGGTGGAGTGAAACATACCAGTAAGTTTGAAGGTCAAATATATGATACTCAAAAGTAGCATTTTAGCGGGTTAAAAGAAACGTAATAAAAAAAATCTCTCATCATTTGATTACAGTAAAGCAAACAAAATGTCTTTTTTTATTTGGTTATAGGATCAAAGATAGCTAATGAACGTTTGAAGTGGATTGTTTTTTTTTTGATGATCACCAGATGATATATATAAATTATATCAGTGTAATTGTGCCTTTTTTATTAAGTCAGAAAGCATTTTGTTTTTCTTCATTCCAAAAAAATATTTTTTAAACCTTTTATTTTCAATATGCTCACACCCCCTAGCAGGAATACCGCACCCCCAGGGGGCGTGCCTCACAGTTTGAGAAACACGGTTCTAATCTCATTAATACACGCAGTTTCTTTATATCTTAATTTAAGACGCTTACCACTATGTCCTAGGTAACAGCTATTCTCTTGGCCCTAATTGACGTGGCTTTACTCCTTGTGGAATGCTATCCACTTTTAGCTTGAATACACAGGCACGGGTAGGTTAATTCTTGAACTTGTAATTTCCTCTAACTTTAACTTAATCGCTTCTAATCTTAAACATAAACCTCATATAGTAACTTCACATAGCCACCCCGCGAACGCTAAACTTCTACTATATATAAGACTCCTAATTTGCATTATCACGTTCTTCTTCTCGAGTTGGTTGGAAAGAATTTCCATTCTGGCCCCAAAGAACCCCAAGAGGACATTAATGGAAATCGCGATGAAAGCCCGTCACACTTGGCCTGCCCGATCTCCAGATTTGTCTCCAATCGAGCATATCTGGGATCATTTGGGCCGGCGAGTTGGGCATTCCACGAGTTTGAACAAACCAGAGGTAAAGTTACAGCAAAAATGGAACGAAATGTCTCAAGACATCATACAGAACTTATATACCTCAATGCCTGATTGTATTACATCGTGCATTCGCGCTAGAAGGGGTTCAACAGGGTATTAAATCCTTCGTTCTTTTGCCTTTTTCTCTGAAATAATGATCCTTTTTCTTTGATTTCCAAAACATTTACTTATATCAAAGTAGTCATTACGTATGTAAAATTTCGTTTCATTTTGACGACTTCTTGGTGCGCTAATATTTTTGTCCATGAGTGTTTATAGTGAGAGAGAACTAATTGTAGAAATTGAATAATACCCTTAATAGAGTTCTTCCAATTTATTGCAATCGGACACAATTGACATTAATAAAGAAGTCTGAAAGGAGGAAATCGAATAATCATGCTTATGGACTAATTAATTTAATTAATTAACATAAGTAATTAACTTCTAAAATAATTTTTTTATCATTACGAATGCCGAATTTTTGGGGAATTAGGTAGAGAATTGTTCAAAAGGCCAATGTTTTAAGTCATGACTTCCAGACATATTCGAAAAACCTAATTAATGTAATAGCTATAAAATAGATTAGATCACGTACATGATCCATAATATTTCCCCCGTTTTCAGTGAGTTAATGTTTCACAGTAAGTGATCAAATCAAAGGTATATGGTGGAAAATATTATTGAAAATTCAGTTTAAATCACGTATCGCAAATTAAACAAATTTATGGACTTTAATTTAAATTATTTCCCTACACAGAAAGTCTTCACAATTGTACTAACCTTAAGTACTAATTACTAATTTAAAACGTATTACCTTAACAATTCATATATTTATTAAAGCTAATAACTACAAAAACACATATAGGAATGCTTTTGATTCTGAAAATTTGAATTATGCAATTTGTTATGTATCAGTATGTATCTAACTAAATCAGTTAATTTTTAAGTGTGCATTGCTTTCGAGAGTTTTTTCACATACAAATAAATTATTTTTTATTTTAAAATTACTGAGAGAAATATACTATACTTTAAGGCATCCGACTACCTTCGGAACCGTGATTTTGCAAAAGCGTATAATTGTACAATATTTATGATATGTAGTGTCACTTAGATTAGAAAATGTATATAAAATTGTTTTAAGAATAGTACCTGTATTACAATAAAAAATTATTTAAGTACAATATTTTGACAAAAAATGAACATAGAATGACCCATTTTCAAAATATTCTCCTTTTGTGAAAAATGCTTCTATTATAATAATATTTTGCCTGTATATAGCTATGTCCTCTGTACAGAGACTCAACCAGAATTTTTAAACTATATAACTTAGAAGTGGGATTATCCATGTTTTACGACAACAGAGCGAGAAATTTTAAGAAAAAAAACGCCGATAATTATTTTAATTGGTTGCAACTCTAGAAATAATGTGAATTTTTCAAAAATCGCAGTTGAGCCTCTGTACAGAGGTCTGAGCTATATACAAGCAAAATATTATTATAATAGAAGCATTTTTCACAAAAGTCGAACATTTTGAAAAAAGGTTATTTTAAGTTAATTTTTTGCTGAAATATTGTATTTAAATAATTTTTTTCGTTACAATGTCCTTAAAATAATTTTATACATGTATTCTAATCTAAGTGACACTAAATATCATGAAAAGTATCCATTTATGTGCTTTTTTAAAATCACGGTATCCGACTAATGAAAAATTATGCTTTCAGTTAAAGGTGTCATATAAATAAATAAATAAGTTTTCATATATTTCTTTAAAAATACAGAAAATACAGTTGATAAAAAATACATTATAATAAAATCCAAGGTGGAACACTTTATTATATGTTTTAAAAATAAAAATAAATTCAACTAAATTTGTTTGAAATAAAACTTTTAGTGCTTTTCGGGGATTTGGGCTACATCGAATGGACAATAGGTGAACTAAATGCACATAAATGACGCATTTTACGCAAACACAATGTAACAGCAAATATTAAATACAATTCAATAAGCTGCTAAGTATATTATATTTTACATTTTTTTACATATTACAGTCATATATCAATGGATGAATCCTTTTCAGTTATACCTAAATTATTTGAAATTTCTGCTTATGTACCACGCTTCTCTTTATTTTGCTCTGATGGAAGACGTCGAATTTGGCGAGTTCCCCGCGAGTCTATGAATCCATCTTGCCGTACTCGCACTATGCTAGGTTCTGTTGGGAATATCCTGATAAAGCGCATATTCTGCTGGCATGGAAGTGATGTCCTGGTGTTCCTCGAGGGTAAACAAACAGCCATGAGATACCTAGATATACTGGCAGATCAAGCGCACCCTGAAATGTTGCATTTTTACCTTAATGACAACGAATACTTCATGGATGGTAATTTAACTATACATCGTGCCAGAATTGTTCAACATTGGTGTGCTGAACATTAGTATGACTTCCAGCACCTTCCATGGCCACCACATAATCCCATAAAAATGTGTGAGATACGGTGGAAACATCTAACTTCACTTACATCTAATTTACAAGATTTAAAAAGTTGCATAGCCAATGCATGGTATTCTCTGGAAGTAAATGCACACCAGAAGCATATAGTCTCGATGCGCAAACGAATCAGAGCAGTTATCCGTGGTCCAATAAAATATTCATTTTGGATTTAAAATTCGTTAACCAGTGTGTGTAAAAAATAAAGACCAGTGAAGTACTTTTTTAAAAAGAATTGTATATTTTCATAACGTCTTAATTAAAGAAACTCAAAAAACAACAACTTAAAACTGGTATTCGTTTGGTTTTTTAACCTTGGCCTCAAAGGAAAAAATTGAAATGATTCATCTACTTAAAAATCCTAATCTACTTAAGCGAATGCGCCCCAATTATTTTAATTTGAAAATAAATCAGCTTTGCTTCCAAAACCAAAAAAGACAAAAAAAAAATAAATAAAATCCTAATTTTTCAGTCTAAGTACCTACTTTACTGATGACAAAAATCAGAAACATTAACATAACAGCGCGGAAAATAGAACAGAAATGAATAACACACTTGCAATTTCGTTAAATTTTGTACGATACCACTTAAGAAATGAACGTTAACAGAAATTACTCCGAAGGATAAACATTAAACACACATTTTGCAGGAATTAGGGATACAAAAAGGAAGTTGATGTCAATAAAAATTTTTTAACATATTGGAATTCTTCCAATATTTTTCTTTACCGTTTTATCGTTGCTGGCATATTTATACTTTAACTTATGTCCTCTTTCTCTTAGATTCTCTTTGGTAATAATCCATAAAACTGTTCTTTTCATTTAAAAGCCACATTAGTTACAAGAGTATGTTATTCAGTATTTTTTTAAAAAGTTTTTCAGACTTTCGGTTTTTATACAAGCTTTGTTTACATATATGTACATCAAAAACTCTTTCGATGATTTTCTGAAGTTATAACCGAAATTTGGACAATGATAAATGACTTGCATATCAATTTTATAAAAAAAATTATAAAATTTTAAAATTATCAACGTAAAAATGCAAGTAGATGTACATTGATCAACAGCAACTACGCATTTTGATACAATTTACAATTTTTTCTGTTGGGACTTGGAATTGAATTGGAACAAAGATTTTTCCATTTAAATTTTCGTAATTGATTTTAAAATATCAGTTAAATTAAACAGAAAAAAAGCACTGTAAAAATACTACATTGATTGAATACTAATTTACTACAAGGAGTCAGCATTAGTTCCATCTAGAAAAGTAGCGTAGCTTCTTAAAAGTAATAAATTTATTAAGAACATTAAATATAAAATGTCACTTTTCCTATCATTCAAACATTTTTTGATGCAAAGAGCTCTTTTCTTACAGTTAATCATTATAGAAAGTTATGCAAGAATATGTTAAAGTTAAATTTCTATGTAAAAAAAAATGTAAACCTATAAATAGGAGGGAAGAGTATACATATTCAATTAAAGAAGATTTATCATTAGTTTTAATTTGCATCATATAAGGCTTTTAAGGTATCCGACTACGTTCGGAATCGTGATTTTCAAAAGCGCATAAATAGATAAATTTTCTTGATATTTAGTGTCACTTAGATTAGAATATATGCATAAAATTCTTTTAAGGACATTTTGACAAAAATTTTCTTATTTAAATACAATGTTTTGGCAAAAAATTAACTTAGAATAATCTTTTTTCCGAAAGTTCTCCTTTTGTGAAAAATGCTTCTATTAGAATAATATTTTGCCTATATATTGCTCAGACCTCTGTTCAGAGGCTCAACTAGAATTGTTGAAATTTATAACTTAGAAGTGAGTTTATTCATATTTTACGACAACAGAAAGGCGCTATTTTAAGAAAAAAACGCCAATAATTATTTCAATCGGTGTTAACTCTAAAATTAATGTGAATTTTTCAAACATTCTAGTTGAGCCTCTGTACAGAAGCCTGAGCTATATACAGACAAAATATTATTCCAATAGAAGCATTTTTCACAAAAGGAGAACGTTTGGAAAAAGATTATTCTAAGTTAATTTTTTGCCAAAATATTATATTTAAATAATTTTTTTTGTCAAAATGTCCTTAAAACAATTTTATGCATGTATTCCAATCTAAGTGACACTAAATATCATGAAAAGTAATCCATTTACGCGCTTTTTTATAAAAATCACGGTTCCGAACCTAGTCGATACCTTAAAGAAGTTTTTAGATAAAATCGATTGATAATATATTACGAATTGCGAAAAAAGTAACATAAATAAATTAATTCAAAATTTTATCAATATAAAAAAATGTAAATAATTTGTGGATTCCCCTTTCAAAAATTTATCGATTTCGTCTTTTGTTTCTTAGTTTCAAGTTAGAAAAATTATACAGGATTTCCAAAAATTGCTGTTTTATAGACCATAAGTTGTCTGTAAGAAAAGATAAAGATTCAAAAGGATACATACAGAAAGTAGAACTAAAATTTAAAAAAGTTATTGCTTGCGAGTAAAATAACCCATTAAAAAAATCGCGAAAATTAGTAAAATATTTTTTGATTATATAATGATTGAATTTTCAAAATTTTCTATAAATGCAAGAAAAATAAAAAGATATAATAATGTTTATATTATATCAATTATTTTATATTATAGCATATGAAATTTTCCAAGTTTTTTTCAATATACTTCAGCTTTATTAATGAGATTTTTTCTTCTTTCAATGCAATGAATTACAAGATAAAAATAGCCTTTTGATTCGACAATATAAATTTTAACATAGTTTAATGTTAATTATGAAAATTGTAAGTATTTAAAATATGTTATCGAATAATTTGAAATATAATCAGGGAAAATAGAATGTTACTTTAGTATTTATCTTTAAATAAACATACCGATTTAATGTGTTTGATTTTAACAAATAAAACATTTCTTCAATAAACCTTTAATAAATTTTAGCTGTTTGCATTCCATGTTTTTCAATTTGTAGTTAATGTTCTTTATCTTAATAAGCTAATTTTCTTAACATTTTATGCAAAATTTGCTTATTTTAAAAATAAAATATTAGTAACTATATATTTAAACAAGTTTTTTAATATTTATCACAATGAATTCTAATATTATTATTTTCTAAGCATTGCATGCATATTTTTTTCTAAGAATTTCATATTTTCACCATTCAACATGCTTTTGCCGTCATTAGAAGTCCTTTTTCTCTTAAACACAGATTTAAACTTAGTTTTAATCTCTAATGCCAAACATGTCGAAAAATACAAGGAACACGCATTTTAAATTCCGAAAGCTGAAATGAGAGAAATATAAAGCGCTTTATAAAGATGGTAAGCCCAACCACAAACACGTAGCATCATTATGACGACGCTGTAAAGAAAGGGTGTGCAGACTTTTTCGGGTGCGGTCTACTAATTTTTTCAAGTTGTTGCTGTCCACCCAATGTCAGTGGCGCACACAAGGGAGAAAGGCGCTGTCCCGGACCATCCCCCCAGCCCTTGATTTTTTTTACCGATTGATTTTAATTCCATGTACACAGTACGTAAAACTTAATTAAATAATTATTATTAATAATTGTTTTATTATTTAATGCAGAGTATTTATTTAGTAATTTATTTTTTACTGTTTTTTTGTTCCGTACAATCTACAAAATTAAAAATATATATATATTTAGCTGCGTATTGTGGTATGATACTAGAATGGTAGACTTTCGACCCTCGACCATGCCCCCCTTTGAAAAATTCTTGCGTGCATCAATGCCCAGTGTCGTAGGTGTGGTGAGGTAGGAAAAGATCTCCAATATTTATTATAAATTAATAATAAATACGGAATCTATGTACTTACAAACTAAAATAAAAAACTAACACTTTTATAACTGCGTTTAAAGCAAAACGCAAAATACAAACATAATAATAATAGCCACAATTGTAATATTATCAAATGATAAATTTATCATCAAACAATTCAAAACGCATAAAAAAATAAAATATTTTTTATCTGAACTTAGTTTTTGTTGTTACAGTCAATAGAAGACTTATATTGTTTGCATACTTCTGCCAATTTGAATATCTCCGTATATAATTACTATTTGCTAAAATCTTCAGGCAGTTCCCCAAAATGTCTCTGCAATCCACCGGTGGATCGCGATAGACATAATGCCCACCCCATCTGTAAAGCAACACCAATCTTACTTTGGCAAACATTATTCATTTGCTAAAAAGTGTTTCAAAATTGCTAGATCAAAATCTATGCAAGAAAAAGATGTACAAATTTGTGTGTGCAAAGAGCATTGTTAAACTTTGGTTTAAAAATATCGCTTTATTTATTAAGAAAGTGGTTAAGTCATTTTATACATAGATGTTAAACAACACTCAACAATGAGCGAGATTGGGTTTCTAAAGTTGCAGGAACAAGTTATTGATAGCGAATTTCATTTCAAATCGCGTTCAGAACACAAGGACTATATGAGTTAAGGTTTATAAATAGCATAAAGTATAAACATAAAAATAATAAAAAAATTTTTTTTTTCAATTACCCACAAATTTTTAAAAAAACTTACAGAAGATCCCACATTTTTAGATAAAATTAAAGTTAACGAATGCTTGTATTCTGTATACCTCCAATTTTAAATTTATCTCTTATTCAAATATTTTTTAAAGTTTAAAAAAAATTAAAACAATTTAAAATTATTATTTTTTTCTATTCATCATGGTAGAAATAAAAACCCCCCATTGATCTCATCCATAAAATTTAGGTATTCAGAGTACAGATTTACAAGTACACACAATGTACTAATAAGGCATAACAGCTCTGCAATTGAACTTTTTTTTAATCTTGTGGGAAAGTATGAATATATATATATGTATTAGAAACTCAGAAAATCAAGTTTAAAAATTAATTTAAAATGTTTCTGTATTCTTTTTACACTTAAAAAATGTAACTATTTCATTTGCTGTGTCTTCTTTTTCATTTAAGTGTTCATGTATGTGATTTTATTTCTAATTCCTGGAGATTTACGAGCCTCTTTTATGGAAGAATTAGACTTTATTTCTGCTCTTATTATTCATGCATGTTCTGCCTGAAAAAAAACGAGTGAAAAATATTCTTATTTTAAACCCAGATGTTTCATAATATATCCAGGAAATTAGCTATTCCATCGTAAAACATCATTGTCGCTACCTCTTACACCAATATCAATTGTTATTTTGGAAGACTGAAGAACACGCACGCATAATACGTACACACGTATAATTACTGGTCAACAGATAACTATCCATACTTATCCAGCTTAAAGTGAAATCTTTTTATTTTTGGGCGTATAAGTTACATTAAAGTTAGGTGGAAGCTTCAAAAGAAAAAAGATCAAATATCATATTTGTTGAATAATTTTATAAATCATGAAATAATTTGAAACACTGAAGATCTTCTTGCAAGTCAAGTAAGGGACACCTTTACAGGCAGTGCACCTCGTTCTCATTGAATTTGATTTGCAGCCATGCATAATGCATCTGTGTTTGATACAGTTTGAGGAATTTCCAGGGGATGCAAGTAGCGTTTTATCATTAAATGCTTTCATTGCAAACGCTTTTTTTGCGTTCCTTTTCTTTTCTTAAGGTATTGGTGGATTGCTTGGTTCTTATGTTAGTATGAGATGAGAACTGGTGAATGAGTTTTTTTTAATCTGAGTGCGAAATCAAATGTAAATTTTAGAGATTCTTTATTTTACAGCCTTTCTACCCAAGTACTGTTTTTAATATTTTGGTTGGAGAAAATTCCAAAACTAAAGATTAAACGGCATTTTTGACCACGATAGGTATATTAATGCTATATTTGTTGGAAAAGATTCTTTTTATGATTTTGTACAATCCATTGCGAAGCAGCATCTGATAGGAAGATGTGTAACATCTCTTCATCCTTTATTGAGCTATAAGAACGTTTATAACCCCACATCAAGATTAAAAAATTAATAGCGTATTCCAAATCTGAACAGTCTGGAGAGTACTTAAAATTACTAGATTTGTAGCCAACCCCCTCATGTTGCTTCGTATGCTGTTAACGAAAGATATAACCAATCAACGAAATCCAAATAGAAATTAACGAAAATTCTATTTGCTTACATTTTTAAAGTAGAAGTCTTAGTTGATATTTAAATTTTTTATTGCTGACAAAGTAACTAGTGTCGGCGTTTGACGTAGTTTGCTTTAAAACGTTCCTAACAATCTATATTAGTATATTCTACACATTCTATGTTAAAGTATTTTTCAAAAATTGATTTTCTTAACGTCTAATGGTGTAGTATCCTCTTTTAAAGCATAAACGTTGTGCCCAACTGGTATTAGAGCAGACAGAATCAATAACTAAAGAAAGAACTAAACATTTATATATATTTTTAAAATGTTCTGTTTTTTTAAAGATTCAAATAGACTTGAGCTTACAGTTTAAGGTATGAGACGATCCCCTATTTTGATGTCTCTAGATTTTGTACCCTTTCAGAGTTCTTAGTATTAAGTTAAGTCTAAAACATTGGAAAAGCAAAGATACTTATGTACACTTGCTATAAAACCTGGGAAAACTTAGGTAGCCTTCCGAAAACCATATGAATATCTCTTCAATATGATTACTCAGCCATTATAGCCGAGTAGACATGGCAAAATATTTGTCACTGGTGAAGCTTCACTGTGAAGTGACGCATTCAAGTTATAACTTCTATAAATATGCTTCGTGTGAAGGAGGCTAATGAACGTTAAATCTCGAAGTCCTCAAGTTGAATTTCATGGATAAAAGCAACGGATGCTAACTGAGAAACAATCTCGTCATCTGATTAACGCATTTACTACTAGCTACGAAATATCACGTATATAGTAAGCATGTGTGCCAAAACTACATACCAGCTACATCTCGTAGTGTGTTCTAGAAATTCAGTTGCAGGTGCATCTACCAGATGCTGAGTAACTTTGGTCAAAATAACACTAGGCGTCTTTCAAGATAATTCTTTTATTCTACTGAGGACGGCACATTAAAATACGTAAAAAATAAACGTTCGGCAACCGCCGAGCGTCCAACCAGTACTCTGAATATATTCGTCAGCTCGCAGACTGACGTCACAAAAACAACGCCGCCTAGCGGCACTTTTATTTCACTTCATTTTGCAACATCCTCCCCCCTTGAGACTCGCAAAGAGTCTCAAGCACATAAAAAATTCTATTAAATAAATCCAGTCTCTTTGGTTTCTTCACACATCTCCCAGATGAAGTATATTTTTTAAATATTACCTCATCGGATGACAGAGTTTCAGATACAGTGGGAATTGATTCCTCCATACCCCTTTGAAGATTTTCATTTGAGCGTATCTCTAAAGGGTTGATACGCTGTATTGGTCGCAACATTTTTCCGTGTTGAGTTTTAAGTCTAACCGTTCGAATTTTGCCATCTCGCCCTGGAATTAATTCAATAATTTTTGGCTAATGCCCAGAACAATCGTTTTTTGTTATCATCTCCAACTAAAACTACTTCTCCAATCTGAGGATCACGCGATTCCTTTTCATTATGTTTCTGTATAAGTTGACTAAGGTATTCATTCCTAAAGCGTTGGCGTAGATCTTTTAACAGCTTACTCCGATATTTTATTCATTTGTTAAGGCTGTTCGAATTTAATTCTTCAATATCCTCAATGTTTGAGTTTTTATTACTGATAAGAAACATGCTAGGTGTAAGAGGAATCAATTCTTCCGGATTTTCTGACACATATATTAATGGTCTACAATTTATAATGGATTCACAATCACAAGGCACAGTATACAATTCATCATATTTTAACACTGATCTACCCAAAGTACGCTTTAACAATTCTTTTACAGTGCGGACCAGCCTTTCCCACCAGCCTCCCCACCAAGCTGCAGTAGGTGGGATAAATTTCCATAATATTTTTGGAGTTCTAGTTTCTTCCACTATTTTGCTCCAATTCAATTTTGATAGATCATTAAAAGCGCCTCGAAAGTTAGTTCCGTTATCGCAATAGATTGTTCGTGGCCGACCACGCCTAGCAATAAAGCATCTAAGGGCCAAAAGAAAAGCATCAGAAGTTAGGGAATTAACAAGTTCAAGATGAATAGCACGGTATACCGCGCAAGTAAACAAAGTTATCCACACTTTTCTTCCATCTTTCAAAAATAAAGGCCCCGCCAAATCTATTCCTACGATTTCAAAAGGTGCACAGTCTGTTACTCGGTCTGGTGGTAAAGGCGTTGGTTCGCTTGACATGGATTTAACTTTAAAGCGTTTACAGAATATACAATTATACAGAACATTTTTTATAGCTTTCCTAGCTCTAATTATCCAATATCTTTCTCTTAACAAACATTGCATCATTTGAATTCCCGCGTGACAATTTTTCTTATGTACATCTCTAATTAATAGCTTAGTAAGTTCACATTTTTCTGGTAACAATATTGGGTACAAAAATGATCTTTCATCATCTCGATTAAGTATTTTAGTTTTCACCCGTAAAAAAAATACCTTCATCATCTATGTAAGTCTCAATATAATTTGAAGATTTCGCATCAGGAAGGGTAATAGCTCTGAACTAAACGAATTAATTTCTTTTCAGAATTTTCAATTTCTGATTGTGAAAGTTCAGAATCCTTACATTTTCCATTCAACAAAGTACAATTATTCACAAACCTTAAAATCCATGAAAAACTCTAATCATTTTATTATAATCAGATATAGCATACAAATGCCAAGGAGGTGCGTCTCTTGAGAGATCAATATTTACCCCTTTTAATTTTTACCTTTCCAATTCTACTTCCTCCGAATCGCCAGGAGTTTCTCCAAGAGGCCAATATTCAGGGCTTTCTCGCAACCACAAAGGTCCTTCCCACCACCTAGAGATAAGCATTTGCCGAGGAGAACAACCACGCGATAATAAGTCTGCAATGTTAAGATTTCCGGGTACATGCTTCCATAAATGACCTCGAGTTAGTTGACGAATTTCTTTAACCCTATTTTCTACAAAAACGGACCAACTCCCTTTTTCCTTTATCCACCAAAGGGCTGTTGTAGAATCGGACCAAAATGTAATTCTTAAGTTCGGTAAATTAAGCGCATTGACAATAGAATTCGCAAGTCTAGAACCGATGCAACAAGCCATAAGTTCCAAACGAGGTATACTCAAAGGCTTTAGAGGGGCTACTCTGGCCTTGGCTCGAACGACAGTTACCTTTACATCTGATTTAAACATTGATCTCACAAAGACGCACGCTGCATACGCCTCCTTGGAATCGTCAACAAAAACATGTAATTCAGAAGTGGAATTAATTATCATACATCTTGACAAAGTAACATCTTTCAATACATACAAATCTCTAAACCATTTTAAAAATACATTTACATCATTAGGAGACAATTCACTGTCCCAAGCAATTTTCATTTTCCACAAATGTTGTATTAATAGTTTCGGAAGCAATGTAGCTGGAGTTAATAAGCCAATAGGATCAAAAATTTTCTGCACAATTGCCAAAATTAATCTTTTGTGATTTTTGTTTCACAGGTCAAAGTATCCATATCTGTGCAGCACTTCAAGGTATCAGTTTCTAAATTCCAAATTACTCCCAAAACGGAAGTATCTCCTGAGCTTCTATCAACATTTTTGCCAGCCACATTGCTTTCAAAACCACGCAGGTTGAAACATCCATTCAACATGATCAATTTCGCATGTTCAATGAAACGTCCCTGCTCGTCAGTATTAAACACACCAGATACACAATTGTCCACATAGAATGAACTTTTCAGTTTCTGAGCAACCTCTTCATGTTGAGGTTGACAATTTTCTAAAAGATGCATAATAGATGCATTCAGCAGAAAAGGGCTAGAAGAAACACCAAACACAACTCTGCAGTGCCTATACGCGATCCGCCCTTCACTAGATGGGGAAAAAATCTAAGAAAATCTCTGTCTTTCGGTGCTACAGACAGCATTAAGAAAGCCTTCTCTATATCCGCACTAATACCGATTGGATACATTCTAAATCGATCGAGAATATCAGGTATTAGCTCTATCAAATTAGTTCCCTTTAATAAACATTCATTTAAAGAAGGTTTCCCTTTTTCGGAGGCCGAGGCGTCAAAAACGGGGCGAATTTTGGTCGTTTGACTATCTAATTTAATAACTGGCCTGTGAGCCAAATAATGGCATTCTTTATTCAATTCTAAATCTGGTACGCGTTCAATAATGTTCAATTTTTCCCAATCCTGAAATACCTTTTGATAATCCATAAAAAATTTCCCACATCCAAATCTATTTATCATTCCTTCATGTCGTTTCAAGACCAATTCTTTATTACTTGGTAACTTCAATGAGTCATACTTCCAAGGGAGTTCTACTTCATACCTTCCATCAGGAAGAATTTTAATTCTGTTATTAAAATCATTTAAGCTAAGTTCAGTTTTCTGTTTTTCAATTTCAGTAGGACTGGAAATTCCTAAAACCTCAAGTTCCCAAAGTTTATTAACTGGTATGTTCATAGAATGCATCGATAATGTTACAATATTATCCTTTACACATGAACCCTTTCCAAATACTGTCCAACCTAGTTTCGTAAGCCGGACTCTAATTCTACAGAATTCCCTGTTAATAATTTTCCTAAGACATCTGCACCGATTAAAAGATTGATTTCCGTTTCCTTTCGAAAAGAATCAGTAAATTTTATTTTCTTTCTTTTTAATTCATTCAAGACCTGTTTATCTTCAATCTTCGGAATATATCCCCAAATCATTTTTTCAGAAAGAGCTTCAAAACTACAAGTATACGTCTTATTTAAATTACTAACCTCTACCGGAAATATATCATGTTTTTTTGGTTTTGTTTCACTCACCCCAAAGAGTGCATG
Source organism: Trichonephila clavipes (assembly GCA_019973935.1). NCBI lineage: Eukaryota > Metazoa > Arthropoda > Arachnida > Araneae > Nephilidae > Trichonephila > Trichonephila clavipes. Next base: position 386,118 of record BMAU01020716.1, on the reverse strand, counting down.
AATCACTGTTTCGCTTCTAAGCGGAAGTGCTTTTAGATGAGTTATTACATTTTCGCTTACGTAAGTACTTTGAGATCCACTATCAATCACAGCACGGATTAATTTTTCCTGACCTTGACACCGAATAATAACGCAAAGCGTTTGCAAAAATACAGTTTTGCTTTTGTTGGAGTTAGAGAGAGAACTTTCCGATTTTGGAATTGATTTCGTTTTCATTTCTTTTTCAGAACACATTATTTCAAAGTGATGGTTATTACAATGAGAACAATTTAATTGATTTTTAATATTACAGAATTTACTTAAATGACCAGTTTTGAGACAAGAAAAGCATGCCCCTTTTTAAACAATAAATTTTGCTTAACAGCTATTGTCATTTTCTTTGCTGAGTAACATTTTTCACTTGGATGCGACTTATTACAAAAATTACAGTTTAAAATTCTCTTACCTGGGTTGTCCATATTTACTAAAGCTGCTGCTGTCGTCGTTTCTACCTTATTTATCTGTGTTGCATGATAATCCTTTTTTCGTGGATTCCGGTGGAGGGTGAGGCCGGTCCGTGCCAAAAGAACCATCTCCTCTCCTTTCACCTCTTGCCGAAGAAAGTTCATCAACTGTTCTAAAGAACGGGATCCTTCGGATTCTGTTTGATGATTTCTGCTTCTTTCCCAGGCGACCAACACTTCCTCAGGCAGGCAGCTCTCCACTAAGGGCGTCAGAAAATCTCCGTATTTATCTTGAGTCTTCCCCTAGCTCTCCAAGGATCTCAATTTACTTTCAAGTTCATCATAAAGTAATGGTAAATCTGCCTTCGCTCTTCCGGTAGCAGCATTTTTCATAACCAAAGTTAATAGGTCTCGAACGTAGATTTGTACTAATAAGTCTTCTCGTCCAAATCTTTCTTTCAGTTGATCTATCGCCTTTGGGTAATTTGCAGCAGTAGCAGGGAAACTTAGTACTAATCTCTCTGCTTTGGACCCTGGCTCCATCGATTGTAACAAATACTGCATTTTATCCTCTGCCGCAATTCCTCTATCTTCATGTATCTTTTGAAATTGGCTCCAAAAGGTCAAATACTCTTTCGCCCCTCCATTGAACTTTTTTAGTTCGATTTTTGGGAGTTTAAATTTCCTTGATTCTTTATCGCTCGGAACAGTACACTGTTGCGACTTCAGTTCTATTTTCGTAGTAAGCTCCCAGAACTTTTCTCGGTAGATTTCAGCATCTTCCAAATCTTCAGCGAATAAATGCTCACCATCATCAGACAACAACAATGTTTCTGAAATCGAGTTCTGGCAAGAGTCCATTCTCGCAAATTTATCGTTGAATTGAATTTTCAAAACTGAAAGTGTCTCAAAATTGCAGAGTTCCTGTGCTAATTCAGATTCGATTTTCTTCAAACAATTAGAAAAAGCCGTCCTCAGTCCTTTTCGTTGTGCTTTTAAAGCATTTAAATTCATTTTCGATATCAAAAATTCAGAGTTCAACTAAAATATTCAAATCCAAAGTACTCGAATCCTGTCGCGGACGCCACTATGTTCTAGAAATTCAGTTGCAGGTGCATCTACCAGATGCTGAGTAACTTTGGTCAAAATAAGACTAGACGTCTTTCAAGATAATTCTTTATTCTACTGAGGACGGCACATTAAAATACGTAAAAATAAACGTTCGGCAACCGCCGAGCGTCCAACCAGTAATCTGAATATATTCGTCAGCTCGCAGACTGACGTCACAAAAACAACGCCGCCTGGCGGCACTTTTATTTCACTTCATTTTGCAACATAATGTGTGCTGAAATTTTACATTGATTGCATATAAATTTATATAGTACAAAAAATATATTAACTATATATATATATATATATATATATATATATATATATATATATATATATATATATATATATATATATATATAATATATATATATGTGTGTGTGGGAGTCCGAATAAATCTTCGAATAAAAATCAGATTCTTCAGAAGGCGGGATTTTAGATTGGCGTAGGTGGTTTGTCTAGGGGTAAGTATTTAAGGGTGAGTGATAAATTAAATGAATCTAAGTCATTAAAACACGAATACTTCTTTTAAGTAAAAGAGAGTATTTATTTAAAGTTAAAGGAAAATATTTACAAAAAAGATAATTACAAATAGAAAGAAATGCAGGAATTAAGTTAATTAAAAGTTGAGTAATACCTTTAGAAGACGGGGAAATAAACCTTTTCTCTATCTTGGATGTTAGGACTGGTGGTGCCGCGCTGGGCGCGGAAATGCGGTAAAAGACGCGACGTGTTGAACAAACAGTGGTTAGTTGGCCTCTGCCGAAAAATTATTCAAGCCGGAGCTACGAAAGCTCACTAGATGGCGCTGCTTCGGAATGCAGTAATAAATAAAATTGAGATTTATGGTCCTCTGAAAAGGATATGACTCAACCTTTTAACAAATGTTTCAAAGGGAAAATCCTACATATATATATATATATATATATATATATATATATATATATATATATATATATATATATATATATATATATATAGATATATATATATATATATATATATATATATATATATATATATATATATATATATATATATATATATATATATATATATATATATATATATTTATATCAATACTTATTATTTAAATTTTACTTTGATTATTAGGTTATAATATAATATAATATAATAATTATGTATATATAAACGTGTTCTAAAAATTAAATTTTTTTTATTGTTGATGTGTATCATGAGATTTAAAGCAAGATTTAAAGCAAAGTGCTGGGTTTTTGGGACACATTGGGCAAAAAATACTTTGTCTTTTTACTTTTTTTTTGTTCCCCTTCTACATGGTTTTGTATGCAACCTTTTATTTTCGTAGGAGGAAGATATTCTAAGTAATGAAAAGGAGTTCTATTTGTATTATAGTTGCTGCTTTCTCCTGCATTGCTGCCATGGCCATCAAATAAATGCATAACTAATTTTCTAAATGGACGCAACCTCATCTTTTTTTCCCTCGATTTCTTTGGTTATAAAACTTGTCTGCATTCGGCAAGAAGAATTCAAAGTAGAGTAGAGCGATTTTCTTGTATCAATGGATGTTTTTCCTGAGGTCAGTTAATTGTTACTTTTCTGTCCATTTTTATTGCTTTACAAATCTTTATAACTACCATCGTCTAGTAGGTGTTTCCCAGTAAGGATCGTTATACATCTGTATGGAAATCCCATGTAAAAGTACACATCTGCCTGTCACCAGATGAAATTAGGGGACGAGCTTGTAAAATCAAACAAAGCCAAAAAAATCTTTGTATGTGAACGTTTTCATTGAAAAAAAACTACAAGAAAGGATAACTTGTAAGTGGCACTCAGAACAGGAGTCTTATTCAGCTACAAGTTATTTTGTAGAGTTTTTTAAAAATTACCTGCCATAACAGTATTATATCAGTAACTCCATATTATTATATTTTGTAAAATGTCATACTTTCTTTAAAATAAAATCTTAGTACCCAGGGCAAGACGATCTAAATTTACCTGGCAGTGAATGGGTTAAAAATACGAGGTTGATGAAAGATTCGATGGAATACTTTTAACTCTAATTGTGGAACGAACGTTCGTTGATTCCGTAATAAATTTTACTCAAGAGATAATTAACCAAAATAAAAGAATGAGAATACATGCTATATCCATACTTAAGCCCCTGAATATAATTTCAAAATTTAAACATGATCTATTAATGAACTTCGATATTTAGATAAATCATTATAAAATTTTTATGGGTTTCATTTTTCAATATAGCAAACATTTTCCTGGAACCAAGAACATTTAACGATATTCTTCGTAAAATAACCTCTCAATAGCGAATGCATTTTCTATAAACAAACTTTTTTTCTTGTGATTCATTTTTCTCTCTCCCTATTTTTAAAGTATTTCCAGACGTTTCAAATTATTATCTCTTTTAACAGATTTTATGGTGGTCATAAATCTTCAACTGGTTTTATTGGGTGCCTAACTCGCCGATAGCAATAGAATTCTGGGTGTTTCATCCAAGAAGTGCAAACTTTTACTCCCATTGTTAAGATAATTAGAAACATATTAGATATCCCCCTTCACCCTCAGTGGTGTTGTCTCGTGTCCTTGATCTAGCCTCAGTTCATTTGTAGTGTTGATCAGCCCTACTGGTAACTTCGTTTCTTGTAGCTAAACGAAGCTAATGCTAAAACGTAAGTGCTTGAGCATCAATAAAAAAAATCTTCAGGAAATGGATAAAATGCGTCAAGAAAAAATTTGGTATTCTTCCAAACAGTTTATCAACTATTATAAATAATCGAGATAAGTTACAAAATCATGATTCATCAAACTCTTTCTCAAAATGTTTAAGAAAATGTGTCTATGAAGATGCGATGACGCAGTTTTGAAGTGGATACATATTATGCGAGATAAAAATGTTCCGATTTCTAGACTTTTCGAAATATAGGAAGTTCTTCAATTTGCGAAGGCGTTAGGATACGTGGTAACGTGTGTTTAGAATTTCTAGTTATAAAATAATTATGTTTAAAATTACTTATATGCTTTAAATTATAATATGCCTTTAAAATTCATTAATTTTAATATAAAATTATTTTCTTCATGTTGGAAATACAGTATATTCCTCGACATTCTTTTTTCTTGATTTCCTTGCAATTTTTTTATATGGGTAAGCTATATAAAATACATAAATATTAATTTACAAAAAGGAATGAATAATTATTTTTTTAATATTTAGTGTTTATGAATTTAAAATATATGTTTTATGTGGTTTACACTATATTAAAAGATGAAACTGTATATAATGAGTTTTCCATATAACGAGCTTTCTTTCGGGATTTAGCGACTTCGTTAAATAGAGGTACGACGGTAGATTTAAACTAAATGTTATATAATAAAAACCCTTAAATATGAATATTGTTTTGTCATTTTAAGGTATCCGACTACGTTCGGAACCGTGATTTTAAAAAGGCGCATAAATGGATAATTTTCATAATATTTAGTGTCACTCAGATTAGAATACATGAATAAAATTGTTTTAAGGACATTTTGATAAAAAAAAGTTATTTAAATACAATATTTTGACAAAAAATAACTTAGAATAACCTTTTTTCAAAATGTTATCCTTTTGGGAAAAATGGTTCTATTATGGTAATACTTTGCCTGTATATAGCTCAGACCTCTCTCCAGAGGCTCAACTAGTTTTGAAAAATTCACATTGTTTTCAGAGTTACCACCGATTGAAATAATTATTGGCGTTTTTTTTTTAAATAGCTCTTTTCTGTTGTCGTAAAATATGAATGAACCCACTTCTAAGTTAATGTTTCTAAAATTCTAGTTGAGCCTCTGAACAGATGTCTGATCTATATACAGGCAAAATATTATTATAATAAAAGCAATTTTCACAAAAGGAGAACATTTGGAAAAAAGATTATTCTAAGTTAATTTTTTGCCAAAATATTGTATTTAAATAAACTTTTTTTTGTCAAAATGTCCTAAAAACATTTTTATGCATATATTCTAATCTAAGTGACATTAAATATCATGAAAATTATCCATTTATACGCTTTTGAAAATCACGGTTCCGAACGTAGTCGGATACCTTAAGAGATAATAATCTCTTGTTAAATGAGAAAATTTCATAATATAACAATCTCTAAGCAACAATACTGCCCTAATGCAAGAATATTTTCTCCCACTCTTCATTAATACCACTCTCTATGGGAGGTACCTTTGTCAATGAATTATAAGTGCAACAAACAATTAATCTAAGATTTTATTCGATCTTTAAATCATTCGATAACTTAGAAATACTTAAGTTTTCAACATTTAGTATTATCTTACACAAAATCACACACAGTTATTATCTGGAATTGAATTTCTACATTTGAAGTCATCTTATTCACGAAAAATATTTAACTTCCACACAAAGCGATAACAATGCAATTCATTCATCTTTCTCAATATAATACTATACCTGCAGGAATTACGAAATTTTATCCATTTATTACTGTGCCTTGGATGGCTAAATTGTTATCCAATATCTTTAAATGTTTAGGAATAAATTTTCTAAAAAGAATAAGCTCAATGGGAAAGTAAATAAATAGAGCACTGGTTTCCGAAAGCCACTATGTATATAATATTTCAATAGCATTTTGTGATATTATATCTATTTCAATAGCACATTTATCTCACAAATTATGTAATGGAATTTGCGTTTGAAACAAATTCTTTCAGGAACCGAAACTGACGATTCACACTCTTTGAACTGTTGTGAGATAATATACGAATTCTAACATTGTTTAACTCTTCTAACAAAAGACTAAGAAGCAAATCTATCTAAAATTAATAAGGTCTGAATTATTCGCAAAAGAAATAAAATTCAGTAACAAATAACGAGCGTAGATTGTTACTGAATAAATTATCGGGAAGTTTATGTTTAAAAATTTCTTACTGAACATTGACCAAGACTTCTTACTTAATTTCTTGAATATACCAGAGAAAAAAACACGCATGCATTATGTAAAAAAAGAACAAAGATGGCTTGATCTTAAGGTATCCGACAACGTTCGGAACCGTGATTTTGCAAAATCGCATAAATGGATAATTTTCATGATATTTAGTGTCACTTAGATAAGAATACATGTATAAAATTGTTATAAGAATAGTACTACAATAAAAAAATTTTTTTAAGTACAATATTTTGACAAAAAATGAACATAGAATGATCAATTACTATTGGTCCGCACAAGAAATATTAAATTATCTCCTATTTATTTACTGTGGCATATTTTTCTTGGGTTTGGGCTAATTTTTATGAAAATCACTTTAATTGTTAAACCTTGTCAAATCACTTAATATTCATTTTTGGTGTGTCTATATTTTATTCTGAAGGCACGTTTAAACGCAATTAAAATAAAATTATTAAAACAACACAATCTAAAATATAAACAGTCAACGTCCACCCCCTCAGCGGGCCGCGGTAAAATTATCCAACGTTGACCGGTCCGCAGCGATAAAAAAGTTGGGGAACACTGTCCAAGTGAACACCTTCAGGAACTTAATTGACTCTCTACCCGCACGTCTAGCAGCAGTCCGCTTTGCGAAAAGTGGTAATTATGGCTTTTGACAGATGGTCGCATTAATGCGTCTGAACTATATACTTCAAAATTGCTAGCTTGGTCTCTGTACAGAAATGTTAGCTACATATAATCTAAATGTTATTATTATAGAAGCGTTTTCATAAAAAGAAAATGTTTTGAAAACGTCATGTCTTCGCCATTTTTTGCCAAAAAATTGCATTTAAGGTATCCGACTACGTCCGGAGTACTTTTTTTTTTTATAAAATAGCATAATAAAACATTATAAATGCTTTTTAGGAATCAATATTAATAAGTACTAATATTTAATTAACAATATTTTAAAAATAATATAAATTTTACAAAATTCGAATCGTAAGTGAAATGTTAGCAATATTTTTGAAAAACTTTTATGCAATAAGAGAAAAAAATAATAAACTTCTGTCAGTAAAAGTGTTACTATAACAAATCAGATGCATTTATCCAGAAAATGTACTAAAATTTTAATATTTTATAAAAATTTGAAAATTTTAGAACCGAGCGAGTAAATATTACGCGAGATGTGACATTTTTTTAAGAGGCGATTATTTAAATAACAAGACATAAATAAAAATATGAATAATTTAGTAAGAAATATTTTAGTAAGTTCTCTAGAAAATTATATATATATATATATATGTATATATATATATATATATATATTAGATACAAAATATATATTAGATACAATACAATCCGGTATAGTGGTTATCAATGCTGACTTCTGTACCGTTGGGTCTGGGTTCGAGTCCCGGAGAAGACCTGGATGTTTGTAAATGTATAGTGCCTTCGCGGCATGGGCATGCTTTAAATAGCCGTCGAGCCGCAAGTCTTCTCTCGAGGTTGGTAGAAGGGTAAGAGAGGTGCGATGCCCCTGACCACCGCCAGGGTGTTCTCCCTCAAAATTGGGTTGAAACCGAGCTAAATCGTGCTGTCACCTGTATGGTGCTCAAAAGCTACGGCTAACGACCGGCGTCACTTAGCCCTCTTCCGTGATGAGTTTCACGGGCCTTGATCTGGTCTTTGCCGATCAGGTTGCATTAGTGAAAACAACAACAGATTCAAAAAGTTTTATAGAAATTAATTTATAGTATGTTGAATTATCAGACTCGCCACAGTAAATTTTGAACAATTGAAATGTCCACTTCTGTTTTTTCTAATTTTATAAAATTGACTGTAACTTGGCTTCAAGGTAATGAAGGAACAAAACAAAGTATGTTTTGAAGGTAGCTTTGTTCAATTAAATAAAAAAAACAAAAAAATGTTTTTTGACCGAATTTGATCATTTTAACGTGTTTGGATATCTTAAATAATTTTTTTACTATAGTAAAATTTTTGAAATATTTTTACAAGTGTATTCTAATTCAATTGATAATAAATATTAAAAACCACTCCTTTATATGTTTTTTTTTCAAAATCCCCCTCCGGAGTGTTAAAGAAGAATGCTACCATGTACCGCATTTTCAAGAATTCATTTTAATAAAATAACACAAAATTAAGTTGCCTGCATATAAACAAAATATTCTTAAACTCTTACAATAACAACATATAATTTTTTTCGATAGGTGAAAGTACTACAATATGCATGATAGTCAAATGAATTTCATCATTTTGTTAACCTAACAAATAGCTCATTTTTTCCACTTATAAGTAATACTCCACATAGTTTTCATCTTGTACTCGAACATAATACTTCTATTTCTGCCTCATTAGTTATTCTTTCGACAGAAACTCCATTCCTTTTATTTACTCTAAGCAACGTTGCGTTACTTACGTTCAAATATCATTGAATAAACGTTTTTGTTTAAATCAAAGAAAGAAATATTCAATTTATACATACTTACTTAAGATAGAAATACAATTTTTCTCTTTTAAATACTAATGTTATAAATCTAATAAGCGTTTGAGAAGAAACAGAAAGTAACAGTATGGTCTAACGTTAATATCTTATTTTCTCTCGATGTAGTGGACAGAAATACCTGCTTGGTTCTTAGTCATGGATATAAACTCACTAAAGGTTTTGAAATTTAAGGTATCCGACTACGTTCGGAACCGTGATTTTAAAAAGCACATAATTGGATAATTTTCATGATATTTAGCGTCACTGAGATTAGAATACATGAATAAAACTGTTTTAAGGACATTTTGACAAAAAACAATTTATTTAAATATAATATTTTGGCAAAAAACTAACCTAGAATAATATTTTTTCCAGATGTTCTCCTTTTGTGAAAAATGATTCTAATACAATAATATTTTGCCTGCAAATAGCTCAGACCTCTCTACAGAGGCTCAACTAGAATGTTTGAAAAATTCACATTATTTTCAGAGTTACCACCGATTGAAATAATTATTGGCGTTTTTTTCTTAAAATAGCTCCTTTCTGTTGTGGTAAAATATGAATAAACCCACTTCTAAGTTATATATTCCAAACATTCTAGTTGAGCCTCTGTAGAGAGGTCTGAGCTATATACAGGCAAAATATTATTCTAATAGAAGCATTTTTTGCAAAAGGAGAACATTTGGAAAATGATTATTATAAGTTACTTTTTTGCCAAAATATTGTATTTAAATAAACTTTTTTTGTCAAAATGTCCTTAAAACAATTTTATACTTATATTCTAATCCAAGCGACACTAAATATCCTGAAAATTATCCATTTATACGCTTTTGAAAATCACGGTTCCGAACGTAGTCGGATACCTTAAGTTCAAAGGAAGCAGTTACAATTGTGATCATTATTGTATTCATCAATAGCTCTGTAACGAGTTCTATTCACGATTCTTACTAATCCTCTAAAGCAGGGATGGCGAATCAGTGGCACGCGTGCCATCAATGGCCATATCAGCGATCAAAATGGTTTGCCTTTTATTTCAAAATAACAAAGTTCACCATGAGGTATTACGAACAAACTCGAGTAATCGGTTGCGGGGTGGCGGGGAGAAAACTCGTTTATTATGGTTTTATCTTAGTTACGCCGTGGGCTACAATTTCTTATGATGCAAAATTTGTCTAGTCAATTCGTTTACACAACTGTATTTTAAAGTTTATTTGTGTTATATTTACGATTTTTAATTGTTATTTAACATGGCTAGTTAAGCAAAATAACAAAATGTGCAGGATAGTAAGTGTAACAGAGAATTTGAAATTTTGTGGATCGAGGAAGATGGCGAGAAAGAAGTGCGTGTTTTATGTTTTGGAATAGTGGTATGCAGAGCATCGTCGGTAAAACGATATTTGGAAATGAATCACAAATCCTCTTGTCAAAAAAGTGAGGCACAGCAAAGCTAATTTGTTGCTTAGAAAACCGTTTGGCAGAAACTCCAGTTCGGCATTCATTTTACTAAAAGTAACATCTTACAAACCTAACATAAGTAATTTGTCATCCAATTTGCAAGATTAGAAGTCACACTAATGTTACTTTATAATTTGAATTACATGTATAACTAAAACATTTATAACTATGCAGTGCAAAAGGTATTTTTAGTAGTTAATAATGAGTTTTGAGTAGTTAGTACTGTAACGTAGGCACTCCCAGGAGCGGTCGAAATCTTTGGTGGACCCAACACCCACACGTGCATCTTGCAGCTGCAGCGCAACCCCTTTTTGACCCCCGAGGAATCGAACACCGACGACCGGAAGATGGGAGAGGAGAGATGCTTTGAACTTGCACGGGAGCGGTGGCCAACGAATCCTCCTCTCACAAAATAGTGGACTCTAACAATCTATAATTTAGTTTCATAACTTTAATATATCATTCTGTAAATAATATTCAATAGTTGTGACGTAAATAAATTCCATATTTAAATTAACCCAGAATACGCTACCGTTATTCTTTCAAACGTTACAGTACTTAATTTTACTATTTTCCCAATAATCACAAGTCAAATGTATTTGACGGCACGCCAATACCTAATTAAACACTTCTTTAGAAAAATGGCACGTTGATCCACACATATAGGTTCACCGTCTCTGCTCTTGGGAAAATATTCTTTTGAGAACGTTACATGATAATAAAACCTCTTTCTGTAAAGGATACTGCGATTTATATTAATGAGGGTTGTTATTTAAAATCTAGTGAAGAGAGAAGTTAGAGTGAGGTTGGTGATTGCTGTTATGCAGAGTGACAGAAGTAATAGTTGAAGTTGCGGGGATTCAAGAAGAAAAGATACGAAGAGTTATTCTAGGGCGCTTATTATTTTTGAGGATCTACTATTCACGATTTCTTATTATAGATATTTAAGTTTGAAACTATCCTGATGGCTCCCATGGCTTAGGTTGAAATTAAATAGTCAAAATATAAAAATTTTAATTTTAAGAAAAAGTCTTTTTCTTTGGTGCACCCACACACTTCCGTGGGCGAGAGTTCACCGACAATTCATAATAATAACTCAAAACAATAACACGCATTTTTCTTTTCAATAATGCGGCAAGGAATGTTATCCCAACTTTTTAGACCCCTATTGACACGGATTTTTTTGTACCAATTTACTTAAAGATATAAGTTATACTTCCTAAAAACTTTCTGGCAAAATAATTAAGCCTGTAATTCATATTGATAAAAGTGGTTTTAAATCGTCGAATACCTTAAAAATACATATTGCATACTTAAACTTTAAATAAAGACTGATTCCGTGATACTTCTATCACTAAATAAATTATTTTCTTCTGATTACATAGCATTCTCTATACATAGCATTACATTTTGTATTTTTTATCCCAGATATAAAGGACTTTACCTTTTTTTTAATGAATATATTTTTGTAGCTCCCTTAAAATTTTTTTATGGATTTATTTCTTGGACTGTTTATAAAAGTTTATCAATAAAGGCCATTTTAACAACTTAGATTCAATTGACTTCTCCATGTTATAAGGACATCCTCAACACACACAAATACATATTCCCTGCAGTTATGTACAAACGCGATTATAATACATATACACTGGTGTGCAAAAATTAAGGACGAAGTCGAAAAATTAGCATATCACCTGAACGAAGAGGCAGAGCGGACAGAAAGACCAATCAGGAGATTAAGTAAGGTGATGTACGGTAGCACATGCGCAGATATGCAGGTAGACGTAATGGGGGAGTGTCTGAGTAGTATAAAGCATGTTGTCGGTGTAAGATCAGTATTTCTGGCAAAGAGATTGCACGCCGTATAGCAGTTAAAATCACACCGAGTTGCTGCCTCAGCGAGAAATGGCGAATAATCAATCTGTTAGACGACATCTGGATGCTTTTACCCGAGGTCGAATCATTGGGAAGTTGGAGGAAGGCCGCAGTGTGACAAGTGTGGCTGCAGAGTTCGGAATTGCTCACAGCATCGTTTCACGACTTTGGAGACAGTTTCAAACTACAGGAAGAGCTATCCGGGGGTTCAGTAGTGGTCGTACACGAGGAACCACACCCGCAGATGACCGGTACATTGTCTTACAGGCCAGAAGAAACAGGCGGTAGACAGCGGGAGAAATCGCTAGACACACGACACAGGTGACTGGACGACCGATATCGCGTTTTACCGTGGCCAGAAGACTGCACGGTGGTGGTCTGTTTGCACGACGCCCTGTACGGTGTGTACCTTTAACACCTGCCCATCGGAAAAAACGTTCTTTGTGGTGCCGGGAACACCGGAATTGGAGAGACAATGAATCGGGACGAGTACTCTTTATAGATGAGAGCAGATTCAGTTTGAGTAGCGATTCTTATCGCATACTCATCTGGAGAGAGCGGGGAGGCCGCAATCATCCCTCGAACATCATTGAAAGGGACAGGTATGGAGGTCGCGGTGTTCTCGTTTGGGGAGGCATCATGCTTGGTAGTCGTACAGACCTTCACATCTTCGACGCAGGTTCAGTCAACGGGACCCGTTATTGTAACGAGATTCTTCTTCCATATGTGCGTCTTTTTAGAGGCGCTATGGGTCTGCAGTTCCTTTTCATGGACGACAATGCACCATGTCATCGCACAGTAGCTGCCGAACAGCTCTTAGAGAGTAAGGATATTGAACGTATGGATTGGCCGGCACGATCTCCGGATCTCAATCCCATCGAGCATGTATGGGATTTTCTAGGCAGACGCTTGGCAGCTCGTACCTTACCACCAGTAACGATTCGGGAGCTTCGATTGGCGCTGCAAGGCGAATGGGCAGCAATGCCTCAACAACTAATTGACACCCTCATTTTCAGCATGGGCAGACGCTGTGAAACCTACCTAGCAGTCAGGGGAGATCATATCCCCCACTAAAGACCGGATGTTTCTCGCTGGACACCCATCAGAGGGATGTTTCGGTCTTCAGTCGCATTTTGCGCTCCATGCTACCCTTTCAATCAAGCTTCTTTTTATCCCTCTGATTTCTCTTTTAGTAAGTGTTGCTTACATTACACATGTCCTTACGTATTGGGGATCTTACGGTATTAAATGTGTTGATTTGGAAAGCTTTTGTACAAAGTTATATTGAAAAAACCGTCTCGTCCTTAATTTTTGCACACCAGTGTAGTTAACAGCTTCAGCACACAATTAAAATGATCAAAAATCATTTATTGATTTAGAAAGTGAATATCAAACTACCTCTTACCAGAAAACAACCTCATGTGTAAGATTTGATACTAAAAAGAGAACTTAAATGTATCTATACATATATATAAGTAGGATGTTCAATAAGTAATAAGACTAATTTTACTGCCACAAAACCACTCATCGGAATATTAATTTCTGTGGCATAAGAAAAGTCTGTTGTCTGTATTAACAAGAGCTACCGATAAATGGCGTGTACAGACTCGTATTTTTGAGTATCACGCGATCGAACTGAAGCGTGTTTGTGGGCGCCTAGGAGACGCGCCCAGTTGTCGAAATGGAAGCAAAAATCTGCAAAAATCAGCATCCTAGACCTTTGATATGGTACGATATGATAAAAGACTGGAACAAGAAGAGAACAATATCTTAAAACGCTTTATCAGAGCAGACGAAGCTTGGTTGTATTACTATGATCCAACCATAAAAAACAACAAAGCAGTGAATGAAAACACCCATCTTCACCTACACTCAAGAAAGCAAAAACTGTGAAATCAGCTGGTAAAGTTATGACCATAATTTCTTTATTATGAAGGAATTAAGTATCAACACGCTGTCGAAACCAGTACTACCGTAAACGACTCGTACTACACGAATGTCCTGCGAACAATGGTACAGCACGTTAATAGTAAACGTCCATTGCATTGAAATGGCTTCCTATTGCACCATTACAATGCCTGACCTCAAATTGCTCGTTGCGTACTGGATGTTTCGTAGCAGAGCAACGTAGAGATTTTACCACACCCTCCATCTTACTCCTTGCGATTTCTGGCTGTTTCCTTAACTTAAGAAACCATTACGAGGCAAACATTTTACAAGCAACAAATCATGTGTAAAGGCTTCGGAGGCGGTTTTAAAACAGCTCTCAAAAAATGGACTTTTACATGTTTTTAAGAAGTGAACAGAACTTTGGGATAAATGCATTACGTGCAACGGAAGCTATTTTAAAAAAAACCATGTAAATGAGGACGATTAAAGGTATTCTGGTTTTTTTTTATAATTTTAGTCTTATTACTTATTGAACAGCCCTCGCATATATATAAATTCAAATAATGTCGAATGTTATTCAATAAGCCAAAACCCTTTTCTTTAAAAAAAAATCTTTTGTTTATAAATCTAGCTATTTTTTTCTCTCCTTTCTTTGAAATCCCAATAAAAAGAATATGAAACAAAAATATTAGTTATAAATCTATGGTATTTTTTTCGTATGTTTACATTGTATCAGAAAATTATCAGCTAAATGTAAATCACTTTAAATATGCAACAAAATGTTAATTAGAAAACATTGGATTTGATTAAGCACATCAAAAACTGAGAATATTGTACATAAAAGAAAATCGGATATGAGAAGCATTTTGATAACTATATTTTTATTTTCATAAAGTATTACAACTAAAAGCAAATAGAAATAGCATTAATTGCGTTCTGAAAAAAATTAATAAAATATTTAAATTTCCAGAAATTATATATAGCCAAATGCGAACTCATTGTATCACTTGGGAAAGTTCAAGAACTTTGTATCAAAAGTTTTGTGTGTACAAAATAATTAATGTTTCAATTAAAAAAAGATCATTCTATCAAATTATCATTTTATTATTAACAGAATAATCAATAAAAAAGAGAGTATACACATAAAATGCCCAAAGGAATACTTCACATTCCTATCACTTATTTATTTTTTTAAAAATGGAACATTATGTAATATATTCCAGAAATCAGCTTATTTTCTATTCTATTAGCATTTTTCAAATGTTAGTGACGATACAAATTTATCTTTTCATTCCTCGTTGAAAATCAGATGTGTGTGATTAAAAACAAATCAGAAAAAAAATAACGAACAAAAATTTTTACATAATTGTTATGTGGATACAGTCAAATTATATATATATATATATATACATATATATATATATATATATATATATATATATATATATATATATATATATATATATATATAAATTCCCAATCCGAAATCCTTTACATTCGAATTCCTAATTTACTTCGAACAATCGGATCGCGTGTTACCAATCATCACATTAAATTTTTATTTCCCTTTCAAAGTATCAAATTTCTTTCTTTCGAATGTTGTTCCACATTCTAGGCGTTAAATTTATTTCTTCCGTGCTTAAAATGTTCTAGAATGCGCTAGAAAATTACAATTATCGTTTGGTCTTAAATATACTGCATACGGATAATTATTCTGTCAAGTGATGATTATTTTTGTGATTATTGATGAGCATACTTAGAAATATAGTTGCTAGAAACACACACTATTTTGTGTTATTTAAATTTTTTATAAGTGTTATCATCTTATTAAATATTTTATCTAATAACTAGTTATAGTTTCAGGCAGCTTGACAATGGATGATGCTTAATACCTTGGACTGTCAAATTTTGTAAGTGAATGACTAAGCATTGTATGTTCGAATTGGAATTTTTTTTTTGTATTCCTTTTTTAGTAATATTTATTTCAAGCATGAATGTTTCTGAATACTTGATTTAATGATTAAAATATTGATGGTAAAAATATTCTGTTCTTTTTTATTCCAGATACTTTAATATAAAATGAATAACAATTTAAGGTAACCATCTTTACTTTAGATTATCAAAGTTCTTTTTATAAATGTAACCATTCTTATTTAATCCTTTAATTCATACCTAAAAAGTTCTCAGTCTAAAAAGGCATTTGTTGAAAGAATATAGAATATCACATTTACACTGAAATATTCTTTCGCTTTACTTTTTTTCTTTGAAATTTATCACAAGAATCATTTGAAGTCTGTTTTTATTTCAACTAGAAAACAAAGTAGAACTTTATTTTTCTTTTCCTTTTTAAGATAAAAATTTAACTTCTTATTTCATTTTAACTTTTTAAAAATATTTTTTACTTCACAAAACTTTTATTATTTTACATTTTTAATTAAATAACTGTTAATTATTGTCCTCTAAAATTGTCAGATATTTGAAGAACTAAGGAAATGCACTTTCAGAAGAAAATTATTGATATCGACTAATTGTTACCCGTTATACAAATCGAATATACTTCATATTGAAGAAGAAAAAAATTCAACGTGTATTAAGTTGCAAAGAAAAAAGAAGTTTTGCTGAATTTTTGAACAAGGAAAATCCGAATTATTTATTATCTTCTGGAACGTTTCGAAATAAAAACATCATTAAGAAAGTCAAAAAAAGTCGCAAGATCAAATAATAAACCCTCTTGCCCGAAAATAATGCATTGGCTTAAGATTATGAAAAAGAATTGTAAGTGTGTGCAAATAACTCCTTATTTGATAAGACTTAACCCCTTCGAGACTGGCGGTGCAAGTATGCATTCTTAACAGACGCATCTCATGGACGGGCAGTGCAAATGTGCATTTTACAAAGATGCTGTGGTGGGACGGGCAGAGCAAATGTGCATTTTCAGCTGGAACGTTTTTTAATGACACCTAGATAGCACCCTATGTCCATTATATTGAAATTGAACGTAGCTTGAGTAACCTGACCTTCAGTTAGTTTATATTCTGCCTGGATTTGATATTTTGCGCATCAACGTAGTAGGGGGTAATTGAAAGGTCAACAAACAGAGCTCGGCTCATAAATTATTCTCTTGAGATAAAACATTCGCGTTTCTTATAACTCATCGAATACTTTTTTCTTATTTTTTTACTACTAAGTGCGGTGTTTTAGCGTGAGTTCTGCTTAAGATTTTGTTGTTTTCGGATATATTTCGCGTACTTTTCTTATTTCAAAAACCTTGACTTCCGGTTTTTATTTGTTTGTTTAAAAGTATTTTCCTAACCTTAATATGAACAAAAAGGGTGAATAAAGCCAAAGTATATAGTCACAAACCATGTGTAAATAATAAAAAGAAAGTAACAAACATTCTATGCTTGCAAATCATACAATGTAGGACTTTGCGTCTCTCCATACTTCGAGATTTTCCACACTCAATCCTCATTTTAATTTTGCTATTCATTTTTGTAAATAATCTTTGTCGTAAATTTTTTTATTAATTTGAAAGTGTATTAATGTGTTTTATCAATGAAAATTTTGGAAAAAAATAAATAGTGCTTACGAAATTTGTTTCCCAAGGTAAGTCATAGTTTTTTATATAACTTCATGCAAGTTAAAGGGAAAAAGTTATTACATTCTAGTTTTAATGTAACAACTTGTGTAATAATCTAAAGGGGTACCAAAAATTACGACATTAGGACAATAATTTTATTATTTATGCGTTTTTTTCTTAAATTAGGCTTAAGTTTACAAAAACGCCGTGTCCTGAAGGGAGTAGTCCTTAAACATTCACCCCATCCCTCGCGACCGGCTAGCAGAAAATCGCCCCGTTCTGAAAGGGTTAAAAATTCTTCAGACATTTTTGAAGTACAATAGAGAAGAAAAATCTAGCTGCAGAAAACTGTTGGAAAATGCTGTTAAAGTTCGATGGAAAAGTACATCCTAGCAAGTCACAACATGGCTTTATATGAGACATAGCAACCAAAAACAAAGCATTTTCAATTCCAATATAGAAGAAAATAATTGTTACAAATGGCTACTTCGCTGTAATGTAAGGGAAACCTTTCCGCATGATTCACGAGCAGCTTTTTAGTGCAACGTAAATTTAACTCACACTCACTCTTCAAGATTCATGACTTCTACTGGAATTTGCTGTCTAGTATTCAGTTAAAACTAAAAAAAACATGTTGAAGTTAACCCTCAATATTATCAACAAAAAAGAAAAGAAAAGGATTAACGAGTCCTACAGTAGTCGCATATGATGTGTAACATCTGACATGCTATCGTGGTAAATAAGCAATATAAACTTTTTTCCTGAAAAAAATATGAATCGGGTATAATTGGAAATAATTTTCTATCGAATAATTATATCTTTAATGAAAATTGTATTTAATTATATATATATAACAAAGTGAGTAAAAAATGCAATATTTTATCAAAAATAATTATTCTTATTCAATTTGGAGAAGAGCGGAAACAATTGGCTTATGATAACTATAAAATATGACACATATACTTGTGATTTCAAAGTATTTAAGAACCGTTGAAAAACAGCGTCAGTAACAGTACTACTGTTAGCAGTTGAAACACTTTGATTTGTGTTCATTTCGGGCTTGAGGTCATCATCCATAAAAGCTATGAGCGGCTCAACTTTTGGCAAACTGATGTTAAAGTTAAAATCACCACTCAAAATCAAAGGAAGCGAGTGATAATTTTTTTAAAAGAGCAGAACCACCTTCGTTATATGGTAAAAGTACAAAAATGCAGGGAATCTTTAATTTTTTTTAACCGATTGATTCGAAGAAATGTATACGACTACCAAAATCACTATTTGTCCATTTTCAAATAAGCATTCTGCGGCACTTATGTCCCCCAATATCGTGACTAACGTATTTAGAGTCAAGCGCTCGAGTGCTTGATGGCTACTAGAGTTGGACCCCCAAGCGAGGGTAGCGAAACAACACATCCACGCACTCTCATTGGTCAAATCAAGTAGCGTGCGCTTACGTCACATCCTGTTACACACATCCGTCCCTTTTCACGAAATCACTCCCACAAATATCCAGCAACCGAGAGGAAAGATGTTACACATAAAAAAATAGAGTAAATATTTCATGTAGAAAACTGCAGTTTTGTATGAAAAATTCACTGTCAAGTTAAAGCTGCTTTTGGACTTATCTTCAGACACACTTCGAAATAAAGTGCCACAAGTATTACAAGGAAAGAATCAGAAACTAGAATAAGATGCGTTTCATTTACAAAAATAACTCTTGAGCCTCCTGGTGCCTCTTTAACGGACTTTTTAAATATAATGGTGTGCTTCAGGAAACCGACTTTTACATATAACAATATTTAGATAGTTCCTCTTCAAGAATGGTATAAAATTGATTTAATCATTCAAAGAAAGAAAAATAATATTTTTGGAATTTCAAGCTAGAATTTTTAAAAGGAATTAATGCTATCGAATAGAAGCAAAAAAGCCTTAAAAAGTTTATTACACAATAAAAATGCATTAAAACTGATGTTTAGTTTGCACCGATTCATTACACATTAATTTAAAATCTCTAAAAGATTACACCACACATTAAATGGCGAGACTAAGATAAAAGGAATTTTATTAGAGCGTTCTCCATACGCTCTTGTTCTTACTCTGTTTCACATACACTGTTTACACACTGTTTTTTCACACACTAGCGCCCTCTCGCGACAAATATGCACCTGTTGTTGTGGGCGTCACAAAAACCATTTGTTCAACACTGAACATCCACCCCCGGGTTGAATGACACATTCAACAACTTTCACATAACACAATAATGCACAAAACCAATGATACACATAATACAAAGACATTAATACTCAATACAGAAAACACTAATACTCAATAAAAAGTAATATCGTTTAATACACAAAAGATAAAGTACTCAAACACACAAAATTGAATTGAAAAAATACACAAATTTGAATTTTTCACATACATTATTCACTTGAAAAAGGTAAAAATACAAAGTTTAGTTATTGGACGTTTAAAAATTCCATTTTTAGTTTTCACTAACACTACTCGAATTTTATTATCTTTTACCATGATACACTTCAAGAATTCTACCAAGAGGCCAATTACACACGGGTAAATTATCCTCTTCAGAATTACCATATCATGTATTTTTACATTATTCTTTTCAAAATACCATTTATTTCGATTCTGAAGTGTACTCAAATAATTATTTGACCAACGTTTCCAAATATGTTGCACAATTTTTGTTTGTTTTTGCCACACTTTTAACCTATTATCAGACACTTCAGTTAAACTTGGCTCCGCAATGGCTGTGATGGGACGACCAACTAGAAATGACCAGGAGTCAAAGCGTCAAAATCGCCAGGGTCACACGACAAGGGGTAGAGGGGACGTGAATTGAGAACTCCCTCAATTTGGTTAAGAATGGTTAGAAATTCTTCGTATGTAAATCTTAAATTACCCATTACACGCCTGAGGTGATATTTGACGGCCTTCACTCCAGCCTCCCACAGGCCTCCGTGATTTGGAGCTCTTGGGGGGAATAAAGCTCCACTCAACACGTTCTTCACACAAAAATTTACTCAAATTACTAGCACAATTACTCATAATTTCTCTAAGTCTTTTTAACTCTAACTGTGTGCCAACAAAATTGGTAGCGTTGTCTGAAAATATACGCTCCGATTTTCCTCGTCTGCTAAAAAAATCGCTTTAACGCTGCAATAAAAGCCTCACTAGATAAATCGGTAACTATTTCGAGGTGACACGCCTTTGTCACCATACACACAAAAATGCACACATAGACTTTATTTAAAACTCCTTTTCTTTGATTAGGATATTTAATCCAGAAATGTCCACAAAAATCTATTCCCACCTTGTTAAAGGAAAACTCTGAGAAATTCTCTCGGCTGGTAATTGACCCACAATTTGTGAACAAGTAACGGGTTTTGCCTTAAAAACAAATTATACAGCTATTTACAAGTTTTCTACACATATTACGACCATTTAATGGCCAGAACCTTTGTCTAACAATAGACAGTAAGGTTTGTGGACCAACATGCAAATGTCTCTTGTGAGTCATTTCAAGAATTAAATTTGTTAATCTGTGATTATTAGAAGAATTATCTGGTGTTTTTATCAAAACACAATTTACTGTGGGCCAGTCTACCTCCTACTCGAGCACATTTTCGGAATCTAAGAATGGTGAGAGATTTCTAATCTTACTTTGAGGGTTAACCATACCCCCTTACAGGACAAATCTTTTATTTCCGAGTTGAATTCCATTTGCTGGACCAGCTTCACAAGGGTAATTTCAGTTCGTTGAATTTCACACATCCTTAGTGGCTCAATTTGTTTGTTGGAGGGCCTTTTGCAATTATTGATGAACCTGTAAATATAACTGAAAATACACAAATTTTTCTGAAAATTATTAGATACAGAGAGGATATGGTTCAAAAGGTTGTTGTCTAAAATCACAGTCAAAGTTTTTCTCTCAGTAGGTTTTAATTCCTCCAAATAGGCACTTTCATCACTAAGTAGCACATTGTTGCTCACAGGAACAGTATTTCCTTCTTGTAGAAACTCGGTCCCTTCCACCACTTTTCACAGTTTATCAGTGAATCAGCACTGATGCCTCTCGTTAGAAGATCTGATGGATTGTCCTTTCCAGGACAATGACGCCATGAATCTTTGTCTGTTAAAGATCGTATCTCTTTCACTCGGTTGGCGACGAAAACCTTCCATCTGTTGCTGGGACCTTGAATCCAACCTCAAGGCTATAGTCGAATCTGTCCAAAAGTAGTTGGTTGTAGATACTTTCTCATTGAGAACACGTGAGACTTCTTCGCCAACCTCGCAGCAAGCAACGCTCCCATCAGCTCCAAACGTGGAAGGGTTAATACCTTTAGAGGAGCCACACGGCTTTTGGAAGCTAAAAGATGTACCGAGATTTTGTCAAAGGTTCTCAATCTAACATACGAAACAGCTCCATATGCCTTAATACTAGCATCTGAGAACGTATGTATTTCACACTCCGGACAGTTCACACTATCACATTGCAGGGCATATCGAGGAATCTGAAGTTACATAAGAAAGACGCTTCCGAACACCATTGTTCAAACTTCTCTCTAATATCAGGCAGCAACTCTTCGTCCCAGTCCGTTTTCTCTGCCATATTTCTTGGAACAAAATTTTAAATCTTATGGTGAAGGGGGACGCAAATCCCAAGGGATCAAATATCCTGCCTGCAGCCATCAACAAAAATCGTTTTGTGTTCTTTCTTTTTTGAAGGAAGTCTAAGAGACTGGTCAGACGAAGACTGAGATAGTCTTTTTGAGGATGCCATAAAAGCCCCAAAACACGATGTGGATGGTTCACGAAATCGTTCATATTTAAATGATCAAAATGTTCCAACTGCCATTGCTTCATTAACTCACAGTCATTTGAAATCCACTTCCGCAGGTTCATTCCTGCTTCACTCATGATTTTTGCCACCTTGCTCGACAAATCGAATGCTGATTTTGCATCATCTTCACCAGTGACGAGATCGTCCACATAAAAGCAATGATCAAGTGTCCGCACAGTATCAGGATACTTTTCCATGTACTTCCCTATATGAGTCTTAATCGTTGCAGCCAAAGAAACGGAGACGCGTTCACGCCAAAAAGAACTCGATTAAATCTGTACACCTGCACACCATTTTCGCCGTCATCTACAAGGAACCGTACTACATCTCTATCCTTTGGAGCCAAAGAAATTTGAAGAAACGCTTTTTCCACATCAGCTAAAACAGCTATTTTGTTCGAACGGAAGGAGATCAATAGGTCTAAAATATTAGGTTCAAATTGACTCCATGGAAAAGGCAGTCATTTAATGAAAGTTGTTTTTCTTCATGAGCACTAGCGTCAAACACTAGTCGCAGTTTCGTTGTGAGAGATTCGTTTTTAATTATCACTTGGTGAGGAAGATAAAACACATGGTTATTCGTTGAAATAAAGGGATTTGTTACCTTCTCAATTATTCCCTCATCCAAATAATTCTTTAAGACCTTACAATACTCAGAATACAACACCTTATCCCTTTGCATTTTCCTCATAAGACTTCCAAGTCGTCTTTTCGCTAAACTAAAATTATCACTTAACTCATTACTATCTCTTTTC
This sequence comes from Trichonephila clavipes, assembly GCA_019973935.1. Classification (NCBI taxonomy): domain Eukaryota; kingdom Metazoa; phylum Arthropoda; class Arachnida; order Araneae; family Nephilidae; genus Trichonephila; species Trichonephila clavipes. The sequence goes on along the minus strand of BMAU01020716.1, from coordinate 362,722 downwards.
CACGGGAGTTCTACCTCATATCTACCATTTTTAAAATGTACTCTCTGCTTAAACATTTCAAAGCTAACGTCCTCCTCACTACAACAATTCTCGTTTTTGACACCAATCGATTCTAACTCCCCAAAAGACCTTAATGTTGTATTTAAATCACCATCTCTAATTAATCCACAATGAATGTTGTTATCCCTCACCTCATCTCCTACACTTCCGCTAACTACATATCCAAAAACAGTATTTTGTAAAAGTAGTCTTGAATCTCCACAATAAATTTGGCCTGGTCTCAGTAATTCGTAAAATATTTCCGCACCTAACAACACATCAATTTTACCAGGAATATTAAATTTATAATCGGCTAGTTTAATTTCGTTTGGCATATCTAGCGACACATTTATTATTTGTGACGGAGTCAAATCGGTGTTATCCTTCTTACAACTAATAAATTTAGCTCCTTTTGAAACTTAAATCACCGTTAAATATGGAGGTCGTAACTCCTCCATTTATTGTCATTGTTGACTCATTTAAACAAGATACTAGCAAATTAATTTTCTCATTTTTAATTGTAATCTATCTGCACAGTCTTTCGTAATGAAGTGTGACTGACGTCCAAAAGCGCTCTTACCTCATGTCAAAGGTCCCTTAAGAAGCACTGGACGCTACTCAGTAAAACGGTTCGCGTTTTATTCTTTAAAAAGCTGGTTGCTACGAACGACTTGTTTTCTTCATTTTTCACCTTGGGGTGGATCGACGCAATTCGATCCTCCCGGTCCCCCGAACACATCTGCGAGCGGGTTGAGAACTGACCTTTGAACTGTTTGATTGAGGGCGACAGACTCTGGCTTCAGAAAGTAAATCAAGCGATGGTGCGGTTTCCCCACAAAAACAATTTTTCGCACAGCAGGTTTTCACACTACAGTTAGGGAAAAGCACTTGAAACACAAATGATTAGCCTTTACGAAATCCACTCTTTCACTGACGCTGAGAAATTTAAATTTTGAGCATGAATACAGTGGGTGGAATTCTCGTGATTTGCAACAAAAACATTTCACATTTTTAACAGAAGACAGATTTACGCTTGAAATATTTTTTGCGCCACGATGATTATAGGTCTCATTACGTTTAAACTTAGGAAATAAATTCTGTTCTCTAATTTTTCCCTTGGATGATATAAAAATATCACACTCGCGAGCTAGATCTTGTGGCTTAAACCACATTTCGCCCTGCTTAATGCTAATATGCGTATTTAATTCTCGGTCTAATGTCTCTATTATCTTATCTGAGATTACTAACTCACAAACTGACTTGAAATCATTGACCTCCCGTAATTGGCAATAGTAATTAAAATTCGCACTTAATCTAGACGCGAATTGAACATAATTCTCGCTAGGTAATTTTTGGGCCTTTTTAAATTGATTTAAACATTCATAGGGGGTCGGTTGAAATTCTTTTAACACAATTGCCTTCAACTTATTATAGTCACTTAAATCTTCATCTCGAAGATAAATCATTAAGTTATTTTGCCTTTCTCCTAAAATATTCAAAAAGAATTTCGGTTTTAATTTTTCAGGAACATTTTTAGTTTTAAATGACTTTTCTATAGATTGAAAAAATAAATTAAATGACTCTGCTCTTAGTGGTACCGGGATTGTTAAGGTTTTGATACTTTTAATCAAACTTTCAATATTACACTCGGTTGTAATTAATTGATTTTCATTTTGTAAAGGTAAACTTTTTGCCCGATTGATTATGTAATTTCGCTATTTCTAACTCCTTCTCTAACTGTGACAGTTTAATTTTTTTCAATTTCTAGTCTATTTTCGTTTTCATTTCTTCTATCATTTATCTCCTCCAACACACAATCAACAATAGCCTGATACGTTTTCCTTATCATTTTTATAAATCTCACTCTCCTGTATTAATTCTCTTAAATCTAGAACTTTAGCATTGTCTGGAACAACTAATTTTAATTCATCCGCAATACTCCTAAGTTCATCCTTTTAAATTTACCTATACTCATTTTCACAAAGTAAAGTTATCTCAATCACCAATGAAAACAAATAAACCACAATTTAATTATCTAAGCCACAAATCAAAGTTAACTCAACCTCAAATTAAAGTTATCTTAACCACACATGAGACACATATAATCACAATAATTATCTCAAAACACAATTAAAGTGAACTCAACCTCAATTTAACACTTATAAATCACAAAACTATCTCAAACACAAATTAGACACCTATAAATCACAAAATAACTATCTCAATCACAAATTAGACACCTATAAATCACAAAATAACTATCTCAATCACAATTTAGACACCTATAAATCACAAAATAACTATCTCAATCACAAATTAAAGTTATTTTAACCACTTATGAAACACATATTTTTCTCAAAACACAAAATATAGTTAACTCAACCACAAATGAAACACTTATAAATCACAAAACTATCTCAAACACAAATTAGACACCTATAAATCACAAAATAACTATCTCAATCACAATTTAGACACCTATAAATCACAAAATAACTATCTCAATCACAAATTAAAGTTATTTTAACCACTTATGAAACACATATATTTTCTCAAAACACAAAATATAGTTAACTCAACAACAAATGAAACACTTATAAATCACAAAATAACTATCTCAAACACAAATTATAGGAAAATTGAAGACTGACCTCTCACCAAGTGACAACTTTCTCTCCACACTAAAAGGATGCTTCCCTTTCTTTTCATTCGTGATCGTTGAGTATGCTACAATTCCTTATTTTCAGTCCCGGCCATTTCGGGCTCTGACGGACAATTGTTTAGTTTTGCACCGATTCATTACACATTAATTTAAAATCTCTAAAAAGATTACACCACACATTAAATGGCGAGACTAAGATAAAAGGAATTTTATTAGAGCGTTCTCCATACGCTCTTGTTCTTACTCTGTTTCACATACACTGTTTACACACTGTTTTTTCACACACTAGCGCCCTCTCGCGACAAATATGCACCTGTTGTTGTGGGCGTCACAAAAACCATTTGTTCAACACTGAACAACTGATAACGTAATCGTTTGCGTGGAGTGTAAACGGTCTTATATGTAATTGAAAAAAAACACGAATAAAGAACAAATTTATAGTTTAAAATAAATCTAAAAGGCGCTCTTTTATAGTGAATCGAACTTAAAAGTAAAAAAAAGTCTTAATAACAGAATTAAAGGATTAACGAGAAAATTAATGTCATTGTGATAAAAGTGTGGGATGCTCTAGATTAATTGTTATAATTTCTTACTAGTTCTATTCCGAAATACTGAGCTAGTGTAAAAATGTAGTACAAAGCACCCCACACTTTTACCATAATGACATTAATTTTCTCGTTAATCATTTTGTTCTTATATTAAGAATTATTTTCTTTTTACTTTTTAGTTCGATTTACTATAAAAGCGTGTTTTTTTCTGTTTTTTTTTAAAAACAATAACTTATTTTTCATTTTTTAGTTCATTCTACAATAAAAGCTTGTTTTTTTTAGTTTTTAAGACTATCATTTATTCTTTGTTGAATTTCTCATTGAGTTTGATATTTGGAGCCGAAATTATGTGGCTGCTGGAATCAGTCTGGTTCTTCAATGGATATTAATTAATGGGTCTGAAGGGTATTTATTCTTTCCGTTTATCGGCCTCGGATGAGTCCCGTATCGTTATATTTCAAAGATTCCATCTATATAGATACAGGTCTAACTAATAAAAAACATTAAATGCCAATCGTATTATCACTTTTTAAACGTATTGCTATAATGTTAATTAGTATTATCACTTTTAAACATACTGGTTTATCAAAATAAAGAAATATTTAGCAGTTAGAACATCAATTCATCACTTTTTAAATGTATTGCTATAGTGCTAATTCGTATCATAACTTCTAAACGTGTAAATATTTTTTTATAAAAATAAAAAAATGATTAGCAGTAAGAACATAAATTATTTTTATTCACATGTACAGGTCTTTTTTTATTTCCGTTTTCAGAAAAACTACGTTCCCACCCTACCCTATTTTAACATAAAGAACAAATTTTTTTGTTTTATTTGCATTAACCGCAAGCCTGTTTGCGGTTTTAGGGTTCCTCCTTAATCTTTTGGTCATCAAATTTGGAAATGGCATATGAAATTAGTCGCCAAATCTCAAAATCCTTAAAATTTTTATTCTTGGGGATAATAATCAGGATAATGGAAAAAAATTATGAAATTATTGTATTGTCATCGGTCCTTGACAAGTCTGCGAAAGTTCGAATTAATCTGACCTTTTAAAGTGGGTAAAAATCGAGTTCAAAAATTCCATTACATACAAGTGAAACTTATAAAAGCGTGTTAAAAAACGATTCATTTTCATTATGAATCGTTTAAAATAAATTAAATGTAAACAGATTTTAACTAGTCATTTTGCGAGTGTGTGTGATACCGTTACTCAATCTGCCATCATTTTTAATCTGTTAATTTTTATTTCTTGTCAAATTAAGACTAATTATTTTATATTAAATCAAGCGCATTTTTCTTGCTGTTACGGTCAAGTTAATTTTCAGACATCAATATATTTAAAAGCATAAAAGCACCATTTATCTTAATTTTTAAAGATACTTATTCCTGTAAAAAACAATTCAATAACTTATTTGTCTTTCGCATTATACTATTCTTAAAAAAAATCGCTTTTAACATTGAACAGATTAAAATTAGAACTAGTCAAAAAAAATTAAACTATCAATTGACAACTGATTTATATTTTTATATAAGTATCAACTATTCAGCTTGGATTAAACTGTTGAAAATTTCTAAGTATTTAAAAAAGCAACACTTATCTCAATTGTGTCGGAAAATCTTTACATCGTCAATGATGTGAAATGCTTTGTATTTCTTTCATGTTTTTAAAACTGTTTCTCAATTCTTGTTCTAAATTTTAGTATAGCAATGGATTTAAAGAAAAATACCAAACATTAGGCCTTTCTTCCAAAATCGAATTATTTTTTCAAATTTAATTTATTATTAGTTTCCTCATATTTTCAACCAAATAAACAATATTGTATTTTTCAAAATTGAAAATTTTAGAGAAAACACAATTTACTGAAAATAAACTCTATGGCATTCTGAAAGTTACAGCAAATAATATGTTTAATATTTTAAGGCATTTCCTCTTCTTTGATGTTTTATCTACCACATACTTATTATTACCAAAATCTCCATTGTATATCTTAAAAGGTTTAAGTATTTTTTAATAAACTGAATATATATTAAACAAACTTAAAATGGCACTTACAATTATAACTGAAATTAAAAATGCATCTTCTGTAAACAGTAGAATTTGGCATAAAGTATTTATATTTTCAATATAAAATCGTTAAACATTGTAATTTCAATCAGTTAAATATATATGTTTTCGATTTTTTTCATTTTATATTAATATAAGGAAAATTTGAATTGTATTGTATGATAAAAATTACTTTTTAATTAATTTTAATTTTTGAATGGCTATATCTTCTTTAATCTTTCCTATTTTCTTACACTGACAGTGGCGAAACGTACACCCCTGCAACCTCTGCATTGCGGGGGAGGGCGGGGACTCTTGGGGACACAAAGCTTGGCTCACACTAAGTACATATTAGAGCTTAGATCCCAAAATTTGAGGGGGAAGGGGCCGAGTATTCTCTGTTACACTACTGTACACTGACGAACAAAAGTTAAGGAACAAACTTATTTGTGAAGATTTTTCAAAAACTATTGAACCAATTCAAGTGAAATTTGCAATGAATATAAATTAAAGAATTAATATTAAGAAGTTCATAACAAATAATGGTATTCAATCATTGTCATGATTTGGGCTCATGCAAGCAGCATTGTCTAAAGATACAAAATTAAGTTTAATATGGGGTATCATATATTCTGACAGTAATGCAGCTCTGTCAGTTTTCTTATTTTGTATTAAATAAAGGAAGTAGTACTTTTTCTTGATTATGTCTACAAATTTTCATTAAAAATAGTTCAGTAATTTTTGAAAAATTTATTTGATGTTTAACTTTTTCAGGTAGTGTATTAAACTAGCATCAATATTGAATGCATATTTAAAGTTTGTAAAAAAGCATAGTAATATCCAGCATATAAACATTTCATCTGAATCTTCAAAACTGTCAATGTAGCTGAACAGTGCGACGTTAATATTAAATCAATCAATCAATCAATCAATCAAAACTGTCAACGTATATGCATTTAGATTTAAGAATCTTAAACTCAAACTCAGTGGTGCAACAAACCATGAGAGCCAGTGGCGTAACGGAAAATAATTGGGCCCCCGTAAGATCAGATCTTGGGAAACAAGCCGGATATATATATATATATATATATATAAAGAATTGCAAAACCATAACATAATGTACCTTTACACATCACGTAAAAAATTTTAAATATTAAACTTATAACTGAATATAAAATCAACCTGTGTCTGAGTAAACAAAGTCAATAACGTTTAACATTAGAGAGTATTTATAGTATTTAAAAAATGGAAAATCTAACAACAGTCGACTGATAACCTGGTAACTTAAATAAAAAGGATACCCTAAGAAAAACACAAACACTGTAAAATAATATTTTCGATTTCAGATCCTTATGATAGAAAAAGGTATCACTTACCAAAATTTTTCGTTTATGAATCCCGGGATGAGCTTGATCGTAAATTCGATAAAATTCTAGCATAAATTGTCAAAAACTCAAAGACACAACTACTGTTACTAATAAAAAAGCATGGACACAATAAAGAATGCGCTCGCAGTGCCACTCAGGTTGAACTACAAAAGTAACTAGTTCGTTGGGTTGTTCGCGACACACACTACTAGCTAATATACAGCACTACACTCAAGAAGTAAATCATAAAAAAAGCGATTGACGTCTCACATTTTTCTTAGCAAAGTCGGTTATTAATTCATCCAATTCAATTTTTCTTGCTTCTTGCTGTTCATTACTTATCAAAGACAAATAGGAGAGCCACTCTTCTGACATCGTACAACGTAGATAATTTTTTATTAATTTTAATTTAGAAAATGACCTTTCCGCCATTGCAGAAGTAACAGGAAGAGTTAAAAACAATAAAATTCCAATACATACATCTGGTAAACTAGGTGCAGTAAACTTATTTTGTGAATCATCAAAAAATTACCTAAATCTTTTATCGAATTTAGCTTGATTAAATCTTCACTAAAAACTGCTTTTAGAGACATAATTTGATTTGGAAATTCACTAGATAGGTCGAGGCTGTATACTTTTTGAAGATTACTGGTTTCATTATATAAGAGATCATTTGTAGTGCTTACAATATTTTTGGGAGAAAGAAAACTGAACGATGTATGTTACGCAACTGATGAGAGCCAGGGACTGATGTGCCCTGTTTATGTGACCATTGGGAGCTGAGGTGCATGAGCAGATGTCCCTATCAGGTGGTCAATCTGATGATAGACCTCAGTTTTTAAGTCCCCAAGCAAATTTGGTATTCATTCATCGATCCACTGCAGTAAGTATGAAAGATTATGTCGACCTTGCCCGGCCCATGAATAGAACCCATACCTGTGGAGTGGAAACGCGATACGCTACCACTGGACCACTGGGCCTTTTATGAATCTTAATGAACAGAAATATTTAAAATAAAATCACAAAAATTATTTGTACTAAAAAGTAAAATCATAAATGAAAAAGAAAAAATTGATTATTTGTATTTATTTAATTTATTTGTTTATATTGAAATTCGGGCACTTAGTACACCAATATTTAGAAAATGTCAAAATGCAGCTTAACAGAAGTTCATAGAAATTATTTTCAAAAAAATTTTCAAGAAATAGGTAAAGATAATTTTTTGTAGTATGCATCTTTTAATTTTTTCATATATTTTAAAGCTCCTCTATTATTTCTAATCTGCAAGTTATTCTAATAAGCAAAAAAATTTTTAACAATTGTTTTTTTTTCAAATAGGGATAGTTTTGTAGTAACTTTCAACAATCTTAACAATATCCCTCTACTGCAAAATATCACCTTTAATAAATCATATTTTTTTAGTTTTACATACATAAATTTCCATAACGGGACAGCGAATATTTTAAATTTAAATTCATAAATTTTTTTCCCCTTTAAAATTTTAATTGGAAAAAACTCGTATTTGATGAAATTAAGGAATACACGCAAAATGTGCAATTCAATACAAAATAATTGGAACGACTTAAAAATAGAAAGTTAAAACTGTTAAAAGAAATGCAAATAGACTTCAACACATGTTTATATGTATTGAATCTTTTCAAAGGGTGGAAAAGTATAAGCGGAGGTTTTGAGTTTTTTTCTTTTTAAAGGAACTAAAGAGAAAACCAATATTATATAATTCAGATAACTAACAGTATCTAACGCGAATTAATTATACTTCATTAGTTCTTAAGTTTTGGGGATATGAGAAATAATAATATTTTATTTAAAGTGAAGAAAAGACACACATTCTTTTAGACACTGACAAAAATAAAATAGATGAATATATCCAAAATGCCTATGATTTTTATGTAATGTGGAGTTTATAAAAAACGCACATAAATTTAAACTTACTTTTACATACAGCACAGAAAGTAAATGTTATACTTACAAAGAAAATTTTTGCAAAAACCTTTGGAGGTTGGTTTCCGCAAAACCCGTTCTTAGATGATTTGAACTCTACAAAAGACACAAGTTTACAATTTCATGTCTGTAGCTGCAAGAGTTAAAAAAAAGGAAATTTTACTTATTTACTCTCTTTCTTCTCTGTAAATCTCTTTGGGAGCCGGTTTTCATAAATCTAATTTTTAGTCCATTTACTTAACAAAAGAAACATGCTAGACAAATTTCAAGTGTCTAAGTCTAATAGTTTGGGGGATCTCGTGATGAGTCAGCCGCTTTTATCCCTTATACATAGATTTTTTCGAAATTTATTAAAGTGAAAATTTTGAAATCATTGCTTTTAAAATTCAAATTTAAATGTCTCTAAACTTAATCTTATCCAAATTTATAATTATACCAACTGCACTGCATCAGCAAATTTTACCCCATTATTTTATAAGTCATTTCGACCGAGATTACGTCATTGCATTTTATTTTGTAAACTAAAAAATTTTTTCTCGTATTCTGAAAATAATTCTAAAAACATGAAGTCTTTTGTCAATTAGTCTTTGTATGGTTCTAGAGAAATGTTAAGCAAAACTAAGAGATTAAAATAATGATGAACGATAGAAAAAAAATTTAAATGCTGGTAATTTTAACTATAGCAAGTTGAATTAATTATTAGATATTGCGGATTTTTTTAACATGAGGCATAACTTGAGTGAATAAATTAGAAATGAGCGAACAACATTTATAAATTGCGTCATCGTGTGCATACAGAAATTCAGAGCTTTTAAAAAAATATTCGTTATGTAACATATGTGAATTCCACGTGTGAGTTATAATGAGTAGTAATTAAAATTCACTTGTGTTAATTGCTACGTAAGAATATTTTGCTTATATAATGACAATAATCACAACATAGGATGCATTTTAAAATAATAAATTGTATCCTTTTAAATTAATGTGAAATTAAATACGTTAGGTAATTTATATTAACAATTATGATTATAATTATTATTTTTGTTTTGAGGCTTTAAAGATAAATAATTTTAGCGCTTTTGTTTTCCATTTTTCTTCTCGCAGTGTATATATTATTATCATAAATATTTTTTGCATCATTAAAAACAACAAATTTTAATTTTAAATGTAAACACAGTTTAATTGAATAATGTGTTGGGTTAAATTTGAAAAACTTGTTGGATCACTTAAAATATTTTATTTTAATAATTACAAATGTACGTAATTTGTTTGTACAAGATAATTTTCCTTTGTCGTTAATATTATAAGGGGGGAGCCACTTCCGTCTTTAAATAAATTAATTCTGTTAAAAATACATTACAATGTTTTTGGATCATTAATTTTAGCATTTTTTTTATTTCTAGGATGATATTTTCATTTTTTTTCAACAAAGATGGAATACCTTGAAGAAAATGACTTTTTATGTAAATAAAGTTTAAGTAAAGCTCATACTATAAGATAATGAAACAATTAATAACTAAAAGCCGACCGACGCTTAGCAATTGAATACTGAATTCAAAAATCAATATTTGGAAACTCTTCACTGTGTTAGAGATACATACTTGTATACTTCAATGTGAAGAAGGATGGAGATTCCTAATCTTATTTTGCCAGGCATTCATCAATATTTGTCCCAGTTCTGCTAGACTTTACAGCAGGGATGGGCAAACTACGGCCTACCTGAAGGTTCTATCCGGCCCACGGATAAAATTTTAAATTGCTGGTCAGAGGTAAATTAAAAGAAATTGAAAAATAGATTTATCGACGCTATCTGAGCCCATCTCAAAGCTTTTGAACTAAAACTTAATCCCTTTGCTGAGCAGCTAGCTAATAATGACATCTCTCATTTCCTGAGGTTAAATTCAATACCCTCAGTAAATGAAGAGAAGCTTAAGAATTATGAAGATAGCTTGAGAAAAATGCATTCGGAGCTCTGTGGTCAGATTTGAGAAGTTTGAATTAATTCAGTTGTAATCTAACAATCCTCTCAAGTAGTTGTTTCGAAATATACCAAAGCTAGAGTTTTACAAATCATTATTAAAAGTATATTTAGCAAATTTATTATCTAATGCCCAGACAAAAAGTGTTATGTTTTATTCATCTTATATATTTGAACAAGTGTTTTCAACTATGAACCTCAGAAAGAATTATTTCAAAAGTAGACTGACAGATGAGCGTTTAGCCTTGTTTCTTAGAATCCCTTCGAACCTCAATATAAGGAACTTCTAAAAATAAAATCGTAATTTCATTCATCTCACTAACATATTTAAATTGTAATACTTGCATATTTATTTTAAGATTTTAGAAAAATTTATCTTGGCCCGCCAAATTTTCTTTCTCCTCAATTTTTGGCCCGCAACCAAAAAAGTTTGCCCATACCTGAAGAGCACATTTAGAGTATCTGAATTATCTGGCATATCTTTTTTCATTCGTGTCCTATAACGTCGTTACGCCAATATCGAAGATCATATAGTCAATTAAAAGACTTCGAAATCAATTGTATAGTCGGGAAGCATAAATCAGGGTTGTAATGCAGAGAAATAAGCTGCCTCCTGCATCATAGGAATACTGCTGCTCAAAGATGTTGTGCAATGGCTCTACAAGAAACTCATTGGTGTAATGAAAGCCCTGAAAGAATAAGGTAAACAAATGCGAAAAATTACTGGAGGATAATGCAATAGGTCCTAATTGTCATAAAGGCGTCATTAGTCTTCATTGATATAGTTTTTTCATCACACGTAAAATTACACTCTCTACGTCCTTTTACACTTTTACATTCAACCACACAACACATAAACAAAGTTCTGTATAGTAGAGTTGTAGCCTATTATCATATATATATATATATATATTTGTTAGCATAAAATCCCACTGGAGTGACAGTAGGATTTGGCTCGTATATATCTTAATTTTAAGGGATAGGTACATTAAATACTAGCTGTGAAAAGCATCTCCCGGTGTAAGTCTGGCTTTTGACTGGTGTGGCCCTGTAAGAGGAAAAAAAAGGAACAGAATTTAGCCACTACATTCAATAGCTTGTCTAAAATAGCGCGGTATAAAATAGCCGGGCTCTTAATCAACAGCTAAGTATTTTTTTTAGTCCATGATCCCGAGATCTGAAATGAATGCAAAAAATTTCTTTAGTTTTGAACCGGAAACAGTATTTTTCTTTTTATCGTTAATCCCAGACATCTTTAAAGATTTATACTGATGGTAGTAGAGGTGATGGGGGAATTTCTACCGGAGTCATGGTCATTAAGATCCAAAATCCAATTTTTGTTAAATTCTTAGATGAGAGCTTATTACTATCAGAAGGGATTTGCAGTTCGCATGTGAAACCGAGGTTCAGTTTCAAGATGTTTGGATTCTGACTGACGGTCATGCTTCAGTACAACATCTATCCAATTGGACATTTATAGAGGGCCAAACTGGCCTTGATATTCTTAATCTTCTTGATCCGATTTCTTCTTATGTTCTTGCACATTTTCAGTGGGTTCCATCCCACGTGGGGATTGATGGTAATGAGAAAGCCGACTTCTTATCCAGAACTGCGGCTGAGAAGGGGGTGACCCAGACTGGGTCTCTTACATTCAGGGAATTATCCTCCCTTATCAAGATTGAACTCAATCATCAGGGAGAACTCCTCCTAGTCATCCATGGTACTTCGGAAGATATCCAGGAAGTAAATTTAAGCTTATTCCTATGACAGGGATGGCGAACCAATGGCACACGTGCCACTGATGGCATGCGGTACAATAGCAATGTTCACTATGAAGTATTACGAACAAACACGAGTGATTGGTCGCGGGGTGAGAGAGACGAAGATTTGATTCCAGACACATTTAACTATTTAGAGAAGCTGTTTTATGTCTTTTTAACCACATTTTCATCTACCTATGCTTATTTTCAGAGATGAATAACATTAAAAACTCCCTAAGAAACCGTTTAGTATATCACTTTAATTCAATATGCCTTCTGCTAAAAGTAACCTTGTAATCCTAATATAAGTTTTTGTCATCTAATCGGCAACAAGTCACACTAATGTTACTTTAATTTAAAAATTACACGTTTTAATAAAACATTTACTACTATACAATGAAAATTTATTTTTCGAAGCAAATAAAAAGTTTTGGGTTGTTAGTATTTAGTTTTATTATTTTCCCATAATCGCAAGTCAAAATTATTTGATAAAAAGGCACGTCTTTACCTCATGAAACATTTCTTTAGAAAAAAAATGGCACGTTGGTGCATAAAGGTTCGCCACCCTTGTCCTCAGAAATACCAAACTGCCTTCTCACGCTTTGTGAGCGGCTGTATAAAAGCTCTCACTTTTTGTCAGGGTCAGAAGATATTTCCAGAGTGCCACTGGTGGTATTCCTAGCTGGACATCCTGCCCACATCTTGGTTTGTTTGGATTTTAAAACGGACGAGGTCTCTCTCTCTCTCCTTCTGGACTCTCTTCTGTTCTTAGAATTTCTAATTTTCTTTGTATATATGGAGATTGTCTAGCATTTCCAGACAATCTAGGATTAGAAACAACAACAATATAAAGTACAATGACGCAAGTACCTTTGAATGCAATTGGTGTAGTGTGCATAAATTTATTAACCAAAACTATACTTTTGTTAAACTTTTATTTGTAAAATACTATTATTATATAATACTTACCAATATTATTTTCATTCTTATTTACCATTTTCAGGACATAAAAGTTAAATTTGTAATTTTTCTACTATGCATTGAAATTGAGTTTCTTCACTTGGAAGTTAATGGCCGAATTTTCGGTGCATAAAAAGTGGGTCTATGGCAAGTTTGAGAACCACTGATCTCGATTAAAGTAGCAGAGATTATATAATGTTTGTTTATTATGCATTTATATGCTTAGAATTAAAGTAAACGTTTTGCAATTATATCTTGAAGAGGTGCATTGCTTAGAATTACTATTACACAAACTGCTATTTAATGAGCTTTCAAAATTAAAATGTAACAAATACTAATTCAATTAGGCCAGTTTCTTATAAAAAATGTTATATTTCTAAAAAATCCACTCTTGCGAATAAAATATTTTTATTAAAATTAAAAGAGAGTCGCTTTTTCTAGCCATTGGGAAAACATTTCTTAAAGCACATCTTCGTTTTGAAGTAATGTTCGTCTTATCAAATTATAATAGGAGAAAAAATATAAATAAATAAGTATTTTAAAGAAGGATGACATCCCCATTATTATTTGTAATGGCAGGGAAAAATATGCTAATTGCTGTTATATGCAAGGGAAAACTAGAAAAAAAACTAGAGAAAAGAGTGTTTTTAAAATAGAAAAATAAGATTATATTTTCTGAATGGAAATGCTGTTGGTTTTTTGAAAAATGTAATTTTATTATTCATTTTTATGTATTTTCTTTCCTTTTATATATAATAGAAATGTGGCAAATGTGTACGTTATTAGGTTTTTCTTCTTTTGTCACAGCTTTAAAGACATTTTTAAGAAACATACTTAAATTACTGTTTTTAAGTTTTCATAGGAATTAATGTGTTTCAAATGGTTATTCACTTAACAATAAAATTTTTTTCTCGTGTCAGAAATAAATGATATCAGAATAATAGAAGTAGACAAAAAGATGAAAATATTGGCACCTAATCAAAAATCAGTTCTTAATTTAATTGTAATTCAGTTTTAAATTAAATATTGCTGCATTTTTAAAGCAAAGCAAGTAATGGAAAATAAATATTTAGACGTTTACAAGGTACTAAGGAAACATTTAATAAATTATACTGAAGCTAAATGAATATGATATATGCTCTACTAAATAATTAATTGAGTTAGACCCCAAAATGCTTTTTTTTATTATTTAAAATTCAATGCGTAAAATATTTAGAATTAAACTTGTGAGAAACTTCTCGAAGTTTCTCTCTTACTGCCTTGCCTACCTAAGAGTCTAGAAGGAATGTAAGTAGAACCAGAGAATTCCATAATCACAATTATTTATTTAGATAACAAATGAGTACCACGGAGAATGCAAAGATTACTAAGCAAATATGGGGAATCAACTTATTTAACTCAACGTAATCTCTTTCTCTCTCTCTCGTTGATTCCTAACCTCAAATCTACTAATTTAAATCAGTGGCAAAACACAACTCTTAATCTTTACATGCGAAAGTAAACCTTATTCAATATTACCTGCGTAGAGAATGTAGCTACTTCCTATACCTCCATCTCTATAATTACAAAACTCTGTCTTTATATAGTCGAACTTATCTGAATATTACCTGTTTCTTCTTGAGAGGGATGGCTGTGAATAAAACGCGAATACTAGCTGAAATATTCTCCGAAAGGATTAGTATGAGGAGGCGTATAGATTCGTCACACACGAATAAAATACTTGTATTCGTTAAATTATTAATCTTCGAAAGTAGTTACAATTTTGTTTTTAAATTGTTATGGGATTTTCATCAAATACGTCTTTTGTTAACTTTTATTGGTAAGAAATATGAAAGTATACTTCTCTTATACGAGGTTTGGAAAATAAGAAATAACCACAATTAAGACAGATTCCAAAAGAGGCAGATTCTGAATCAAAAGTATCTACGATATTTTTTTTCTTTCATTGAAAAGTATCGTTTCCACCGTGTAATTCATATACTTATACAAATTGAATATATACTTGTAATAAATTAATCTCAAAGGCTTACTTATTCTAATTGTTCCTTAATAATCTTATATTATTTTACAAAATATTATATACATATTTTTTGTACTTTAGTTTAAGATACTTTATGAGGACCTGATTTGTAATAATTTTTGAAAAATATACCCTGCCACAATCCTTTGTAAAAAAGAAATTAAGTTAATAGCTATTATATAAACGCAATTTCCTAAAACTTTTTAAAAAAACTCATTATTGTAAGCAAAATTATGTAAATTAAATTAAGTGCAATTACTACACTGGGTAAATTAATTAGGACAAAGTAAAAGAGATCACTCTTTTCTTTAAAAAACTATGCTTTTATTTATGAAATGCCTTTATATACACTTGTAAATGCATTAATATAAAATATATTTTTCTTTAGCAGAAATGACTTTTTCAGCATGATTTGACATTGGCTCCACTCGACTAGTACGCATAATGTTGACTTTAACATTGTGGAATCCCACATTTATATCATTATTTATCACGCTTTCTTTCGTCGTGTGATACCCCCGTGGCCCGGGGGTATCATCTCTTCATCTACGTGGCCAAGATTTGTAGGAATAAATGATTGACACCCAAATTCTCCATAAAAAATCTAATTTATTATTATCTAAATATATATTGATCAACGCAACAGAAGTCTTACTAGAGAGATATGATCAGGAGTGATACTAGGTAATTATCAATTCTAAGTAAATTGCGCCTGGCATCCTAATCACTATCTTTATGAAAAGCTGTCCTAAGAATCCTTATCCGTCTTTTTAGATTCCTTAACACTCTAGAATCCGTTCTATAATTACACTTTTATAATTAATAGCTTACCAATACCTCACGGCATTCAGCACCTCAGCTTTTTGTCTCTTCTTCTATTAATCTACTATTCACCTACTAATATTCTTCCATTCTACTATAATCTGACTTCTATTCTACAATCCGACTACTATCCGACTTCTATTCTACAATCCGACTACTATCCGGCTTCTACTCAGCTAATTTGCGAATACAAGAACTCCCTTATATATCTATCCACTAGCTAATCGCGGTTTCTTCTTGAGAGGATTGGATTGAAATAATGCCATTCTGGCTCCAAAGATTCCTCAAGAGGATTAGTGAGAAGGCGCGATAAAGCCCCGTCATAGTCGTATAGTCCATCTTATCTAAACGATTCTTCAAAATACTCCACAAGATCTCTAAGGGACTTTAGTATGGTGAGCTTCCAAGCCAATCAAGGTTTCAGAATAAAACTCTTGACTTATATATATATATATATTTCGAGTTACGAAAAGTAGCAAAGTCATGTTGAAATATACCGGGAAAAATTTGAGCGAAAAAATCCTGCTTCGTAATATTTCTGTGTATTGGACTCAATTCATCATACCATGAACAAGAACTAAGCATCCAGTGCCATTTATAGTGAAAAAATCCAAAAGATCTATTTCAGAGGGTATTTGACAATTTATTGGACATTGTCAGGTTTTAAAGTTTCACTATCATCTCGTCTCACGGCATTTCCTTTGTAACGCTGGAAAAATATATGAGTTTCATTACTGAAAATTACCTTCTTCTAATCGTTAGCTGTCCATGATTTATATTTTTTGGAAATTCTAAACATTTTCCTTTAATTTTAGAAATAAACAACTAATATAAAAAGTTTTTAATTCCTACTTAGGTCCACAAAGAAAAATTTTATTTTAGTCACTTTTTATTAAATAAGTATATGATTAATATAAATATGTATACATGTGACAGAATTGCAATATTAAGTGGCAAAATAGTAAAACATTTTTAATTTTCCATTCTATATAAGGTGTGGGACTATCATTTTTGTTTGTTACAATTTATTCATTCATAAAACCCGATCTCAGATATTGGGTCATCGTAGGTAGGATTCGAACCCATGCCTTTTGGATTAGAAGTCAAACACGCTATTAATTGTACACAGTGTTTTTTTTTCAGGTATAGAAGTTTAAGTTGGCATTACTTTCCAAGATGGCGACCGATTTAACAGCTGTCAAGTGATTTATTCTCAGTTTGGTATGGCAATTCATCATGAATAGACTCACGCCTGAATAACGCTTTCAAATTGTGCAATTTTATTTCGAAAATAATGGTCGATTTTCATAAGCGAATTTTGTTTAGCGATGACGCGCACTTCTGGTTGAATGGCTACGTCAACAAACAAAACTGCCGCATTTGGAGTGAAGCTAATCCACAAGTGTATGTCTAAACACCGTTACATCCAGAAAAACTGACTGTTTGGTGTGCTTTATGGGCTGGTGGAATCCTTCTTCAAAAACGATGAAGGCCACAACGTTATAGTCAATGGTGATCGGTATAGATCCATGATTACTAACTTTTTCATTCCTGAATTGAACAATCATGATGTCTAGGAGCTGTGGTTCCAACAAGACGGCGCAACATGTCACACAGCTCGTGCCACAATCGATTTATTGAAAGACACGTTTGGTGACCGCCTAATTTCACGTTTTGGACCTGTGAATTGGCCTCCAAGATCTTGTGATTTAACACTGCTAGACTATTTTCTGTGGGGCTATGTAAAGTTATTGGTCTATGCGGATAAAACACAAACGCTTGATCATTTGGAAGACAACATTCGCCGTGTTATTGCCAATGTACGGCCACAAATGTTGGAAAAAGTCATCGAAAATTGGACTTAAAGATTGGACTACGTCCGAGCCAGCCGTGGCAGTCCTATGCCAGAAATCATATTTAAAATGTAATGCCACAAGATTATCTTTCGAATAAAAAAAATTCATGTCAATCGAATAATACATCGTTGTTTTATTGCAATTTAAAGTTCTATACCTCTCAAAAAAAACACCCTTTACTACAGGGACACAACGAGCGGTTTTCCTTTCTATATATGGTGTTGAACTATTATTTTTGTTCGTTACTATTTATTTGTTTTAATTTTTTGAATTTAATAAATGAATTACCATTAGAAAAAAAACTGCATTAACATCAAGTGTCCTCCACGACAAGTTTAAAAAAATGTATTTGAACTTGAATGGATGAATAGAAAGTATTTTATTAACAATTGAAATTTCTGAACAGGATATATATATATATATATAGGCATATTGTAAAGTAATAGTAGGAATTTAAAAAAATGAATGATTTCTTGCCTTCCAGTCAGCTTCCGGAACCTACGCCGTACAGGTGAACTATTAACATCAAACCCAGTTGTCAATAAATCCCTTCTAAGGTCTGAGCTTGTTTCTCTTGGATTAATTTTATGGTTTGTTATTTCGATTATACTAGTTTTCGGCGTAGTTTCCCGTTTGTTGCTATATTTTCCTTTCTTTTTTAGAGAGGATGATCCAGATTCTTTTAATTTTGTATGAATTCTTAATGCACTTGATTTACCTACCCCAACTGCACAAGCGATATCTTTCACTGTCAAAGATGTCCCAAGACCCTCCATGTAGAGAGGTCCGATACCCGTTCAAACGCTTAAGCTGAAAGTCTTGCCATCGGCGTGGTGGGGTAGTTTGGAGGAGATGCAGTTCAGGTGTCGTCTTCATCACTTGATTTTTAAACGTGATATTTGAAAACAATAAAAAATATTCGCATTTTTCTCCTCGGAATATTTTTTTGATTTATTCTTAAGCAAACAAAAGGAACGTGGGTTACACAAAAGTGCTAAAACTAACGCTCACTTGCTACACTCAGAGGCTCACAAGTAATTCCAAAGCAATCAGACGGATTTTGTATTGTCAAGGTGGAGCAGCTATACCCCTTCAAGACAGATAAAGCAGTTTGAGGAGGTTCACAAAGAACTAACAAGGAAAAGAAACAGCTTGTCCCAATTAATTTGCATAGTACAGTATAAATAAAAATTACAAGCAAAAATGGAAAAAAAAATTGCTGTTCGTGTACTTACAATGCTTTTTTTTATGATTTTATAAGTATATCAAAGAAATAATTTTTACAGTTTTAAATTTTTGTCTTTGCAATAACTTTTGAAAATTCTTTATTTTGAATTATTTTGTTATAGGATATGTTTTCAAATTTTATCGTTTGATAAATGTAAAACAAGAAAAAAAAACAATATACACTCTGTCGCAAAAAAATATATGCACCCAGAAGAAATTGAGCTACATTCACGAAATTTGGTATGCATGTAGTGTATATGAAAATAAACAAATGATTAAAAATTCAGAACAAAATATCATTTTATTAAGCGGTTACAGCTTGCAAAAGGTTAAAAATCAGTAAGTAGTAAAGCCACCTCTGGCAGCTATACAAGCCGAAATTCGGCGTGGCATCGATTCAATTAGATCACTTATGACACCCTGTGGAAGATCCTGCCATAGTCTTTGCATCTGCGCAGTTAATTCTCCTGTATCTCAGGACGGCTGCAGTTGCCTTCCCAGCGCGTCCAGACATGCTCTATTGGCGAAAGATCTGGTGACCTGGCAGGCCATGGTAGGACGTCATATCCTTGAAGACATTGTTGGGAGAGTCGCGCAGTATGTGGACGAGCATTATCCTGTTGATAAATGGCACCTGGGCGACTTGATAGCATGGGTAGCACAATCGGCGTTAAAATATCGTCCACGTATCTGCGAGCTGTCAAAGTGCCTTGAAGGACCACTAAAGATGATCGTTTGTCCCAAGAAATTGCTCCCCACACTGTCACACCTTGTGAAATTGCTGTATGCCGCTCGACAATAAATGCCGGATCGGACCGCTGGCCGGTGCGCCTCCAGACACGTGTGCGGTGGTCATCAGCACTGAGACTGAATCGGGATTCATCACTGAAGATGACACGTCTCCAGTCTGTCACACTCAAGTTGCCCGAGGTCGGCAAAAATCCAGTCGATACTGCCTATGATGTGGGGTCAGTGGTAAGCGTCTTAGCGGACGTCGGCTCAAACCAACTTCGGTCAGTCGTCTCCTTATGGTTTCTCTTGATGGCACTGGATGTCTGGAAGGAGGTAAGTGGCGTTGAATCGATGCTAGCGACGTTGTTGGTGCCGAAGTGGCCACTCTTCTGATTGCACGATCCTCGCGATCATTTGTGTTCCTGGGACGTCCTGGCCCTCCGCGACGGTACACTCTACCTTCTGTGATCCACTGTTGCCAACACCGAGCAACTACCATATCGCTCCGACCGAGGTGGCGGCCGATACGTCTATACGACCAACCTGCTTCTCTGAGGCCTATTATACGGCCCCTATCAAAGTCCGTCAGCTGCTCGTACTGCCGCCGGTTACGTCTTAGCGGCATCCTAAGTCTCAATATCGTCTATCAAAGTCATCAGATTCGTTTGGATAGCCGTACGACGCTCGTACTCATGCTTTTAAACTCTCCCAGTTGCGCAACTAATATGCGCATAGCACACTAGCCTTGTCTCATTGGCTTCGAAATTTTAATCATTTGCATATCTCTTA
The DNA here is from genome assembly GCA_019973935.1 of Trichonephila clavipes. NCBI lineage: Eukaryota > Metazoa > Arthropoda > Arachnida > Araneae > Nephilidae > Trichonephila > Trichonephila clavipes. The sequence goes on along the minus strand of BMAU01020716.1, from coordinate 341,952 downwards.
CCAGACTACATTCTTGCCGAGTTTCGTGATTGTAGCTTGATTTCTTCTGGGTGCATATATTTTTTTGCGACAGAGTGTATATGTGATATAACTTTTAAACTAATTTTTATAACCTGACATTTTTCTGCGAGTTTTTGAGAGAGTCAAATGTTCCTCCTGTATATTGTGTCACTTGTAACAATTCTGGATAAAACGGTTAAGGCTGTTTTCGCCTTTAGGTTCTGGAGCGTGAACTTGACGGGGAGCACATTTTCGGACAGAAAAATATGCCTCAATTTTTATAAAAATTTGTGACATTGTAACTCGTGCATTTGTATATAATATAGTGTTTTTTAAAAAAAATTTTAAAATATTACATAGGCAATTAGTTTTTTCTTTTAACATGTGGAGCGATAGCTCATTTAGCATTACGGTAAAGGAAAACAATGCAAAACAGACTTTATAACAGAAAAAATGTGTCAACTCGGATAAAAATGAGTAGTATGGTAAAATAAGTGATTCTCTATAGAATAATGAAGCCAGAATGTAATATTAATGTTTGAGTACTTTTATATCTGAAAAAATATTCCTAATTCTGCCCCATTTTTTAACATTAGCCGAAAATAACCTTAAAAAAATCGAAAATCGACGTTTTTTGAATTTTTTTTTCAAAATTTAGCTAACTGGTTCACATGCCAGAAACAAAATAATTTTTTTTAAAAAAAAAAAAAAAAAAAAAAACTAGAATTATCTCATAATAATTAAATGTTGCAATAATCGTAATAGTGCAATGTTTTGTCCTAGAAGTAAATTGCAAAGTATGCTAAAATTCAATAAAAAAACCAAGTATTGTAGTTAAAATAAGTTTAAAATGAATTTCGAAAGAATTGCTTTAAAGTATCCGACAACGTTCGGAACCGTGATTTTAAAAAAGCGCATAAATGGATAATTTTCATGATATTTAGTGTCACTTAGAGTAGAATACATGCATAAAATTGTTTTAAGGACATTTTGACCAAAAAAAGTTATTTAAATACTATATTTCGGCAATAAAGTATCTTAGAATAACCTTCTTTCAAAGTGTCCCCTTTTGTGAAAAATGCTTCTATTATAATAATATTTTGCCTGTATATAGCTCAGACTTCTGTGCAGGGGCTCAACTATGATTTTTGAAAAATTAATAATATTTCTAGAGTTACAACCAATTGAAGTAATTATCGGAGTTTTTTCCTTAAAATTTCTCCTCTCTGTTGTCGTAAAACATGAATAAACCCACTTCTTAGTTATATATTTCAAAAATTCTAGTTGAGCCTCTGTACGGAGGTCTGAGCTATATACAGGCAAAATATTATTATAATAGAAGCATTTTTCACACAGGGAGAATAGTTTCAAAATGGGTCATTCTATGTTCAATTTTTGTCAAACTATTGTACTTAAATAATTTTGTATTGTAATACTAATCTTAAAACAAATTTATAAACATTTTCTAATCAAAGTGACACTAAATATCAATAATATTATCCATTTACACGCTTTTGCAAAATCACGGTTCCAAACTTAGATACCTTAAATTAATTCTAAATAGTTTTATGATTTTCACATTATTATATCTAATCCAGTGTTTCTCAAACTGTGGGGTGCCCCCCCTGGGGGCGCGATAACCTTACGAGGGGGCGCGAGCATATCGAATATAAAAGATTTAAAATATAATTAACTTACTGGAATGAATTTAAACACAAAATACTTTCAGACATAATAAAAAATGCACTTTTACTCTGATATAAGTTATAGGCGATATTAAATCATCAAAAAATTCTTCAATACTTAATTAGCTATCTTTGATCCTATAACCAAATAAAAAATATTTTATTAAATTTGCTGTAATCCCATGATGAGGCAGTTTTTATTACGTTTTCTTTTTTAAAACTAACATTCTATTCTTTCAGAGAAAAAACAGATCCCTGATCCAGAATCGAAAAAATTTAGGAACATAAAAAATTCATCACTGTCATTATTTTTGAAATACTGCACATTATAGCTGTAATTTGGTTGAACTTCTAAGTTATTGGTACAGTTAGTTATGACCCCTCTCTTATGTGTTTATTTCTCATTTAAGGAAGTTGTAAGTAATGTATTCTTCTGTTGCGCTTTTTTCTATGCAAAACAGTTTTATGATATTTGAAAAACCACGGAGAGCACTTTGATGGATTACTTGGCCAAGACTTAGACCAAGATGAGTATTTCCAAACATATAAAGCATAACAATTGTTTTTAGCAGTAACATACATATTATCATAATGAATACACTTTTTACTCGGAAGTGGTCGCGCGGGACACACAGATCACGATATTGTAAATTCTGGCAAAACTGTTTATTTGTTACCAAAGAAAAATTGAAAAGTCCTTGAAAGTAGGTAAGTATATATATAAACTTTCTCTTAATTAAATTATTCACCTAAATAACGATTTGTATCGTGTACAATAAAATAATTATAAAAAAAAAGGATTGGGGTGACTCAATAACCCCACTCGACCGTATCGAGTGTGAGAATGCTCCCAGGTTAAAACATGTTAAGTCTTTTTGCTTTAAATATTAAAAATAATACAATTATTCTTCATCGGAATTTTATATTATTGTTCCTTAACATCAATTATAAATGCTAATTCTGTGAAGCTTAAAATTAAAATTCGCTTAAAACTAATTATAATTTGAGCAATCATTTTAATAAAAACATTTTACATTTTTGTAAACATTGTCGCGCACTTACTCTCCTTACAATACAGCTATTATATCAACAATGTTTTATATTCTTATAAATGAACTCTTGCAAAGAGTGGGTACTTCGGCTGGTATACTTTTAATGTATCAGTGCTGCACAGAGTATTTTGTAACTAATTAATTAATACCAAATTAAGAACAAGTTTAATAAGTATTAACGACTTCCATGGGCTTGTCTTGCAAAGCAAAGTTTTTATAAGGAATGCTTATGATTAGAAATTGACCATCTGAGTTATTTTTCTATATTTAGCAGATATCCATATTTTGTCTTCTAAGCAGTAACCGCATTTTGCAATATGTTCAATTTAAAAATTAGAGTAAGGAAAAATAACATAATTTTCCTATTACTTAATTTATTTTTTTTGCTTAAAGGTAGTATTCAAAATTTAATACTTATGTTATTAATTTGTATGGTTTATAATTAAGATCTCGTATTGTAGCTTTAGCGTCAAAGTGCATTATTATTGCATTTAGTGCATTATTAATGTATAAGGGGGGCGCGATAAAAATTGTGATTGAAAAGGGGGGTGCCAGTATTGAAAGTTTGAGAAGCACTGATCTAATCATTCTAGACTTAACATTTCTGTACCATTACCTCAATTAATTACGAAGTATAAAAAATCAAAATATTTTTAAACGCTTTATCTACCGATGGTACTTATAAGTACCACTAACTTTAAACCTACATAGAATAACCATTTTTACGAATATTCTGACGTCACTCTTCCAAGATATATGGCAGCACGGGTTCTATGATGAGTATTTTAGCGGGGAAGGTGAGTAGTTTTACAGTAGAAATTTCATTTTCAGCTGACGGCGTTTTCAGCGGATTGCGAAGATTATCATTTTTGTCCCGAAAAAACAGTTACTGTCAAAATTTAAATGATTTATTCTTTTTTTATGTTAATGGGGACCTTAGAAAACGATTTGACTATTATTTTAAGTGAACAGTGTATATAATTAATTTTACGGTTGAATACCTTTAATTAATTAATTAGCTCTAACGAATTAAATTTCCCAAAGTTGAGTATTTTGTTTATGTATATCCCTTAATTTTCTATGTTGTGATCCAAAAAAATATTGCATGAAATAAACTGCAGTAAAACATAATGCGGTAGATAAAGGGTTAAAAAAGCAAGTGTTTACTTTTTAATTTAATCTAGTGTTTTCCGAATTACTTGTATTAGAGGTACAATTTTTTAACTAAATTTTTGCCATAGTACATTACCTGGTTTAAATTATGTGTGATTAAGTATAATTAAAATACAAATATTACAAAATTCCGCTAAGTCTCTGCAAAAAAACCGAAGCGCATATCATGGGAACCTATGGACAAATCTGTTTTCAAAATTATTTTTTTTAACTTATTGTTATCTTTTTAAGCAGTTAAAATGTTCCCAAAAATGCACATTTTTTATTGCGTGTAAATAAGCATAATATTTATCAGAATATAAAAATAGAAGAGTTTTATTTTAATTTTCAATTTTTAAGTTATTTCACTATTTTTTTTATTCTATAATTGTGAAGCACAAAAAAACCCTAACTGTTTGCTTTTTTAAGTATAATCTGTATGTTATGAAGAATGTTTCATGTATCTTAAAAGAATTTCTCGCGGAAAAAAATCCCATGCTCTTTTTCAAATGGCTGAGGAGTTTTTGTGTGTGCATATATATATATATATATGCACATATTTTGAAGTATGGTGTAATTCATTTATACATTGCAATGGGGACACAGATGATATCGGCTCCTTTGGATTATCTTTCCATTTTCATTTCTTCACAAGCAACTAATTCCCTGCCTTTTATAGAATATTTTCAAGAATCTAAATTCCTGCCTAGAATGAAAAATTCCCACCTTCATCACAAAAAAAATCCTGGATGAGAAATATTTCAGTACCATGGAAAAACTGTATCTCTTACAAACACTAGCACTAATAATTTCAATATAAGAATTAAAAATATATGAAAATCAAAGACAGAAAGAAGAAAATATCAGTACCCGTTCAGTTTACGAGCAAGCCAGATGTAGCCAGCTTTCGTAAGCCCGTGCAGTGTACGGGCAAACCAGTTGGGGGTTAAACACGTTTGCTTTTGATGAATTCTCCACGCAGTAAGATCATTTTTTATGTCTCCCGTCATTAAGCCAGATAAGTTGTAGTAATTTTAATATATTGCAATTTATATACAATTTTGAAACAGAGGAAATGAATTGAATTATAATCAATAGTATCGAACATCAAAAATGATTCATATTGAATGCTGTTGAGCATCACACAGTCAGTGTGACGTCAAATTCGGGAGAATGAGGTATTAGTTAAGGTTTCTTTCCCGGTAAATCACACGATTTCTGTATCTTTTTGCATTCCCGAGAATTAGCAGGTAATACGAGTCGTTGAATCTGCTGATTCAACGACTCTGCTGTTTCCAAACTCTGCATGTAGTTTGTGGGCTTTATATAAAAGAAAGTATTCACTGTTTAGATGTGGCTCCTTATTTGTATTAAAATTCAACACAAAACAAATCAAAATGTTTGTATAATACTTGTAAAATGAAGCATTTTCTGCAGAATGAATAAAAAAGAAATTCGCTCCCCCTCACACCAAAATCTTGGGTCCAGACGGTAAAAGAAAAATCAAATGTCTTACAAATAATTCCCATTTTGTTAGTAAATATTCTTAAAACATACATATTTATGTGTATAGTTTTAATTTTTTATTTATGTTGAAGGAATAGTTATATTTTACGTTGTTTATTTTTATGGCAATAGATATCTTTAAATGATACATATAACTGATATATAATTTAAATTCTAAATCTGTATTTTTGACCTCAATCCCCTAACTCTGCATATTTTTCCAATGTAATCAAATTGTTCCAAATATTTCCCACAGAACGGCACATTGATCATATTGAGAGTTGGTTTGGCATGCCAAAGCTAAATGGTTGCCGACTACTGGTATGTAGCATACGTTGTCAAAAACTCGTGCAAACGGCTTGCAAGAAATTAAAGTACGTGATTCGAAATCTCACAAATTCAAGCATAAAGCGACTCGACCGACTACCGTTTTTCGAGTAAATGAGCAATGTTACTGTATCGTGCTAGATCTGAATCTATACTCGGAGGAATAACATAAAATAATTATGCAATCTTGCCACTGTTGCCAGAAGGCATGCAGTTCTAAATTTCTAGTTTTGGGGAGAATATATATGTTCGGGAATAATATTTTATTATTATAACTATTCGGACCATGATCTTATTTAGATCGAGTTGAGAACGAGATGAGCCCCTCTTGAGGCTGAGAGACATACGCTTTAATATAGGGGTCGGCAACCTTTTAGTTGAGCCATGCCAAATCAATCTACCAATGGAATTCATCGGCCACACATTAGGACATATTTGAAACATTTTGATTCTCGTGATAATACATCCAGAGTTAAAGAATATAAGTGAATAATATAGATCTACAGTTTTATTTCGTATTAATTTTGCACCATTTAAAGGTATTTCTATGTATAAAAATAAGCAGCATATAAATATATTTATTTCTTCAATAAAAATAAGATAAATTAAAACTGTTTATATATATATTGTATTTTTAAATATATTATTAAAATAAGATATCCCCTCAGGGGCTTACCTTCTTTAGGTGAGTACGGGTGTCACAATCCCGAGGAGTACGGGTGTCACAATCCCGAGGTACCCTAGTGATCTTTTCCTATGCCCAAGGGGTTTACTATCTTTGGTAAATACGGGTCTCACGAACCTGGGGTACCCTAGTGATCCTTCTCTATTTTCAACCCTCCTTCTTGTCATTCAATTTATCCTTTCTTTCTTTTCCCGTCTAGATCACAGATTTTCACAAATGTTTGGCGCAGTATAGCCAGATTTGGCTCTTGCGCCATAAAATCTGACATTCATTCATTCATTCATTAAAATAAGAAATAGACAACATATAAAATATAAGTATTTCCTTTCATTATAGTTAAATTAAAATTTCGATGTGAACCTAATGCTTGCACCGCTCTACTTTCATAATGCAAAATCAGAGGTATAATTTTTTAATTTCAATTTGATACGATTCTGAGCATTCAGTTGTTGAACAATTTCCTCGCGCATTCGAAACATTTTTCCTAACAGGAAAGAATTTTTATTTAGATTTTTAGAACCAAAAGCGGAAAGCAGAGTACATGCAAATTTCTCTCTTCAAACATTTAAATTCCCCCATCAATGACATTCAATAATATACAAAATAGCCGTAAATTTATCTTCAGAGTTATCTTTCAAATTTCTTCGTAATTTCTTAAATGTCCATAATTCTGAAGGTGTTTGCCAAGAAGGTTCATTACAAGTTTATCAACCTCCATCCACTCAAAAATTGACAAGTTTGTAAAGTAATGCAGAGTGCCACTGAAAAAATTGTTCCGCTTGCCATAGGTTGCCGACCGCTGCTTTAAAACAACCTTGCAAATAGCAAAATCTTTTATTTCTCATCTACTGCAATGTTCATTGATTTTAAATTTAAAAAATATACAATACTGAATCCATTTTAACCTTAATGTTTTCAGTCATAAAAAAAATAAGTAATTACGTAACACAAAAAGTCTTTGAATTTTGAATCGGACTTTAAAAATCGACATGAATAACTCAAAATAATACATAAAGTTAAAATCTATGCAAAGTTTTAAACACCTGTCTTACGTAGGCATTATTTTACTCTCACTGGAGTCTGAAAGTGACAGGTAATTTAATGTACGAAGCAATTAGTATCATCAGTTTTTTCCCCTCTTCATTATTACCTAATTATTTCAAACTTTTGATCCAGTTAAAGCTAGGAGGTTTAGTTGAGTTGATTAGAGGACAAATTTAAAATTAACTTTTTACTCCCCAACTTCTTAAGCATTCTTTACAATATGATTTTTTTTATCCTTTGATTTCTAATGCGATATGGGGATTAAAAAGTCGAGACTAAGATTTAAGAGATTATAGTGATATAATCTATACAAACTTTTATTCGTTTCATTTAGCGAGAAGGTTTAATGAGCTTCAGTAAACCTACTCAGAAAACCGCATTTTTAGTTTTAGTAGCCAATATTTTTATTTAATGAATAAAGTTTGGCTTCTGGAGAGAAATACAAATAAAATTTAAAGTCACACGCAAATGAAGTAATCTTTTTTGCCACTTTTGTATAATCAACACTCAAATATGAAGTATGTGTACATTCCTTATTTAAAAACATTTTTGCACCCTTTGATTAAAAATTGTCTCAAATGATAGTATAGTGTGAGATTGGTTGGATTTAATATAGATTTATTTGTCTTAACTCTGGAGGTAAAGTTATCTTCCGCATATACAAGGTGATTATAATTATAGTTTCACTTTCAAAATGGTATGAAAAGAACCTCTGGTCAAAATGACTTCAAATTTAAACTGAATATATACTTGAAAGGGAAGGAAAACAGCATGGCATAAGAACAAGTAATATATATAAAAAATAAGCCATTTCCTACTTGGGTCTCAACAGAGAAAAGTTTTATTTCAGTCACATTTTATTAAATAGTTGCAATTGAAATAAATCTGCATATACATATGACAGAACCACAATATTAAGTGGCAAAATAGTAAAGGCTTTTCCTTGGAATTTTCCATTTTCCTTTCATTATAGGGTGTTGGACTATTCTATTCTTGTTGGTTACTATTTATTAATTCATAAAATTTTATTTTTCGAATTGAACCAACTAAATACTATAGTAAAAAGAAATCAAATTCTCAGAAATTAGGCCATCCCAGGTAGGATTCAAACTCGTGACCTTTGGATTAGAGGTCTAACGCACTATCCATTGCGCTACAGGGACACAACGAGAGATTTTCCTTTTTATATATGGGGTTGGACTATTATTTTTGATTGCTACTAATTATTCATTAATTAAATATAATTAATGAAATAATATTTGAAAACACTGTATTAATATCAAGTGTCATCCACTACAAGATTAAAAAATGTATTTGAACTTGGGTGGATGAATAAGAAGTATTTTTTTAACGACTGAAAATTTGAACAAGATAGGGAGATTGTGAACTAATATTATGAATGGGCTCAATTCATGTGACGTCATAGTCACATGATAGTGAAATCCACGTGATTCAAGCCAGTCAATTTAAAAACTCATGCGGCGTCATAGTCGCATGATAAAAACTATCTAGTGTTTCCAGATAATTAGTTCACGCGCTCCGGTGTTGCCAAGATTTGCTCTTTGCAGAAACTTTCTCTTAAAACGTATATATGTATACACAATGCATTTTATTTAAAAGTATAAACATAAAACATGATTTTTTTTAATTTAAAAAATCTTTTTCAAGAAATTGTTTTCCTAAACATCTTTACCCAAATATGAAATCTGAAATTTTATCTGACAAATAAAACAACAAGTACAATTAGTTTAACGTTTGTTTTGAATTCAATGGAAAACACGTGTTTGTTTTTATCACATGACTTCATGAATTGAGCCCATTGAATAAAACTATAATTTTTCTGTATTTTTTCATGTGTTCTTTTTGCATGCTATAGTATACTTTCACATACTTTTTTATACGGTTTTTTTAAAAATTTTTTACTACAGTGTGTTTCGAAACCTTGGAGGGAATTGCGAATCTCCCTGCATTGTATGTACATTCATTTGTTATAAAATATCGAAAATGTGACCTTCCCGAAAACTTATTTCTTCATTCAACAAAGCAGTCTCCATTTTTCCTTTCAGTTATTGGAATATGCTTAATTAAATGCGTGATACATTTCCGGAAGAAAAAATACCACAGTTGAGAACTTTTAAAATTCTTCTAAGAGCCAGTTAATGTAAAAGAAACAGTTATTTTAAATCAGTGATACTTTAAAAAAATTTCATTCAAATTTAATCGGTTTTCATATAAAATGTGGATTCTCCTTTATTAAAAAAATATTTGCCAATACTAGAACTTGTGATATATGAGTTAAAATAACTCTTTCTCTTTTGTAGATTTGTATTGATAATATTTTCCGATTTTCCCTTTCCCTTTTTTGATACATTTATGCTCGACATTTGAACTTTTTTTATAAGAAATAAAATCCTAGAAAGTTTAGTAATTCAGATTCTTAAATATTCCTCTCACATCTTTTTCTCGAAATTGAGTTAGAGATCGTGATAGTTCTTTTGGAGGGAAAAAAATTAACGACTTCGAAGCTGTATTCGAAATGTTTTTCATTTCTTCACAAAAGTTTTGAATCTAGAAATACAGTGCAATTTTTCATATCTTTCAACATTGGAACATAACTTTAAAATGTAAAACATGCATTCAAAAATAGCATTTCGAAACTTGTAAAGGAAAACATTTTTTTTCGATGTTTATTTTTATTCTCCGTAGACTCAACGAAGAATGGCGAAATGTATGAAAGAAATAATATTTAGGATTGGGAAACATGCTGTTCTTTTCGAAGGACAGTTCTTTTTTTACTGTTCTTATATTTTTTTATATCTAATTCTTTCGATAAAGTATATTTTTCAAATTCAGATTCAAGTAACTGGATAGACGAATTCAAATAATTAAATGTAATTTTAAACTTTTGAATGCTTGTCCAAAGAAGTATCCTAACGTATTCATCATGTAGAATTCTCCAGTGGATATGCACCATCAGATTTCTGCATAATATAATGGAAATATAGATTTATAGTATACGAACTAATAACACATTGGAGAAGATTTAATTCTAATTTTGTTCTATAATCCCAAAATGAGGGGTTATTGAGAGTTAATTAACGTTTCACTATAATACAGCACGAGGGTTATTGGTGACGGACCTCGTATTTCTGAACCTCTGTCAAAAACGAGGGTGACGTCTGAGCTGAAATCTTCCTCTCCAACTACAATACCACGCCAACAGAAGGTCATTGATCCTCGACACTCCAAAATGGAGTTTGAGCCTTGATCTAGTACTTCACTTTCCTAACTTTCCTACCACACCACGAGAAGACTTTTTACAACGTGCCATTATGACGAGTCTTTAATGAAACCAAGATTCGGGCTTGTGGCTCAGTTTGAACACTGCCAATCAGGAAAACTGTAGTATTTTCTCGTATCTCATAGAGACAATACAGAAGAGCATTTTGGTTGGAGGGAGAGGGATTCCCTATATGTTGTTATTGGAATAATAAACTATAGTCCTTTCTATTTTGCGTTCTCAAAGAATGTGTTCTGTTGAATGTTAAAAATGCGAATATTTTTACAATGAAATATTTGTGCTTCGTAAAAAATATTCTATGTAACAGGTTTCAAAAATGATGTTGTAGCCGCGGTAGACTATTGGTAAACGCAATGGACTCGAGGCTGACGTGTCATGAGTTCGAGCCTAGTACCGCTTACAATTCACCGTGTAAAGGGAGCCGTTGCTCGTTAAATCTTTTGAGGTACGTTGATGTGGTGTGGACAGAGGCGTAACGTACACCCCCGTAACTCACGCACTGCGGGGGGCCTAAGGCTTCTTGGAGGCCCAAAGCTAGACTGACGCCATTAACGTAGAATTTCACAAAATTAGCTTTACATTTTTTCAAATTTAATTTTTAAGCGACTTTCAAATTGGCTATCTAGCATCATTCAAAATCAAAACTTTGATCGCTTATTAGATATCTTAGATCCAATAACCAAATCAAAATCATTTTAATTTGCTGTAATCCCCGTGACGAAAGAGATACTTTTCTTTAGTAGGTTTTCTTTTCAAACCTAAATTACTAATGGATAAAAAAAGAAAGTCAGACGGAAAATGGGATAAAATGCTAGAAAGATAAAAAAACTAATCACTGTGTTTTTAGTATACTTCATGTTAGCGGTAGGGAGAAAAAAAAAGACATGTTACTTTTTACTGAAGTAGCAAAGTAACTTATCGGCATCTTTAGATCCCCCCTTCCCATGTATTTAATTTTCATTTAGCGAACTAGTTAATAACGTACATCTTTTATGCTTTTTTCATGAAAAATAGTATTGCGATACTTGAAAACGCATAGAGAGCATTTAAATGATTATATGGTCTAGATTTATGATTTAGAAACCCACATTCCCACAGAAATTTCCGTAGATTTATGAGTATTCAATCAAATAAAGCATAATGAGAAATGTTGCACAAAATTGTTTTTAGAACATATATATTTTTATACCCAATGCATTTCAATATAGGGAGTGTTCCTTCGCTAAAAACATTTTGTTAAAACATTTTGATCTCACTTCTCTCTTGTAATATTAGAACTGTTTTTTGTAAGCGGAATTAACTATTCTGGTTCTTATACTGTTATTTTGTTTATAAAACAAGAGGAAACGTGGCCCTAAAATGAGTGGAGTTAAAAAAACTTTGAGTGGTTCTCAAAAACGAAAAATTCGAAAGGAAAAGGAGTATAATATTTATAGCAAATATGCAAAATTGGATAACTTTTTAATATCCGCAAGTTCATCATCTTGTGCAAGTGCTAGTAGTAATAATGCCAGGGAACTTGATGAACAAATCTTGGAAGTGAAAATTAATCCACAGGAAAAAAACACAGTTTCGGACACTTCAACTAATAAGGATATACACTATCTAAAGAAAATGAGTCGGAAAATGAAAACGAAGAAACAAAATTGATTAAAAATCATTTTGCGCATTATGTAGGTACGTCCATAAATACAGATTTAAGGGAACAAATTTTAAAATTGGGCCCATACCAACCAGAAGGGGATTTCCAAAAAGATGCCAAGGGAAGGAGCTTTTCATCTTATTATAGTTTCATATCCAAGACAACACAAAAGATCGAAAGGAAATGGCTGTGCTATTTAACACCACTTCATGTTGCTTACTGTCAGGTATGTTGGCTTTTCGCTGATAGAACAAATATGTATTTTAAAGATGCCTGGTGTAAAGGTGTGAATGACTGGCAAGGAACATAAAAAAAATTAAAGCATGAAAATTCTATATTCTATTCATATCTAAGCATGTCACACATATGACATCTGGAAACAAAATAAAGCGGTGGATTCATTATTGAAATGCTAATAAGGTTTTACAGTGATTCTCAACCACTGTGCCGCGGCACTTTTGTAAGCCGCCAAATTTCAAAAGTGTGCCGCCAAATTTTGCAAATATATAATAATGTTAATATTATTAAATTATATCATTTAAAAAGAAAAATATTTTTAACATGAATATATATTTAAATCCACAAAAAATAAATTATTTTATTATTTGCTTTGCAACGCGTTTTTCTTAGTGCCAAATTATGATGAAGCGGCGTGCATAGCAATAGGAATATGTCTCAAGTCGGCGCACACTTGCCACTTCTGCGTACAAAACGTGTTGTTTTAGTGATAGTTGGGATTCACAAGGTGTTGCATAGTAGTTAATGCACCTTTTCTTTCGTTAAAATTGGCAAATGTATGTGATTCGGTTTAATATTAATTTATTTGCATGTAGTAATATTTTGCATTAATTTATTTGCAGATCCTTCTGAAAATGGATAAATGGTTAAAAAGAAGAAAGTTTAATGATGATAATAGTGATAATGATAACGTTAGGGACCAAGTTAATGAGCCAACCCCGGCACAAGTAAAAATACTTGTTGCTCAAAAAAATACGTTGTCCATCGGAAATATAATGATGATTTTTTGAAATTTCGATTTACCTCTACAATGGAAAATGACATAGTTGTTCCCGAGTGTGTGATATGTGGTTTTAAATTATCAAATAGGGCTATGGTTCCTAGCAAACTCCAACGTCACTTGGTGACTAATCATCCTTCGCTTTCAACAAAAGATAAAAGCTACTTTGAAAGGTCTTTATCATCAAAAATTAAGCAAGTAAAAGTTTTTGAAAAACAAGTATGTGTGTCTGAAAAGGCTCAAGTAGCTTCTTACGAAATAGCTGAATTGATTGCTGTTAACTTAAAATCTCACAATTTGGCTGAAGAAATTATATTACCTGCTTGTCCCAAAATTGTAAAAACAATGATTGCTGGATCAGCTGATATTGATATTTGCAAAATACTACTTTCAAATGATACAATCCATCGCAGAATTAAAGATATGTCAGAAAATATTGAGCAAAATACTGCAAAAACTCTTGAAAATTCGAATTTTGCTCTACAAGTCGACGAAACAACAGATATTACAGGAAATGCTCAATTAATTGCATTCTTTAGATTTATTCACGAAAATGATATAATTAATCAATTTTTATGTTGTCGGGAGTTACCTGATTTTACAACTGGTAAACATATTTTTCAAGTAATTAGTTCATATTTAGAAGAAATTAAAGTTTCTTGGAAGTCATGTATTGGCATTTGCACAGATGGTGCTCCAGCTATGACTGGACATCTAAAAGGATTTGTAGCACATGTTAAAGAACTGAATGAGGATATATTAGTTAGCCATTGTTTTTTGCATCGAGAAGCACTTGTTACAAAATTTTTGCCATCATGATTTGAAAATAGTTCTGGAACAATGTGTTAAAATGGTTAACTATATCAAATCAAGACCATTAAAAAGTAGATTATTTAGTAAATTATGCCAAGCTATGGAAGCCAAGTACGAATCCTTGTTACTCCATACAGAAGTAAGATGGTTGTCCAGAGGAAAAGTTATATCTCGTGTGCTGAAATTAAAAGACGAAATAAAAATATTTTTTGAACAAAATTATGAATTTGTTCATTTGTTGGGAGATAAAATATGGTGTACTAAACTGGTTTACTTATCAGACATTTTTGTTATTTTTAACAACATCAATTGAAGTATGCAAGGGCCTAATGAAAATATCTTAAACTCAACCGATAAGCTGGTGGGATTCAAAAAACAAATAACTTTATGGAAAAATAAAGCTCAGGAAGGTAATTTAGAAAAGTTTGAGTCAGTCCCTAAAGACAGTTATAAAACTATTAAATTAATTGTTGTTGATCATTTGACAACATTAGAGGAGAGAATTATTCATTATTTCCCAAAGTTAGATATTAAGAAATTTGATTGGGTTCGGAATCCATTTCTCATAACGTATACTTCTGTATTTGACTTAACTTTGAATGAAGAGGAAGAACTCATTTTGCTTTCCAATAATCGAGATTTAATTTTAAAACATTCAGAAGAATCAATTAATTCATTTTGGATTAACATCAGATGCGATTATCCAATGATAGGCAAAAAATTTTTAAACATATTATTACAATTTTCCACATCTTATTTGTGTGAATTCGGATTTTCAGCATTAGCCAACATTAAAACTAAAAAAAGATCAAGATTGTTAAATGTAGAAGACGATATGAGAGTAGCATTGTTATTTTTACGACCAAATATAAATGAAATTATCAAAAAACATCAAGCTCAAATTTCGCATTAAAAATATTTTTATTATTAGCTTGTAATTAATCCCTTAATAAACGTTTAGTTATTATTGTATTATATATTAGTTTATTTCGTATATTTAAAATTTTTGTCATAAACTATTTATGCAGTGTGTTGTAGTAAGTAAATAATTTTTATCTTTTTCTTTGTGTGCCGCCAAATTTTGAAATCGTTAAATATGTGCCGCAACAAAAAAAAGGTTGAGAATCACTGGGTTAGACAAATCTTACGAAGAATCATAGACGTTACAATGACTCTAGCGATGTGCAATCTTCTTTTTCGGGGACATCGAGAAACTCGAGATTCGACTCAAAGGGGAAATTTTTTGAATATAATAGACCTCTTGGCTAAATATGACCCTCTTCTCAATGTTCATTTGTCAGAAAAAAGAATCCAAAAAGATCTTTGCCCAAAAATTCAAAATGAACTTATTGCTATTATAGGCTCTAGAATAAAAATATATATTGTGTTAAAAATATAAGGAAATGTTCTTTTTTCTCTATTATTCTGGACACGACACAGGATATTTCAAAAAAAGGACCAATTAAGTATTACAATAAGGTATGTAACAACTCCTGTTAATGATAATAATGAGCCAGATAATATCAGAATTAACGAAACGTTCTTAGGCTTTATTGAGACGGCAAATTAGACTACAAAAAGTTTGGAAAGTGATGTGTTAAATTTTCTAAATACACTGGACATTAATTTGGCGAAGTGTCGAGGACAAGGATATGATGGGGCAGCCAACATGAGTGGAGCGTATGGGGGATTACAGAAATTAATTAAAGACAAACAACCAAGAGCAAAATTACGTTCACTGTTCAACACACAATTTCAATCATGTTCTAAACGATGCATGTAATAACGTGCCTCATGTAAGAGAATTTTATGATTTTTGTCAAAAAGTTTACACACATTTTTTGGGCACAGCATTAAAAGGTGGAGTAATTTAAAAATTGTGCAGAATAACGAAAACATTCAGAAGACTATTAAATCATTATGCAAAAGGTGGTAATCTCGATTTGACTCTGTAATATCAATTCGCTACAATTTTATTTCGATTTTAAAAGTACTTTAAAATATTTTACTAACCAGTACTAAGCAAGACAAGAAACAGGAAGCTTTAGCGATTAAAAACATATGGAAAAGTTTCAATTCGTTTTTTTGCTAATTTTCCAATGTCAAATTTTACAAAGCATAAATTTAACTTCAAAAGCATTACAATCACCAAAAATAGATTTGGAAAACGCTAAGACCATGTGAAATTTTAGCTTAACGTCTATCGAGAATGTTCATAACTGTTCATGCTTGTCGCAAAAACCGTGCGCCAGACGGCGCTGTCTGTGTATCTCTAGTTACTATGTGTTTAGGTGAATAAAAATAGAGAGTGTTTTTCAGTCCATGTGTGAGGTGTGTGTTATTGAGCTATCCCGGGTGTAGTGATCAAACATTTTGGCCCGACTTTCCCGGAGTTCAACAAGCAACTATGGTTTTGTGCTTTATTAGTTGAGTATTTGGTGGTGAAATTTTTGAATAGGTGAGTGTTTCTATTCTTAATGATGTTTTTAGGAGTTATTTGGTTGTGTTCGCTAAAGTTGGTGTTAATAGTTGAATAGTTTTAACGGATATCATGGTTGAAATTAGTGTTTATAGATTTGTGTTGATTGTGATATTCTTGTTGTGTGTTTTTGTATACTTTCTTATTCTCAATAGTGTAATTTAGGTGTTTACAAATGCTTTTTGGTTGAAAATAGTGTATATTGTGTAGATGTTGTGACAAAATAAGTTAAAAAATGGCGTTGAAATTAAATCTAAAGAAAGACGAGCTTATCTCGGTTGCTGTGGAAATGGGTTTGGAGATTCCTAGCAAAGCTAAAATAATAGATTTAAAAAAGTTAATTGAATCAAGTGCCGTTTATAAAAATGATATTGAATTTGTGCGTAGTCTTGTTGAAAATGCTTTAGAGAAAAGTAAACAAGAGGCTGAGAAAAATGAGCGCGAGGCTGAAATTCAATTAGAAAAAATTAAATTATCTCAGATTGAGCGCGAGGCTGAAATTCAATTAGAAAAAATTAAATTATCTCAGATTGAAAAACAATTAGAATTGGCGAAGGTTAGGAAGGAATCCGAAAAATTCTCAATCTCTTGAAAGCGAACCAAGCTCCATAACTGATAAATTGGAGAGTTTGGTAAAGAGCATTAAAACTTTGACAATTCAAGTACCGGTTAGGTCAGAGTCCTTTAATTTATTTTTTCATTCTTTAGAAAAGGCATTTCAAATCAAATCCGTGCCTGATGAGCTAAAAGCCGAAATTCTATTAAATATTTTAGGAGAAAGAGTCAATAATTTGCTAACATATGTGAGTCAAGGGGATTTAAGCAATTATGTAAAAATTAAAGAATTAATATTAAGAGAGTTTGAACCGACGCCTCAAGAATGCCTGAGTATAACTTTAAAAAGGCTCGTATAAACTACCATCCGAAAACTATGTTCAGTTTGCTTCCCGCTTAAGTGCAACTTTCGATTATTATTGTCAGTTGTGTAAAGTTAATGAATTCCGCTCTTTGTGTGATCTAATAATTTCAGATAAAATATTTGAAACGCTAGATAGAGATACGATGAATCATATTGCAACGAAACAGGGAGAAACATATTTCAAGCCTCAACAGCTTGGGAGGGAATCTGATGTCTATTTATCCTCGAGAGGAAAGGTTTCGAATGATTTAATGAGCAGAAATCCAGGGAGCGGAGTCAAAACAGATGGGCGAAATAGACTGCAGACGGTTAGCACTTGGCATCAAGAGAGAAACTCGTCGAATGTTTTCGTGGCCGAAACCAAACCAAATTGTGTTCTATGTAAGGGTAATAATTTTCATCCCCTTTCTAAATGTTATCAGTTTAAGAAACTGTCAGTTGAGGATAGAGTAGAGGTAGTTAAACGGAATAATCTTTGTTTTCGTTGTTTTTTACCTCATAGATTGAAGGAATGCCGTTCAGAGAAAAATTGTTTTTGCCTTAGACCTCATAATAGCTTGATTCATTTTTCACGTGACAAAACGAGGAATCCCACTCCCACTAGTAATTTAAATTTGGATGCTCCTACTTTTGTTCCAGGGCAGATTGAAGGATCAGTTGAAGCAAATTCACAATCACAGTTTGTGGCGACTGGGTTTGAGAAAGGCAGACTAAAAAAAAGAATGTGTTTTTGAGTACTGTTCGCGCGCTTGTTAAAAATAAATACTCTCAATGGGTGAAGGTCAGATGCTTGTTTGATGTAGGATCGCAGTCTTGTTTATGTACGAGGGCATGTGCTGAGAAGTTGCAGCTGAAAATGGAGAAAGTAAATACAGTGGTTTCGTGCGTTAATGATGCTTCTATGGTTATTAAAAATTGTGTAAAAACTTCAGCTGCAAATAAAGCCAAAACTTTTGAGAGTGAGTTAATGTTGTTAGTAGTTAATAAGATTACAGATCTCATTCCAAACAAGGTGATTGATGTAGATGTTAATGTTTCAGAGTTTGTGCCTTTAGCGGATGATAGATTTAATATACCAGATGGAATTGATATGTTACTTGGTGCAGAAATCTTTTACGAATTGTTAAAGCCTGGAAAATGTTATTGTGATAATTCGCATTTAGTGTTACAAAATGCGGTGTTTGGTTATGTTGTAAGGGGAAGTGTAGATCACACACACACACAAGTTACAGAGAATCGCGTTCATTGCGGATTAATTGTTGATGACGATTTAAACAAAACACTGAAAAAATTCTGGGAAATTGAGGGTGTTCACATAGAGCCTAAGGTTGACACAGAGGTGTCCTTGTGTGAGGATCATTTTGTGCGCACTCATAGGAGGAATTGTGAGGGTAGGTATGTAGTATCGATGACATTAAATAAAGATCCGTCTTGTTTAGGAAACTCCAAAGATATTGCTATTAGGCGACTTAATTCATTGTGGAAACGGTTGTCTAGGGATTCTAGTTATTTATCGTTGTATGCGGAATTTTTGAAGGAGTATGAGGAGTTAGGTCATTTGGAATGGGTAGTTGAGTCAAGTGAACCACCCACACATTACTACATACCCCATAATGGTGTATTACGCCCTGAAAAACTGACTACTAAACTAAGAATCGTCTTTAACGGTTCATTCCCCACCACAACAGGCATAAGCCTTAATGGCATTTTATTGAAAGGTGAAGTGAAGGAAGATGTGTTTGAGACAATATCTCGTTTTAGAAGACACAAATTTGCTTTTACGACTGACATCCAAAAGATGTACAGGCAAATATTAATAAATCCTGATCAGCAGGATTTGCAACGCATTATATGGAAACATGGACTAGATGCAGAAATTTTAACGTACCGACTAAAGACTGTCACTTACGGGCTGTCCAACGCACCCTTCCTTTCCATAAGAACCCTGCAGCAGTTGGCGAAGGATGAAAAATCGAGATTTCTTTTAGCTTCTGAAACCCTGTTATATGATACCTACATGGATGATATTGTGAGCGGAGCGCCGGATTTGAGACTGCTCAACAATTGCAATCGCAACTGAAAGACGCCCTGCAATCTTGTGGAATGAACCTTCATAAGTGGTCATCTAATTCTCCTGAGTTATTAAATCGTTCGTTGTCATCAGACGTCGAACATTCATTTTCTACTGACATTGACTTATCTGGGAAGACATTGGGAATTAGTTGGAAGCCATTTGAAGATTGTTTCGCGTTTAAGGTATTTGTTTCAGCTAAACATATATATATACAAAACATGAAGTTTTAAGTGTAATTGCTAAGCTATACGACCCTTTGGGTTTAATAGGCCCAGTGATTGCGAAAGCAAAGGTGTTTCTGCAGCAATTATGGCAATGTAAACTGGATTGGGATGATGTGTTAACTAATTCAATTGCCAACGAGTGGAGAGAATTTGTGACAACATTAAAATGTATCGAGGAAGTGAAAATTAACAGATTTATTATGGCTGACAATAATGTTAGAATCGTTCTCCAAGGATTTGCGGATGCATCTGAAGCGACCTACGGAGCGGTCGTTTACCTACAGTGTTTTCTTCACAACGGTGCTGCCAAAGTGAGCATTCTTGCCAGCAAATCTCGTGTTGCATCAATTCGAGTTATTTCCATAACTCGACTCGAGCTTTGTGCCTGTGTTTTATTAGCTCAACTCATCAAGAAAATGCACTCCACCTTGAGGTTAAACATAAGTGATATTGTGCTACATATACGGATTCAACTATTACATTGGCATGGTTAAATACACCTGCCAATCGTTTAAAAACCTTCGTGGCCAATCGTGTCGCCAAGGTGCAAGAATTGACTGAAGGATTCCAGTGGAACCATGTGCCATCTGTTCTCAACCCAGCAGATCTTGTGTCCCGGGGATTGCGCCCTTGTGACCTTCCAAATTTAAGGTTATGGTGGCATGGTCCACAATTCCTTGAAAAAGGTAAGTTGTCAAGTGAAGAAACAAGTTTGTCACCAGTTAAGGAATGCGAGTATTCTAAGGAACTGAAAACTGGTTCGAGTTCTGATATAATTACATCTAGTGTTTGTGTTTCAACTAATTGTGTATCTTCTATTTTATCTACTCTGTTACGTAAAAGTAATAGTTATATGAAAATTGTTCGTATATTTAATTATGTGTTAAGATTTAGTAATAATGTAAACAAACGTAAACTAACATTGAGTGGTCCCCTTTCTGATACAGATATAGACCAAGCAGAAACTAAACTGATCAGAATGGTCCAAGAACAGGTTTTTTTGGTTGAAATTAAGAGCTTATAAAGTAAAGGAGTTGTCTCACCTAATAGTAAACTTAGAAACTTAAACCCCTTTATAGACAGTGATGGATTATTGAGAGTTAGAGGCCGGCTGAGTAATTCAGATTTACCTTATGTTAATAAACATCCTGCAATTTTACCAGGAAATCATAATTTAACTGTTCAAATAACTGTCCATTTACATAGAAAGAATCTGCATACTGGTGCATCTTCTGTAAGGGAAAAGTTCTGGCCATTAAATGGTCGTTCATTATGCAGAAAAGTAGTGCATGAGTGCTTGTCTGTTTTAAAAGCCGACCCCTTGTTACCTCTCAGCTAATGGGTAATCTACCCCGTGATAGAGTAGTCCCAGATTACCCGTTCAACTGTTCTGGTTGGATTTTTGTGGCCCATTCATGATCAGGTACAAAAATCAAAGAAAAGGAATTTTGCATAAAATTTATATTTGTGTATTTGTATGTTCTGTGTCTAAAGCGATTCACATAGGAATTGTGTCAGATCTTACATCTGATGCTTTTATTGCTACATTAAAAAGATTTTTTAGTCGCAGAGGTAAATGTGCTAAATTGTATTCCGATAATGGGAAAACATTTGTAGGTGCCAATAAAGTTCTAAAACTTATTGAGGATTCAGATGATAATTTAGCAGGTTTCTTATCTGCTGAGGGTATAGAATGGAAGTTTATACCACCTAGAGCGCCATCCTTTGGTGTGGTCTTTGGGAAGCTTCGGTTAAGTCAATAAAGTACCATTTTAAGAGAGTTGTCAGTGGCTCAAATTTAACCTATGAGGAATTTTTAACTGTTTGTATCCAAATAGAGGGAATTTTAAATTCCAGGCCACTGTGGCCTTTATCGAGCAATTCGGATGACTTGAACGCCTTAACTCCAGCCCACTTTTTGATAGGGAGTTCTATGACTTCAGTAGTCGAGCCCAATTTAATTGAATTAAAAGAGAATGCCCTTAAAAAATGGCAACGGATAACCAGACTAGTACAACTAATTTGGAATAAGTGGCACAGATGTTATCTTAGTGAATTACAACAACGCAATAAATGGCAATTTAAAAAACAAAATGTTAACGTGGGTGATTTGGTAGTTCTCATTGAAGACAATATGCCAACCTTTAAATGGCCTTTAGGGAGAATCACTGAGATTTATAGTGGCAGTGATGCACTAATAAGGGTTGTAAAAGTAAAAACACAATTTGAAGAATATAAAAGAGCCATTTCAAGAGTTTGTCTTTTACCTATGCCAGTTTGAATTTTGTCTCTGAATATTGTGTATTAGAATTTTTATATGTACCTTAATTTGTTTTACGTAATCCTATAGTATTTTATCGTTTAATGTTTTATTGTAATTTGTGTTATTGTTGAATGTATTACATGTCAACGCAGGGGAGAATGTTCATGCTTGTCGCAAAAACCGAGCGCCAGACGGCGCTGTCTGTGTATCTCTAGTTACTATGTGTTTAGGTGAATAAAAATAGAGAGTGTTTTTACAGTCCATGTGTGAGGTGTGTGTTATTGAGCTATCCCGGGTGTAGTGATCAAACAATAACAATTTTGCTAATATAAAGGAATAAGCTATTGGTTTGGCTAAAAAATGGGGTATCACCCCGGAGTTTGAAAAAAAGAGACATAGAACAGTTAGACAGTTTTTCGATGATTTCAATGCTGATGAAAAATTGCAAGACAGATAACGTTTGTTTGAGGTGGATGTTTTTAAGGCCAACGTTGATGTTATTACTACTCAATTTAAAAATCGCTTTGAGAGTATGAATGACTTTTACAAATCATTAAGTTTCCTTTCTCCCAAAAATATTGCAAGCACTATAAATGATCTCTTATATAATGAAGCCAGTAATCTTCAAAAAGTATATAGTCTCGATCTATCGAGTGAATTTCCAAGTCAAATTATGTCTCTAAAAGCAGTTTTTAGTGAAGATTTAATTAAGATAAATTTGATAAAAGATTCAGGTAATTTTTTGATGATTCAAAATAAGTTTTCTGCGCCAAGTTTACCAGATGTATGTATTGCAGTTTTATTGTTTTTGATTCTTCCAGTTACTTCTACAATGGCGGAAAGGTCATTTTCTAAATTAAAATTAATAAAAAATTATCTACGTTTTACGATGTCAGAAGAGAGGCTCTCCTATTTGTCTTTGATAAGTAATGAACAGCAAGAAGGAAGAAAAATTGAATTGGATGAATTAATAACCGACTTTGCTAAGAAAAGCGTGAGACGTCAATCACTTTTTTGTGATTTACATCTTGAGTGTAGTGCTGTATATTAGCTAAAAGTGTGTGACACGAACAACTCAATGAACAAGTTACTTTTGTAGTTCAACTTAAGTGGTACTGCGAACGCATTCTTTTTTGTGTCCACGCTTTCTTATAAGTAACAGTAGTTGTGTCTTTGACTTCTTGACAATTTATGCTAGAATTTTATCGAACTTAAGGTCAAGCTCATCCCGGGATTCATAAATGAAGAATTTGGTAAGTGATAACTTTTTTCTATCATAAGGATCTGAAATCGGAAATATTATTTTACAGTGTTTGTGTTTTTCTTAGTGTATCGTTTTTATTTAAATTACCAGGTTATCAGTCGACCGTTGTTAGATTTTCCATTTTTTAAATACTATAAATAATATCTAATATTAAACGTTATTTACTTTGTTTACTCAGACACAAGTGGATTTTATATTCAGTTATAAGTTTAATATTTAAATATTTTTATGTGATGTGTAAAGTTACATTATGTTATGGTTTTGCAATTCTTTGTACATATATATATATGTGGGAGACAACAAGGGGTCCAAAACTTTTGTCTTTTTCACATTTATTTTAAAATTAAACAAAAATTAATTAAAAAGGTAGCTATTCTAACAGATAAGTTTGACGATGATAAGCAGAAGGTAACGCCTGCTCGCGCACCTCTGTCGTTCTCTCTGCTGTTTTTCTCTAATGTTTAAAAGTCCATAGGTTTCAGTTCTCATTAGCTGCGCCTGCGCGCGAAGACTGCTTGGCTTTGGCTGCCACAACCGGCCAGCCTGACTGTACGCTGTCCGCAGCGGTACGTCCCTTTTTTTCCTTTTTCATCGAGACCAGAGGAGAATCTGAAACATACAAAAAAGACGGAACAGACAAGGACTATACGACAAATACATAGAGATTTAACATATCATAATTTTTCTGAACTAGACAGTTTCTCCATCATGTGAAGGCACCTCTTCGACATCCGGAAGGTTCCACAGGAAAACATTGTGTTTCACAGGCATGAGAACGTCTTTTTTAATGAGTTCTTTGGTTGAACGCATCGATATTTTCCTCTCTAGAGTTCTGGACGTCTGTTCAAAATGATTTCTCTTTTTCCTCCGTTTCCACTGCCAGGGCTCAAAGATTTTTCGGAGCAACGCAAACCGTCTATGTTTAGTCTTCATAGGTGAAGGGGTGTTGAAGTTCACGGAACTCGTTTTCATGGCACCATTGACTTTCTTACACAATACTATATCAGAACATTTTTCTCTTATAATACTCAATTTTAACTTAGTACTCTTAATTTTATTACTTTTATAATCCTTAATTAGAGAACTCGAATCATTTCTAGTATTAAAGTTTTTAACATTGGACAAATCATAACTAGAGTTTTCTATCACATTTGAAAAAGAAACAGCACTAGGATAAGCATAAGCACCTAAAGAGGATTCACTTTCATTCAATAAAACATCGCTTTTTGCGTGGCCTAGTTTCTTTATTTCAGCGTATACACTGGGATGTATAATAATTTCTTCGGTCAAGGTCGGTGATATTGCCGTTCGAACACTTAGGCTGGAAGAGAGTTGATTAAGAGAAATATTTATGGGTTTAACTTCTACCATTCGCTGTTCGCCAAAACATGAATTTAATGTTATTATTTCTTCGGAAGGTGTTTGCACTCTAATTAGTGAGGAATTTAAAACTGGGATCTGGCAACCTGAATCGATCAAGGCTGTTACGGGCTGATTTTCTACAAAAATGTTTACATATTGTAGCTGTTGTGCGAACTCATCGCTATTTTGTTTTTCGCTCTCGACTTTCAAAGTATTCACGTTTATTCTATTATGGATGTGGTCGTTAGATTCTTTAGGTTTAAAACGCTTCTCACAGTCTCTTGCGTAATGAGATGAATCACCGCATATAAAGCAATTTTTATTTTCTCTTTCAAGATTTTGGGGATAGTTCTCTTTAATCTCTGGTTTAAAGTTTCGTGATCTATTTTTAAAGGGGTCTTGGGTATATCCATAAGTAATGGGAGTTTCCTTACGTGATCCGCCTCTAGATGAAATATAAATATCGCACTCTTTAGCTAAATCAGTAGGCCTAAACCAATCTTCTGCTTTTCAATTCCCAAATGAGTTGCAGTTTCCTTATTTAAAGTTTCAAATAATTTATCAGAAAATATAAGATCACATAGAGATTCGAAGGAATTAACTTTTCTTAACGAACAATAATATTGGAAGTTTGCCGTCAATCTTGCAGCAAATTGGATGTATGTCTCGCCTGATGATTTTACAGCATTTTTAAATGAGTTTAAACACTCGCGAGGGGTTAATTGGAATTCTCTGAGTACTATAGATTTTAGTTTTTCATAGTCATTTATTTCCTCTTCTTTAATATACAGTATGACGTTATGAACTCTTTTTTCCCAGAAGATTTATTAAAATTTCAGATTTATATTCGTCATTTATTTTCTTGGTTAAAAATGCGCGTTCTAATGATTGGAAGAACAGATTAAAATTTTCAGATCTGGTGGGAACAGGAAGAGATAAAAGTTCTAATACTTTTTATCATATTTTCTATGTTAGTTTCGAACTGTTTTTCTTCGACTTTAGCTGCAGGATTTAAACTTAATGCTTCATTTTTAGCCGTTTGAAGTTCGACTTCTTTTTCTAATTGTGCTAACTGTAGTTTAGCAAGTTCAATTTTCTGTTTTTCTAAATCCCTTTCGTTTCGCGATACCCTCTCATCTATACAGTTTTTAATTAAAGTTTTAACGAAATCTGGATCACTTTCAAATGTACTACTGTTCTCAATTTTAGTCTTTAGTTTAGCTATGGTGTCCGTACTCTCCACAGTACCGTCTAGATCCTCAACAACTCTTATGAGATCCTCTTTAAGAGTGTTTTTATACATTTTAGAAAAAATATGGAAAGATCCTACCTTTTTTTTTTCTTGCTCCCTTGTTGCTCGCACTTACGATGTATCCAATAATTGAAGAAAAACGTTGATTCCACTGATTTCACCTCTTCGCAGGTTATCAATAGTTCTTGTAATTATTATTAGGACGCCTCTTCGCAGGTGTTTCGTCGATGATAGTTCCAACCTCTACACAGGCGGAATTTTCGTTGATAGTTCCAACCTCTACACAGGCGGAATTTTCACGCTGGATTCAAATGAAGAATGCAACCTCTACACAGGTTGAACGAAGTTTCCGAAAATGGCGGCGCGTCTCCTCCACGGACGGCTTTTTTTTTTCACTGTCCAAACTTTGATCAAAATCGAAATTTTTCGATCCCGGCCTCTACACAGGCGGAGTATTCATGCTGAGTTCAAACCTCTACACAGGTTGAACGAAGTTTCCAAAAAATGGCGGAGCGTCTCCTTCACGGACGCTTTTGTTCATTGTCCAGACTTTGGTTCAAAATCGAAATTTTTTCGATCCCGGCCGAGCCCCCATAATTTGTGGGAGACAACAAGGGGTCCCAGACTTTTGTCTTTTTCACATTTATTTTAAAATTAAACAAAAAATAATTAAAAAGGTAGCTATTTTAACAGATAAGTTTGACGATGATAAGCAGAAGGTAACGCCTGCTCGCGCACCTCTGTCGTTCTCTCTGCTGTTTGTCTCTAATGTTTAAAAGTCCACAGGTTTCAGTTCTCAGTAGCTGCGCCTGCGCGCGAAGACTGCTTGTCTTTGGCTGCCACATATATATATATCCGATTTGGGGCCCAAGATCTGACCTTGCAAGGGGGCCCATTTTTCCGTTACGCCACTGGATGTTGAAGTTAGAAGGATAGGGGCCAGCTCAGGTGTCGTCCTGGTCCGTCGTCAATGGCAATTGTATAGAATTATGGTGCGACTTTAAGGAACTCTTATTTAAAAATTATTTTCGTTTGAAAGAACGGCATGTTAGAATCAGAGCTATTTATTGCTTTCAAAAGAACATAATTCATATATAATTGCAGTTGTCTTATATTAAATCTCTCTCACACATATTTTTAAGCCATCCAGTTTTAAGGGATCTACGTGCAATGTACCGCAAAATGTTGATAGTTTCTTTTTATTTAAAAAAGTAGCTATTGTTTATCAACATTAAAAACTAGTCCAGCCTTATGGAAATCTATTTGCAGCAATATTTGTAAGATGTTCGGTAGAATTTCGCTTTATATAAAAGAACTAAAATCAGCTCTTTGCTTTTAGCATGTTTCACACAATATTTCTGATTTTTTTATTGTATTAAATAACGGATTTTCACAGACATACATTACAAATATAATTATATTATGATTCTCTATATTCATAAGCTTTTCACGTTACACAAGAAAGTTATCCATTTCGGAACCTTTTTTGATACAGCAAATTATTAATATAATTAACATTTAAATATTCAGTTAAAAAAAGCTAAAATTGGCATTGAAAGCATTTATATTGTTAATTTAATCAATTTATAGTGAAATAATGAATTATAAATAAATATCAAACACATTTGCAAATATTGGATGAGAATGTTGGCTATTCCTCTGAAATTCACTACCTTATTGAGTCTATTTTGCAGTCTTTTCAGTTCCGCATTCATTCTTCGGAAAATATACAAAAGCCTAAAATAAAAGAGAAACTCCTTTTCAAATTGAATAATTTCTCAATTTTCTTAAAAATGTGTAATATTAAAATCCTTACATCTGTTAAAAATCTGTTAAAGCGTTTCTTATGTATCAACGTATTTCATAAATAAGTATCACGTAAATCACGCATCATTTTCCTTTTATCACATAAAGATACAGCTAGCCCATTTAGTATTACGGTATTGGAAAAATATGTGAATCACATTTTACGTATCAACTCTAGACAAATAGGAAGAGCGATAAATCTGATGCCTTTTGTAGGATAGTGAAAAAAAGAATATAATACTGTGAGAGGCCCGCAACTCTCTCGCGAGCACTTAGTTGTGGAGAGGGAAGGGAAGAAACACTCAACATGATTCAAATCTAATATGTTTATTTCAACACTAAGAACACAATATCAACTAATAATATTTAGAGAAAGTCTCAATAAAAATCGTGAAAGTGGAACAACAACGATAGCAACGAGTAAGCGATGAGTCGACTAACGAACTGGATCCTTCTCTTAATTCAGGATCTAACTTTTTTATCCAATTTAATATAATCTTAATTAAATCTTAGTGAGAAATCGTCACTTTAAATATTATACCTTTAATATCAATCGCACTTGTCTAGAGTATGTCTTCGCTCCTTCTCCACCTAAAGCTAGAAAAACTTGTCGATTTATAGTAAGTTAATTTTCATATCACGGTTCTCTTCTTACGAAGAGCTGGTTGTGAATAACGCGAATTGATAGGCAAAAGATTTTCCCAAGAGGATTAGTTCGAAGGTCGCGTATAGATCCGCCACGATACTAATGTTAGGGTAGTGTTACACCTGAAAAAGTGGTGAGAGTTCGCCCCCTCCCCCCAATTCAGTAATGCTACGCGAAGAAAACCTTAAGGATAGGTCTGTATCAAATTGGTCAGTGATTGTAACAATCAGCGATTCTAATTCGTAATGTACTAAATCAGCTGTATATAAAAAAGAAAATTACTTTTTTGGACTGTGTTACTTCAATATCGCGTACAAAACTATCGAGTTGGGTATTCATAAAAGGATAGCCCTATGTAAACATTTAAATGGCTGTGGAAATATTTTCGATTTTTATAATTTATTTAAAAAAAAATGTGCAGCCAAGAGTCGCTATAGTGACTCATCAAACACATTACAGCTAATTCAACATATCCTACTTTAAAAATAAATCAATTCCAACCTTTAAAAAAATTAATGTTTTGCATAATAAGTATTCATATTTATGTAAAGGTGCCAAAATAGGAAAAATGTTGACTGAAATTCTCGAACTTCTAAACTATATTTATTAAAAAATTTTTAATTTAACTTTTTTCTATATAATTCCACAACAGATATAACCGACCATATACACTGGTGTTCAAAATTAAGAGAATTTTCAGATTTGGCCGATTATCTGTAGAACTACTGGACAGAGTTTAAAGAAATTTAATTTGTACATAAGTTTGATGTAATAGAAAAAAACCATTCAACAGTTATCATACACATCGTGCGTACCACTCATCGGAGTTGGAAGGTATGAAACTGTGGTTGTAGAACAGAAAAGAAAAAAAAATGGTTAATAGGGGTGGGGGTAGGGTCCCTTCTTGAACAAAAACAGGCTTCGTACCGTAGTTTTATATTGTGAATAAGGAAGTTTATGAGTTCTTGGGGCAATTAGTCTCACTCAAAGCTGCTTTCAGGTTTAGGGTGGTTGAGGGGTTTTGTGTGTCCCAATTGCCCACCCTGAGCGTCCCAGGCAAGCCCTATAGCAGGGATGGTGAATCACTGGCACGCGTGCCATTCGAGGCACGTGACACAATATTTTGGGCACGCTCATAATCAAAATAGTTTGTATTTTATTTCAAAATAGCAAAGTTCACTATGAGGTATTACGAACAAATTCGAATTATCGGTCTTGGGAGGGTGGGGAGCACACTCGTTTGTTGTTGTCTTGCCTTAGTTCTGTCATGGACTACATTTGCAAAGTTTGTTTACTCATATCATAGTCGGTTTCATTGACACAACTGTGTTTTAAATTTTATTTGTATTACACTTATGATTTTTAAGTGTTATTTAACATGGCTGGTTCAACGAAAAAAAAATAAAAAAGGGCAAAATAGTAAGTGTAACAGAGAATTTCAAATTTGGTGGATTTAGAAATATAGCATTATTAGTAAATGCGACAAAATGTGTGTGTTTTAAGTTCTAAAATAGTGGTATGTAGAACATCGCCTATAAAAAGGCATTTCGAAATAAATCGCAAATCCACTTGTCAAGAAAGTGAACCGCATTAAAAATAATTAATTGCTTAAAAACCGATTGGCAAATGACTCCTATTGAGAATGCATTCTACTAAAAGTAACATCTTACAAACCTAATATAAGTTATTTGTCGTCCACATACACACAATCTGCAACAACAGACGTCACACTAATGTTACTTTAATTTGAATTACACGTATAGTTAAAACATTTACAATTATATAGTGGAAAAGGAATTTTTTCGAAGTGAATAAATAGTTTTGTGTTCGTAGTATTTAGTTTTGCTATTTTCCCAATAATCACAAGTCAAAATTATTTGGCGGCACGTCTATACCTCATTAAACACTTCTTTAGAAAAAAATGGCACGTTGATACATAAAGGTTCACCACCCCTGCCCTATAGGGCTGAATTCTGGAGATCTTGCTAGCCAGTCCATCCGGTAAATATCCTAACTCTTGGTTCCTGTGGCCGCATACAATTCACAAGAGAGCTGAGAAACTGTTAGGCTTCGCTATAATGGATAAATGGCTATCTTCTTTTACCCTTGTGGCTGTTAGATGACCTTGTCCAGGCTTTCTCTTGACGGATCCAGTATTCTTAAACAGTTCATATAAGTTGAACACGACGCTGAGTGGTAAATTGAATCTATCTCTATATATATTTAAATGATTATTTAAATGAAATGGAATAACTCCATCACCGTTAAACCAATGGCTATGAAAATTGGCATGCATATCTATTTTTTTGTGGAGAAAATTTTTGTACCATCCTCTTTGTTGCAGCTCTCCATCAGACGGTGGTGCAGCATATCAACTTCTTCACCATTGAATCAATCACCAAGTTGCTAATATGGTTGTCAAAAAATGATGCCAACTTAGCTCTATCGCCAATATTTCGCGATGTTTCCATTGAATTGCCATTATAATGTAAAGAACGGCGTTTGCTTGCGAATATTACAATTTTAACATAAAATAAATGCAACAGAATGTAATATTAACGCATATTATGTGCGACCCCCCTGCCCGAGGTTCCACCCTGGATACTAAGATTAATTTGAGGCAAAAAATCACTTAGAGCCATTTGTATAGTAATAACTTGTATTTATTATATTGATTCAAATATCAGAAACTCTAATAACATATAATATTTCTATGTTACGTCAAACAAAAGGGATTTACCTTTAATATTAAATTAAATTACGAATTATGAAATTAATCAATAATTACGCGTAAGATCAAATAAGGTCTACCGAAATAGGAGGTCCAAGAAATACACGTAACTCGAATTATTACCTTTCATTAACCAAAACTAATTTTATTAAACTAACGATTGTTTTAAGCGATAATAAACTATATTATATCATCTGGAAATACTTTGGTATCTTCAAAAGATTCTTTCGTAGATTACTAACAGTAACTCTCCAATAACGTAATCCAATTGAATCCTCCAACTTGAGGCTACTGCTGCTGGCTCAATGGCCTTTATTCTTGCTAGCTTACAACTCTCTACTTAAATACCCTATCTACTTTGCATATCCTGTTAGTTTTTAGGAGTTGATTGGAAATATACGCGAATTTATAATCCCCAAAAAGACGCCTAAGAATATTAGTGGAAAGGTTCCGTACAGATTCGTCACAATTACACATCCAGATATAAATGATTTGCACTATTTTAAGCGTTTATTACACAAAAATTGTAACAATTTGTTACTTTTGTTGAGCAGAAGGAATGAGTTTTCCAAAAATCGACCCACAAGAGAGTTATGGAGCGCTATAAATAAAAAAATCCTTTTTATCAGCTATTTTTTCCTACAGACTTAAAATTTAACAAATATGGTTTTTTGTTCAGCTGAGATATACAAAAAGCATTCTTTTTCTTGTTGTTTAATTTGCAATTCACGTAAAAAAAATAACTCATTACAAACTTCTTTGTTCTTCTATCTGTGTTGTTTAATTTTTCAAATCACCCTATGATAACCCCCTACCTGGGGGAGCCATCTCTTCAGCTACTGGACCTAGATTTGTAGGAGATAAGAATTGATCACCCAAGCTCTAGCCATAATAAAATCAATTTATTATTATCCAATTATAATGACAAAGACAGACTTACTCTAGGATGGAAATCAGGAGTGATATATCGCAACCCTAAATCTTATGTGAACAAGCATCTGGAATGCTAACTGCTTAACTCTAAATAAAGCTATTCTATGAATCTCAATCTTCCTTACTTTATTTGAATAGTTAAAGCCCGTTCCATAATTACGCGTCTAAGTTTAGATCCTTACCATGAGATCACGGCGTTCAGCATCACAGTTTCCTTTTTCTCCTTCTTCTCTTATGGTTACTAAACCTCCACTATATATCTACTAACTAATCTGAATATCAAGGTTTCTTCTTGATAGGGCTGACTGTGAAATAACTCAATGACGGCCCCAAAGATTCCCCGAGAGGATTAGTAGGGAAAAACTCAATAAAGCTCCATCACAATCCGTGCGAAGAACGGATATACCAGCTAGTTCTCTATGAATCTGGATATGAGACTGGTCTGTATCTAGCCTACCCAGAATTAGCCATCTCATTCCATCACCTAAGCGTTGGTGATAACTTTTAAAATTCAATTTTATCTATTTCTGCAAAAAAACACACCAAGAAGCTCGGCAAGTTGTACTAGCGAGCTAAATGCGGATTTCCGCAGGCGCACTTAAAGGAATCCGACTACGTTCGGAACCGTGATTTTAAAGAAGAGCATAAATGGATAATTTTCATGATATTTAGTGTCACTCAGATAAGAATACATGCATAAAATTTTTTAAGGACATTTCGACAAAAAAAAATTATTTAAAGATAATAATTTGGCAAAAAATTAACTTAGAAT
This sequence comes from Trichonephila clavipes, assembly GCA_019973935.1. NCBI lineage: Eukaryota > Metazoa > Arthropoda > Arachnida > Araneae > Nephilidae > Trichonephila > Trichonephila clavipes. The sequence goes on along the minus strand of BMAU01020716.1, from coordinate 309,002 downwards.
AATCTTGTTTCCAAATGTTCTCCTTTTGTGAAAAATGCTTCTATTAGAACAATATTTTGCCTGCAAATAGCTCAGACCTCTCTACAGAGGCTCAACTAGAATGTTTGAAAAATTCACATTATTTTCAGAGTTACCACCCATTGAAATAATTATTCGCGTCTTTTTCTTAAAATTGCTCCCCTCTGTTGTCGTAAAATATGAATAAACCTACTTCTAAGTTATATATTTAAAAAATTCTAGTTGAGTCTCTGGACAGATGTCTGAGCTATATACAGGCAAAGTATTATTCTAATAGAGATATTTTTCTCAAAAGGAGAACATTTGGAAAAAAGATTATTCTAAGTGAATTTTTTGCCTAAATATTGAATTTAAATAAATTTTTTTGTCAAAATGTCCTTAAAAGAATTTTATGCATATATTGTAATCTAAGTGACACCAAATATCATGAAAATTATCCATTTATATGCTTTTGAAAATCATGGTTCCGAACGTAGTCGGATACCTTAAAAATCTCTTTTGCTTAGTAACTCCGCTTCCACATACGTGCACTTACTTATTAGACGTAAAAGATTTACATCTTTATTTCGAAGCAATATTTTTACACTTCGTTCAATTTTTTTTCATGAAACTCGACAAAATACGCAAATATTCTTAATTTTGACCTCCAGTGTACATTAAGAGAAAGTTTTCTAATAAATGTATTTGATTAAACCCCATTAAAATTTTTATTAAATCCTTTGTTATTGTTAATGACACAGAATTTAATGAGAAAAACCTGCAATGAAATATCTAAAAATGATATGAGTTTTGGATGCGAGAAGAGATTTATTTCGTTCCCTATGAAAATAAATATTTTTTATGAGAAAAACCTGATTTATTTCTACCATACAATGAACTATCCTTCAGTATATGCATTTTTTCCTTTAGTTGAATCTAAATTCTAAGCCATACCCGTTTCGCAGATTTTCATGAACATAACATACTCCTAGACTAAAAAGTCAAAAATGCTATTAATAATTTCTTTTAATCCACTATACACGAAAACTTTGATGCGAATTTCCAATGAAAAGTTGAGAGAATAATGGGTTTCTAACAAGAGAAATTAGAAAACTGAAAAAGAAAATAAGAACAAAATTCTTCACAACAGGAATTTGTACTAAAGGAACAAAAATAAGTTTTAAGGTAAGAATTTAAAGACAAATATACCAGTACCCAGATTCTCTTGTGACGAATCTGTACGGTACCTTTCCACTAATATTCTTAGGCGTCTTTGGGGATTGTAAATTCGCGAATATTTCCAATCAACTCTAAAAGGAGAAAACGGGATATGTAAAGTAGATAGGGTATTTAAGTAGAGAGTTGTAAGTTAGCGGAGATGAAGGCTATTGAGCAAGCAGCAGTAGTGACAAAGTTTATAGGATTCAATTGGATTACGATAGTGGAGCATTACTGTTAGTTCTCAGCGAAGGGACCTTAGGAAGTTAATACACCTGAAGAGATCAAAGCACTACCAGGTGATATATTCTAGTTTAATACCACTTACCACAAGTGTTAGTTAAATAAAATTAGTTTAAGTTAATGAAAGCTAATAATTCGAGTTGCGTGTATTTCTCAGACCTCCTATTCCGGCAAACCTTATTGATAATGCGCGAAGTTATTGATTAATTTCCTATTTCATAATTTAATTTAATATTAAAGGTAAATCCCTTTTGACGTAGATATCAAGCCTACTATTTGTTATTAGATTTTTGATATTTGAACAAGTGAATAAATATAAGTTATTATTATGCAAAGGGCGTCTGGTCATTCTTTGCCTCAAATTAATCTTAGTGTCCAGGGTGGAACCCAGAGGTATTCTCACACTCTTATTATTTGTCTGGGGAAACTAGAAGAACAGAACATGCGTATATATATATATATATATATTCAAAAACATTATAGTGACTCTGAAATGTTTCAGAACATAAGAAATCGAAATAGAAACGAGTATTTTATCCAAGAACCAGATGTAAATGGTTTCAAAAAGAAAACGGATAAGCTTTCCAGACATATAAATAACATTTTATAAAATATTTTAAGTTCAAAAAGAAATTGTTGTCATTACTTGCTAAGCGAGTGGTTAGCATTTTGTTTGAAAAACCCGTCTTAAAACATTCTTGTTTCACAATTTTCTTCACATCCCCTTTAAACTTTTTGTGCATTTGTATGTTTTAGAGCTTTCATTTAAAATAAGTGTGATTGAAGAAATTTGAATTCAGATTAAAAATAACTTTATTGAATAAATTTTCCAAGTGATATATTAATCTATACGTTTTGATAAAAGGGGAAACTATTTTGCTGGTAACTAAAAAATTTTTGAAAATGCATTGCATTATCCAGTTAAATAAAGGAGTACTTTTTGATTAAGGTAATCTTAAGGATTATAAAAATTGCTATTGATTAAAATTGATGTATTTTAAATAACTATGATTATATGTGTAAATTCTTCCTATACATTAATTCTGCATATATTTTACTGACTTTCAAAAATGTATAATCAGATAGCTATTTACAAATAGTTTTACTACTAATAAAAATGCGGTGGTATGGATCATGTCCAATCTAATTAGAGCTGTTTTAAAGGATTAGACATTGATTCGAATCCCGATTCTTTTGACCATTCTCTTAATTATGTAAAGAGTATTTTTTTTCCAGGTATAGAAGTTTAAGTTGGCATTACTTTCCAAGATGGCGACCGATTTAACAGCTGTCAAGTGATTTATTCTCAGTTTGGTTTGGCAATTCATCAAAACGATCATCAAGCAAGGCGTAGATTCGTCGAATGGGCCCAAAACGAGATTGCCGTTGTTCCCGATTTTCATAAGAATTTTGTTTAGCGATGAAGCGCACTTCTGGTTGAACAGCTACGTCAACAAACAAAACGGCCGTATTTGGAGTGAAGCTAATCCACAAGTATATGTCGAAACACCGTTACATCCAGAAAAACTGACTGTTTGGTGCGCTTCATGGGCTGGTGGAATCCTTCTTCAAAAACGAAGAAGGCCACAATGTTACAGTCAATGGTGATCGGTATAGAGCCATGATGACTAACTTTTTCATTCCTGAATTGAACAATCATGATGTCCAGGAGCTGTGGTTCCAACAAGACGGCACAACATGTCACACAGCTCGCCCCACAATTGATTTATTAAAAGACACGTTTGGCGACCGCCAAATTTCACGTTTTGGACCTGTGAATTGGCCTCCAAGATCTTGTGATTTAACACCGCTAGACTATTTTTTGTGGGACTATGTAAAGTCATTGGTCTATGCGGATAAGCCACAAACGCTTGACCATTTGAAAGACAACATTCGTCGTGTTATTGCCAATATACGGCCACAAATGTTGGAAAAAGTCATCGAAAATTGTACGTCCAGATTGGACTAAATCCGAGCCAGCCGTGGCAGTCATATGCCAGAAATCATATTTAAAATGTAATGCCACAAGATTATCTTTCGAATAAAAAAATTCATGTCAGTCGAATAATACATCGTTGTTTTATTGCAATTTAAAGTTCTATATATACCTCTAAAAAAACCCCTTTATAAGAATATAAATAAAATATCAAATCAAATGAAATAATTCGTAAGTTTTAATAACAGATTGTAATTAAATTATTATTAATAATTATTTCGATGATAAACAAAATTTACAATATATATTCACATGCAGAGAGATGCCTTCTGTACAACTTTATAGAAATCTAGTCTGTATTTTCTATACTTTTTAGAGTCACATTTTTATACCTTTCTCATTTAAGTGTTCTGATATGCGAAGTTACATTTTTGGCAGCTAGTAACTTCATGCTAATTGTTCTCTTATTATTTCTATGATTTTCCATGAGATGTTTTCCAAGTTCCTTCACAAAAAGGCACTTATTAAAAGACTTGTGTTCATAGCATGATGAATTGACATACATACGATCAACAAAAAAATTAATTGCATCTAAATCAATCATCTAAAATAAACACACAAGTCATCCTTATGTTGCTCCTTTTCATGCGTAAGTCACACTTACGAGGGGAGGGCATGACTAAGGAAATTCATTTAGGATCGAGACTTGGTTTAATAGTAATACTCCTTTAGGGTGTTCACCCCTCAATGTAATTCCGCCGGATGGCCAGTCAATTCGGAGAAAATAGCCTTCGAAATTCGTGCTTAGCTTTTATACAATTAAGTTTTAATTTCCTACAACGATTTTGTAGTTTGGTTGATATATCGTCTGCATACTATGCGCGAGGTCTGGGTGCGATTCATCGGTCATTTTTTTTCCCATTTCATTTAGGTATTTTTAAAATTAAATAAACTTATTTATGAAAGGTTTATTAAATATTAAATGATATTTTATGTAATTATTTTGTATTTCATAAAGTAAAAACAGTTAATTAAATTTATTATTTAAATTATTTAAAATTATTATTAATAAAAATATTTATATCTTACTATCCGAGAGGTTAGGGTCCGATTCCACGCTATCACTCTTTTTTACAATTCATTTAATTATTTTTTAAAATTAAATAAATTTATTTATGAAAGGTTTACTAAATATTAAATGGTACTTTATGTAATTATTTTGTATTTTATAAAGTAAAAAAATTTAATTAATTTATTACTTAAATTATTTATTAGTAAAGTTATTTAAAATTATTATTAATTAATTAAAAATATTTTAAAATTATTAATAATTATAAATATTTAAAATATTTATCAATTAAAAATATTAATAATTAAAATTAATTAATTAATTAAAAATATTTTAAAATTATTAAGGATTATAAATATTTAAAATATTTATCAATTAAAAATATTAATAATTAAAATTAATTAATTAATTATTAGCTATTAAAATTAACTAATTATTTATTATTTGTTATAATTAATTAATGTAATTAACTAATTTCTGTTTATTATAATTGATTAATGTAATTAATTAATTTCTATTTATTATAATTACTTACTATAATTAATCCATATTAAATGTAATTAATTGATAATTAAAAAATAATTACCTAATTACTATTTATTACAATTAATTAATGAATTACACTTTTAAGAATTACTATTATTAATTTATTATTAAAATTACTATTAATTTATTATTAAATGTATTATTAAAATTATTATTAATTTATTATTAAAATTATTATTAATTTATAATTAAAATTTTTTATTAAAATTATTGTTTATCATTGAAATTATTGTTAATTATTAAAATTAAACAAATTCATACGAAAAGGATTTATTAAATATTTTATAAATTTGTAACATAATTAAGTTAATATATAAAAAAGACATATTTTTTATATTAATTATAAAATAAATAATTTAATAATAATAATATATTTTGTAAATTATTTTAAATTATATGTACTATTTTATTTATAGTATATTGTATTTCACATCATAAAACTACATTTATCTGATATTTTTATTTAAATATCATTTAATATTTATTATATTTTTTATTATAAATATTATTTATTAATATAAAATATATTTATAAAACTGATTATAAATATTTATATAATTAACGTAATTTTTTTACTTATAAAATTCAAAATAATTACATAAAATATCATTTAATATTGAATAAACCTTTCATAATAAATTTTTTAAAAGAATTTAATGAATTGAAACAAAAAAAAGTTGATCGCGTGGAATCGAACCCTATCCTCGCGCATTGTAAGCAGACGGTTCACAAACCAAGCTACAGATTCATTGGAGGAAATTAAAACTTAATTGTATAAACGTTAAGCATGAATTTCGAAGACTATTTTCTTCGAAGTGACAGGCCATTCGGCGGAATTACATTGAGGGGTGAACACCCTAAAGGAGTACTACTATTACACTAAGTGTCGACCCCAAATGAATTTCCTTAGTCATGCCCTCCCCTTCGTCATATAACTACTCCAAGTAACTAAAGAGTATATTCGTCATATAACTACTCCAATTTAGTTTGATTACAGAACAAAACAACAAAAGCAACAAAAACAACAAAGTTTACAGACAAAAGATTTAGTGTTTTTCCTTTCCCTTATCTGGTGAAACTTTTCCCTTATTTGTCTAAATAGGAGGAATAATGTTATTTTTAATTTTTGGTACGCATGGCGCAAGGCTCACCTCTGTTCCAAAATATCTGTGTGCTCGTAAGAAAATTGTGCGTCGAATGAGTTATCTGAATCAGCGGCTTCATTCAAATCAGCTTTGCTTGTTTCATCAGATTGATCAATGAGCTCTTAGAAAACGCTCTGACCACAGTAAGACCACGTTTAAAATTCACCATGTAATATTTTACTAATAAAAATGTCAAAAGTTTCCTGTTGTACTCCATGTGATAAAATTGGGATCATAAACTATCAGTCGTAAACAAAAGTATACCAAGCATTGAAGGAAACAGACCTTGCATTACATCATTCATTTGAGCTGTGTCACCAGCTCAGAAGTATGGAACAGTGTTACGATCACCTAGCTAGCAGATACATATGTACCTGATTTACGGTTTAGAAGAAGAAAGCGCACAAACAGCAGAAATAGATTCGTCAAAAGATCTACCGGACCATCAGATATTTAGTAATTTGCTTTACAATTTGTGACGATTATCTTTGAAGATGGTATGAGGGTAATGGTGGGCATTCATGTTGTAAAACACGATAAACATTACTCTGAGATCCTCCTTCGACTCCTACTTCGGTATTCGGATTCCTTCGAACGGTATACAACACATTTTTATCTATGCTGGAAGTCCGAGTCGCTCTTGGTCCGTCCTCACTTTGCATATTACCTCGTAATGATTCAGATTCACTAAAATTGTGATGTCAATTAGTAGACATCTGGTCATCCTCCGGTCTGGTCCATACTCCTCTGCGATGACAGCTCAAATGACTGTGTTAATGCAGGTTGTGACGAATCTGTACGGCACTTTATCACTAATACTGTTAGGCGTCTTTGGGGATCAAAAATTTGCGTACATTACCAACCAGCTCTAAAAGAAGAAACCGAATATGCAAACTAGTTAAAGTATTTAAGGAGAGTGCTGTAAGTTAACAGCAGGCTATTATGCCAAGAGATAGGTTGAAAGTGTTCTAAGGCGATTCAAGTTGATTGTGCGATTAGCGGCTCGTTGATCATTTGTCAGTGATCTACAATTAGAAAGTTTGTTACACCTGGAGAGTGAGGTGGTAAAAGGAAGGTGAGATTTAAATCTAGATTATCGGCTTATAAGAGTAAATATATAATAAAGTTAGTGGTAATTTAATGAACGCTAGTAATTCAAATTGCTTTTATCTCTCGATCCTCTTATTCCGGTAATCCCGTTCGATATTGAGTTTAATAGTTGATTAGTATCATATTTCGAGATTTAATTTAATGGGAAGGTTCAATCATATTGACGCAGACATATCGATTAATCTTTTTAATTCGATAGGTTTATAATTGATTCAAGTGAATAAACATAATTTGTTATTGTAAAAATGTCTTCTGGTCGTTGTTTGCCTCAAATCAATCTTGGTGGCCAAGGTGGAATCCAGGGGGATTCTCACAAGGTCTGTTTCCTTTTAATGCTCCATTGAACAACGCCATTTAGTGCCGAACGAAAACATTTCCGACCATGGGTTACCATGCAAATTTGAATCCTTGTGAATCCTTTGATTCTCCTACCTCTCTTTAAAATTTGCCCCAGTAATCCTGGGACACCCCGTATAGTCAAAATTTTATTTCTTTTTCAATTCCAATTGGGGCTATTGGACAGAAAAACTCCTTCTAACTACAAGGTTTTTAGGAAAGAAAAAAAAATCCGTAACAAAATTTTTCTACACAAACACTTTTTCGATAAAAATACTACGCACATACATTGTAACTTAAAACTGAGTTTTGTCACTAAAATGCAAAGGTTTAATGTCGAACTAAAAACAGATAAAAGTGTAATATATTCATAATTTTATTCACCTGTCCTGCGCAGGCTTTCTTTTGCATTCATCAACAAATGCAAATGACAGCTAACTTAATAAATGAGGCAATTAATTTAAGAATTTTTTTACACTTTATTATTAATGAATAACTTCAAGACCACTAATTTCGCATAAGCTAAAAAGCTTAGTTGAATCGATTACAGAAGAACGAATTTAAATTTTACTTTTTTCCTAAAAAGCATTTCATTCCTATATTTTATTAAAGAAAAATTTTCTCATTTCGATTGTAAATGGCGGAGGAATTAAATTGCAATGGTGGAAAACTTTATAAAAGTTATTGATTCATAAAACTGTTGTTATTTTTTCTAAATTTTTTCTTTTTAAAGATTTATCGTATTTCGATGAATTGCGATTTTTAATCAGAAAAGTACGCTCTAATTTTGAAAGAGAGGGATCATTAGAACATTTATCAAAGTTAAAAAAGAATTTAAGTTTTTAAAAGGAACTAAATGAACTGAAAATTAGGAAATGTTTTATTTCCCTGAAAGTAATTCGATTTTTTTATTAGTTATTACTTCTAGTATTATCAAAGAGTAACATGAATATAGGAACATTGCAATTTCGATTTTTTTTATTACAATTCTGTCATTTTGATAGAGGACACTATGTACTACAAAATTTTAAAATAATATTGAAGATATTCAAGCTAATTGCGCTTAAGATTTATTTTATTATTTTTAAATATTTTATAATTGTTACTTCATAAAGGTTTTTAGATGTGTACTGAATACTGTGCGTGTAATTTTTATAACGCAAAAATACTGTGTAAACTTTCTAAAAAAAAATTTTAATGCCCATAAAAAAACAGTGTTTAAAATTGAAAGAAATTATAAATAAAGTCAAATTTCTCAAAAGTGCGAAACGAAAGGTAAAATTGAAACTTTTAAATAAAGATTGAAATATGTATTTGGTGTATATTAACAATTTTTTAATGTGATTTAGTGTGAGGGGGGGCTGTATTTAGCAAAAATTCTATGTAAGCACGTATACCAACTGGGGGAATTTCGAAAGGCTGGTTTGTAACATTCGGGGAATTTTAAGAGGACTCGGTACCCCCCAAAAGACTAAAGTATCCTTTTTTAAAAGTTTTATTTAGGCATATTCGTTGCATTAATATCTTTGAATTGATAAATCATTTATGTATGTTAGAAAAAAAAAAACTTCAATTGAAAAATATAAGCAAACAAAGTAGACAATTCGACCACGTCACTTATTTAAACGAAAAAGTTTTAAAAAGCTTTTTGATGAAAAAGATATATTTTGAAGAGAATAATAATAACTATAAAAGAGGAAGGGGTTATATGTAAAGCAGGATATTTCTGAGGCAACAATGTAATTTTATTTTCTTTGTGTGAAATGTGTGCAGGTAAAATTTATGAAATAAAGCATTTTATATTAATAATTTCATAATTTCAGTTCTTATTCGTCATATTTTTTTCATAGAAAAAAATCTTTCAATATATGTGAAGAAAAAAACTAAAATTTCTATTATGACAGAAAATTTTTTTTTAACATTTTCCTTGAATTTTCTTGTGCAATTAATATTCTTTAAAACTTGATCATTTGTAAAAGCATATGGACTCAAGTAACAGGAAAATGGAATTATCTTAAAGATAAATATACAACTAATGATATAAAGTGGTATTTTAAGTTTGTTTAAGGTTTATAATTATTTTTTACAACGTTATATACTTTAAAAGGGTTTTTCACAGTTTGTGTTTTTTCAAGACATTAGTGCATTCAAAAAATTCCACAGTTATTTACCAATCACTACCATTTCTTTCCTGTGTGTTACATATAATGCATGTAACAAAATTATGGATCAATTTTTCTGTAAATACTTTTGTTTAAAAAAATTAAAAAGTACATGATGTTGGCTCTTTTATTGAATTTTAGCATGTACATCAAAATTTTACTTTTTCTCCATAACTAATTAAGTTATTGTAAAATAAATCCCTAAAGTTGTTTAAAACATACTTAAGAATACTACAACAAAATTCAAGCTAAACAATTAAAAATTACAAAAGGAGCAAAATTTTAAAATTTTCAAAATTTTTCTTAAAAATTTTTTAATTTTTAAAGTTGTGTGAATAATATATGCAAAATTTAACCTCGTATCATTTTCTTGTATAGAAACATTACATGAAAAGATAAAATATGATTTCTAAATATATAAATAAAAAAAATTATTCAAAGGGTACCGAGTGGATAAAGAAATTGTAACAATGGGTTATCTCTACTAAGTTTATTGTATATAACTCGATTTTTTTCTGCTCTACCAAATTGACACTTTGAGTTGAAACATCTCAATTCCACAAATGAACATCTCTATTAAACAACATATAGTCAGTGAGATAGAGGACAGGAGTTGTTTGGGGCCAATATAGTTGCATTAGTGAGATTTAGTGAGTGATTTTTAGAAAATATCTGTGGATTTCTCTTTGGGAAATTTCAGAGGTGCTGGCTAGAGGCGTAGTTGCGTTATCGCTGGCCTTATACGCAAATGGTTACGGGTTCGATTCCACCCCAAGTTGATGAATTTTCCTGATGCAGAAAATCAACAGCGTCAATGTCGTATGATTATGCGGCATTTAAAAGATGCCTAGAGTTGCTGTTTGACTTAAGAGCTCTCGGAAAAATTAAATTCCTTGTTGCATATTTTACCTATATGGTGCCGCACTTAAAAGTGATGCCAATTCCAGGGGAATGCAATCGGATTGCAATGATAAATACCCTTCTGCAGCCAAACTGTAAATAAAAATAAGTTTTGGAGGTGGCATTTCATTCACAATAAGTACTCATTATTTTTCACTAATTAGTTTGTCTTATCCGCGAACTGGAATCAATCGAATGCGAAGGCCACATGTCCAACGAGAAAATCCTGCTCGGTTCTTTTATTTTTTCCATAATTTTCTAAAGAAAATCTCCGAGGGATAATTTGTTTAAGTTTTATTTTTCACAAAAAACTACTTGCTTTTGCTACGTGAAATATGTATATGTGATTAGGTTATCATATCAACTATCATTATAATTGAATTAACAAACGACAGTTTTTAAATATGATTACCTTCGAAATTGCAACCTTTCGGAATACACATTTTTTAAGATACTATTTTTGATATATTGAAGGATATTTTTCCTGGTATCCAAGATTTAAATAGCATTTTAATTTAAGCCTTTCTCTGACTGTTAATATTCTAAATTTCAAGAGAAGGAGCTATAAAACTTATAATCAAAAATTTCAGCAATGTAGGTTCTTAAGGTCTAAGTAGATAGACATACCTAAAATATACTGTTAAATCGATTGACACAAAATTGAGGGGGAGGGGGACTGAAATATTTTTTCGTGTTAAAGGATATTGCAAAAATAAAAGAAGCATATATTCAACAAATTAATGGAGTACATTTTATTTATATATATATATATATATATATATATATATATATATATATATATATATATGTATTTAATAAAAATAAATAAAACAAAAGCATTCACAAGAACTTAATGAAATTTAATACACCATTTTCAAGTTTCTGAAAAACTAAACATTATTCAAGTTTTGGGAAAATAGCTCGATATTTTTTGCATTGTTTTTCTAGCATTAAATTGTCAAGAAGTTGCTCGATAATCATCCATTATGTTATCCATTTCATTATTGGAATGTGCGAATTAATAACTGTGCGAACTTGCTATAATGCTTCTCATTCCGAATGATGTGGAAATAGGACTTGCATTATTCATTTCGTTTTTGTCGTCGGAATCTGTATCAATGATATTTTGTAAGCTTTGAAAAAATTTCAAAATGTCATTGTGTGTCATACTTGGGGCTGCACGCGCAATATCATACACTACTGCAATGAATTCTTTCATTGAGGCAGTAGGATATTCCAATAACACACAAACCTTTTCACTCTTCGTTGAGTGTCGGCTCAGCTTCAATATCCTCCTTCTCCAGAAGGGAAATATTTTCGTGTTAAGCGATTTTTGTTTTGTATTAAGAGGGGAAAAATGCAGGAAAATACGTACGAGTAGTATAATAGTTTGTCGGGACCATTTTATTACTTCGTGTAAACCGATATTTCATTTTAAGCGTTTTCGTGTTAAACGCATTTCACTGCATATCTTTAAAAATCAGTTTTCAGTATTATCGGATGCGTCATATTTATATAATTTTAATATTTTTGAAATATCTCACTGTTGCAAAGTTGCAGAGGGAAAAGCAGACAACGACTCCAATTATTTGAAAAATAACAGATCTATTAATAGAGCACTTATTATAATCTATTATTAAACTATTAATAGAGCACTCATTATAATCTATTAATTAATCAGTATAATCTATTATCTCATAATAATATATTATCAATATTGTAATGAAGCACTCATTATATAATCCATTAATAAATCATTATAATCTATTATCAACCTATTCATAGAGCTCTCATTATAATCTATAATAAATCATTATAATCTATTATCAATCTATTAATGAAACACTCATTAAAATCTATTATCTATTTATTAATGGAGCACTTATTATAATCTATTAATTAATGGAGCACTTATTATAACATATTAATTAATCATTATAATCTATTAATTAATCATTATAATCTATTAATTAATCATTATAATCTATTAATTAATTATTATAATCTATTAAATTAATCATTATAATCTATTAATTTATCATTATAATATATTATCTCATTATAATCTATTAATAGCACTCATTATAAACAAGCTTTACAACGTTCCAGAACAGGCTCTTTAGAACAACTCCACTAGCAGGAACTCAGACAGATAAAGTTGTGATATTTCCCCCCACCCCTTAGGGAGAATATCTCTCGGAGTATCAGCGTGAGCTAGAGGTGTAGAATTAATGGAAAAACTAGAGGCATACACAATCTTAATATATCTTTATTAAGATTTTCAACTTAAACTTCTAACAAATTAAATGATAATAATTAATGTCAGAGAATCTACGATGGCAAAATACGCAACACCCAATATATATAGATAATAACGACTTAACCTAACTCGGACCACTATCAATAACTGAATCACCTAAATTCAATTCTAATACAATCACTGATTCTAATATTAAATAGTCAATCCTACCTTGTTGCAGTCTGAAGAATCAATCACTAATATCATTAAGGCAATCTTGTATTTACTTGCGTGCACTGGTATGCACCTTGGTTCTCTATATCTTTATCAATTATAATTTCTAATCACCGCCATGAAACCTTATCCAAACTTGAACCACGAACTATATTAACATTCCTCTACTTGCCATTAACTGCCACCTCGCCATTGCCAAATCGCTTACTCTTAACTTCGATATTTAAACGCTTGTTAATTTGCATCTTTCATTCACACTTCACTTCTTAGATTTGGTTGGAAAAGAGTTGCCATTAATTCTGGCCCAAAGGACATGTTAAACAAAAGACACGTGAGCCCGTCACAAAGTCTCTCTCTCTCTTATCAACGCACAATCTAATTCTGATCTCTTCTCGGTTCTCTTCTGAACTGATTCGGCCTTTATTTCAAAAGTTTATTACGTAACATCATGGAATTCTCCTAGAGCCTTCTCAATTATTCCTTGGCTGTATTTGTATTTTTTCGTCAAATTTGTTGCCAAAGTGATAAAGTCACCTATCTAGTAACCCTGGTCACACCTCCTATGATTTTTATGATCTTATTTTTCAAGTTCACGCTGGGAAGTGAATCTTTCCTGTAAAACTCAAACTTTCTACAAGGAGAACTCCGCTGCAAGAAAGCAACACACACGTGCTATGTTTCAAAACATTTTAAGTCAAATTTTTTTAAAAAAATATTTATAATTTAAAAATTAATAATGATCAAATTAAACACGTATTGTATTGGAAAACTGCGCAAAAACACGCTTAAAAAAGGAGCACTGATTGTTTTAAATGAACAATTTATTCATAGATATTTATTTGTAACTCGTCTGTTATGTTTATCTCATTTAACCCCGTCAAGAAAATAGTCTTGTTGTTAATTGAATACAATACAGTAAGTACAATACAGTCTACTAATGTTTAAAAATAATTACTTAACAACCTTTTAAAAAAATATATTTACGAGGAAAAGGAGTAAAAGAAAATCCCCAAAAGTACATTTTGCTACGTTGTTTATAGTTGCTAAAAAGAAGAACACAAAAAAAAATAATGAAATTGCAATATTTTTAAAAATGGCAATATCACACTTCCATTAAGAACATGTTTTATAATTTTTTTTTTGCTTCTAGAATACTTTTTCCAAGTCTTTTAAGTAACTAAATCTTGATGACTGTCTTCAGCGACGTTCAATTTAAATTTAATCATCCATTATATATATTTCTTCTTTTTCTTCTGAAACACTTACATCTGACAATAATTTCCATGATTATTTTTCAAACTTGTAACTAACAATGCATTTTCTTGATGAAAAAAATGTATTTTTTAATTTCCAGTTGCTTCTCATTACTTAGCCTTCAAAGAAAGGTGTGCATAAAGAAATGTATTTTTTTAACATTAGTCAAAAAATGTATAGTTTACTTTATAAGACATAATGCATAGAATCCAGTTACATGAAAATAATTTTTTACAAAATAAGATCAATGTGTTAATTTTTTTTGTTTTTTAAATTTCCCGAAAAAGAATTTTTTTAGAAATGATAATTACAAGCAAGAAGGCTCTTTTATGTAGTATTATAAAAATAATTACATTTGTTCTATCTCAAATATTTGAATAAAATTTATTCCTTTCTTGAGCTGATAATGCTATGTGTGTGTGTGTTGATCTTTTTTTATATCGCAAAATTTTTTTAAAAGAATTTTTACTTTTTATATAATATTTACAATATAGTGTACTGAAATTATATTTTTTTAAATACGAGTAACATTACGTTATGTGTATATCATATCATTAAGTGCTGCAACGTGATTGCGCATTGCTTAATACCACAATAGGGCGTTGAACTTCGTTCTCCTTGCAGTAGATAAAAGTTAAGCAGAGCTTGTTTGAGTATACTTAATCTTTTGCAAAGGTAACGCTGCTGTGGAAAACATGCCATTACGTCGTCATCGAAGACAATACGAGACGCTGTTAAGAGTTTGAGAGGTAAAGAATCACCGGGTTGATGGAAGCTGGGTGGTCAGCTCGGCAAGTAGCTCGTCAAGTAGACCATTCTGATTTGACTGTAAGGAAGTGTTGGGACTAGTGAACAGAAGAGACACCATTTACATGCTGACCATGTTCAGGACGCCCTGGACAGACCAGTCGTCGAGAAAACCGTTCCATCATACGGCACGCACACGTAGAGTCAACTGCCTCAATGACCGCTGATCAGACACGGACAGTACCTTCACCATGGACCCCTTAGTCTTTCCAAACCATCGCAAGTCACCTGGCTGAAGGACATCTGGTATCACGGTGCCCATTGCGTGTGCTGCCAATGTCACCCACCCATCGACGCCTCCATTTTAAGTGGTGTTGCGCACGACGGAATTGGACTACAACTGAATGGAACCAGGCCGTCTTCAGCGACTAATCTAGTTTCAATTTGAGCAGTGATGACAATCGTGTTCGTGTGTGGAGATCACGTGGAGAATGGTTCAATCCTTCCTTCACTTTACAACATCACACTACTTCCACAGCTGGTGTGATGTATGGGGTGTCATTGATTAGTATACACGGTCACCTCTAATATTGATCCATCGCACATTGGCATCCCAGCGGTACGTCCATAACATCCTTCAGCCACCTGTGTTACCGCTCACGGCAGGACTCCTAGAAGCTATTTTTAACAAGAAAGTGCTCGACAACACACAACAAGGATGTCACAAGACTGCCTCCATCCTTTCTTGGCCTGCTCGATCTTTAGATTTGTCACCAATCGAGCATAACTGGAATCATTTAGCAAGGCAAGTTGGACAGCCTCCAAATTTGGTTGAACTAAAAGTTTCTTTTACAGAAACTGTGTAATAAGATGTCTCAAGACATCATACGGAACAATGCCTGCTCGTATCGCATCATGTATTTGCGCTAGATGGAGTTCAACGGAGTACTAAAACTTACATTCATTTGTTCTTTTTCCTGCCATAAATGATCCTTTTTCTTTAGTTTCTAATCACTTACTTATATCAAAGTATTACTTACACATCTAAATTTTTCATTTTATTTTGATGACACTTTCTTGGGGCGCAAATTTTAATGGCAATGAGTGTATGATACAATATCACCAAAAAGAATTGAATCTAAATAATTTAACAGTAATACGGACACAGTAAGTATATCAATAAAATATTAATTTGGGTGTAATTATAAGATAAGCAGTTATTATATGTATACAAAAACTATATCTCTATAAGCATGATCTTCAAAGTGAGTAATTTTGTGTACTGTTTCATACCCAGGGTAATAAAACGCAGAAATGTATTTATGAAAGAATAAACACCTTTTTATTTATTCACAAAATAAAAAAAAATTTTGCGTTATTTTTAAAATAGTTCTTAATTAATATTTATTTATCGTTTTATCAAAATTTTCTTTCGTCTTATAACCTACAGATTTAAACTACATTTCGATGAACACCTTGATTGACAAATATCATATACTTTAATTACTTACATAAAAACTTTAAACAAGGAGAATTGTTTATTTATTTAAAAGTAAATTTATTTAAAGTGAATTTATTTAAAAGTAAGAATAAATACTATGTCATTATATTCCATCGTTTAAATACTTTAAGTGCTTTGAGAAAAATTGTAACATCTCACGCGTCTTTTCTTTAACAAGTCATTTGGGTTCTTTGGACCAGAATTAATGGCAACTCTTTTCCAACCAAATCCAAGAAGTGAAGTGTGAATAAAAGATGCAAATGAACAAACTTTTAAATATCGGATCTTAGAGTAAGCGTTATTTATGACAATGTTAAGTAATGTTTGACAATTGAAGTTAGTTTGTGGTGGTTGATGGTTATTACAGTTCGTGGTTCAAGTCTGAATGAGTTTTGCGTGACGTAAATAAAAGTTATTAGTGATCGAACATAGGAAACAGCCAGGTTGCACACCAGTGCATACAAAGACAAGATTGATCATTGCTCCAAGCTGTAATAAGGTAGGATTGATTATTTAATATTAGAATCGGAGATTAGGCGGTTCGTTTATTGATAGTGGTCTGAATTAGATTAACTCTTATTATAAATATATACATATTGTGTGTTGCGTATTTTACCATCGTAGATTCTCTCATATTAATTATTATCATCTAATTTGTTAAAGATTTAAGTTGAATATCTTAATAAAGTCATATTAAGATAATGTTTGATCCTAGTCCTTTCGTTAATCCTACGCCTCTAGCTCACGCTGATACTTCGAGAGATGTTCTTCCAAGGGGAGGAACATCACAAAATTTGTACTTAGTTTAGTAAAAATATAACACAAAACTGACTATGACTACCATGTGAAATATCAAACCATTAACTTTAAAATTATGCCTTAAAAAAATCTTTAATACAAAGCGCAATTTTACGAAATGCCAAGAGTTGGAGATGAAACCCAGTTGCGCGCCAAATTAGTAACCTTCTTTATGTGAGGGAGTCAGTGAATATTAACGTCGCTTTGTTCACCTACACAAGGGCTTTTGGAAACGGACCTCGTCATTGTGAACTATGGTCAAGTGACGAGGACGACACCTGAGCTGGCACCACCATCTCCTCATTCAACAGCAACTTTAACAAGCCTTTCCTCTTTTAGCTTTACGATACATACTTTGTTTTGTTTTTACGTTACTTAGAGATCAAATTATAATCAATTTTATGAATTTAAAAAAATCGGAAGTGAGTCTTTAATCTACCGGAAGTAGGCATTTAAAAACGATAGTGAGTGCCAAACCTACATTTCTTACTTTAGTTTCCACTACCCTTTGATAACAAAAGTATGTACTGAAGCACCCATAAGCATAATGGAAATAGACTAATAATGATGATACTTTTCTCTAAATACATACAATAAAATATTTTTTAGTATTATGTATTGAAAATGAAAAAAAAAATTTGTTTATATTTATACCTATTCCATCTTAATTATTTTTTAAATACAGTTTGAGATAATAACGATAATAATAAATTTGTTAATTATACATAAGATTACTTTAAAATTTTTTTTTCTTTCTTCAAATGTTTCTCGCCTTTTATTTATTTATTTTGTGCGATGCATTTGTATTCTATATTTGTATTACTTTTGATGTATTTTCAAGAATGTTCGAATAATGTATATTCTTTTTCCTTCTCTTATCCTTTATGTTCCTTATTATTTATTTCAGCTTTGTATGTTTGTACCTTGCAATTACATATGTGCTCCCTTTCATTTACCTTTAATTTGTAATATGTAAATCTCATGTGGGCTACGGTAAAAATGTAAACAAAGATTGAACACAGGGGTAGTTTTTCCCATGGGATCGTTTTGTAGCTCTAATCCCTTTCATGTGAGCTCGGTTACTTTGGGCATTCCGCCAATAGCCCTCGTGTTACTTTCAGTGCGGTGTTAATAAATACTCACTCATCCGTGATAAAAATACAGCCTTAAAAGCAATAATATCGTCATTAGATCACAGTTTCTGTTTAGAACAACTTTGAAGAACAAAGATTAAAAGTACGTAAAAAAAGTTATGAAATTTAAAATTCACTTATATTTCGATAATACTTCGGGTATCCGACTACTTGCGACAATTTTTTTTAAAAAGAAAGGAGCTATGGGGATTTTTTTGTGATTTTTAGATTTATTTAGTATATTTTAAAGAAAAAATCCTAAAATTTAAAACAGAAAAAAAATTATAATTATTAAAATGGAATAAAACTGGTAAAAATGTACAAAAAATTATATGAACGGAACCCGCTGTGTACAAAAATTTTATGATCAAATTCTTAATTTTTCAATTTTGAGATGTTATTTTGCTATTCCTTTTTGAAATGACCTTTAGGATAAGATATACTTTAATTTTAGAGCATTTTATATCTTAGTGGTTATATGAAATTGCTTAAAAAACAGTGATTATATTCACATAAAGGACTGTAAATTTTGAAATAAAACAGAGATTGATAAATCTGAAGGCTTAAACACCTTTACGGTTATACAGAACATATACAAAAAATTTCAGCAGATTATTTTCAAAACTTTTCAAATAATCGCGGTCCCCGTTTGAGCTTTTCGATAAAAAAAAACACACATTTCGAATAAAACGTATTTTAAATTTTGACATCTTGTGTAAAGTTATGGCCTTTGATTTTACTAAAACGCTTGTAGTTTTTGTTCTAGTGAATAGAAAATAAAAAAATTTGGTATATTTTTATTAAGCTAATAATATGGTCTAAAAATAAAATCAAAAAAAAATTTCAATTTTTGAAAAAATCATGATTTTAAGGTAGTTGGATATATCTTAAAAGGTAGACTTATATTACTTTGACATTTTTTGTGATTCTCTCTCTCTCTCTTTCAATACATTAAGTTTAATGAAAATCAATGATGCCGGAGCTTCTGCTTACAAATTTAAAACTGAATATATTTTCTGACAGCTCCTTGCTTTCATTTTGTACAAAATGTGTTTTTATTATACCATAGAGTCCATTGGTTATGTCAAATACATGACCTGCCATATTATTTCTGAATGAAAGATTACAGTGAAATTTGTCTTTGCTATACTACAAAAACACCTTGGTTACGTCAGATACTTCTTTTTGTCTTGTTATTTCTGAGTGATAGATTACAGTTCTATCTTTTTTTCCCTTTTTTTAAGAAAGAAACTGTCTACAAATTCAGGATTTACAGAAAAAATTCAATTGTTAGGTAGATTTGCTAAAAAATATTTTCTCCCTTTAGCAACAGGCTATTTTTCTTTTAAATAAATCAATAAAATTGTTTTTAAATAAGTTGATTGGGGTCTCAGGTCTCAGGGGTGTTAATTTTCTCTAGAGGTCTGAAAATGTAAACGATTTTCAAACGGGTATAATTCTTTTAAATTTAAATTAAATTATTCGAATCTTTTACATATTATTTAAAATAGAATGGGGCTTCAGAAAAGTATAAAATGTTTAAAATATAATAATAATTTTAAAAGTCATAAGCATATGAAAATTCTATAATAAATATTAAATATTTTTTGCTTTGTGCACGCTATTTTCTAAAATATTAGCCTCTGATGTATAGAACTTTATAGAATTATACAATGCATCATACTCTTTAAACCCTACCTAATTTTAGTTTTATATATCTTTTGTATTTTAAAATATTTGTAAAATATTGCAATTTTTTAAATATTTTTAAAAATGTATTTTTTTATTTATTAAAATATGTAAATTATTATTCTATTTATATAAAAGTAGCTACAAAGTATTAAGAATACATTTGTCTTTATAAATCAACTTATAGCTAGTAATTAAACCTACTCTTTTAGAAAATAGCATGCGCGACGTAAAACATAATAAATATTTCTTATAGAAAAGTTTCTTATTTTCATATGCTTATAATTTTTAAAATTATGATTATATTTTAAACATTTTATACTTTTCTGAAGCCCCATTACATTATAAGTAATGTGTAAAAGATTCGAATTATTTAACTTAAATTTAAAGAAATTATACCTGTTTGAAAATTGTTTATATTTTCAGACCCCTAAAGAAATTTAACACCCCTGTGACCCCTTGTATTTCATAAAATTCTATTGTTGTGGCAATAATTTTCCCACACAAACTTTGATGAAAATTATGTGATAATAATACTAGAAATTGAGTAGAATTATTTGATTAAATAAATGTTTGAGGGGGTAATATTTCTTCGGAGTTATAGAATGTTGTAAAACAGCTATCAACGATAATAACACTGATAATTGGCTATTACTTAATTCACATACCATTCATGCATATACACTCATGTCCATAAATTAAGGATAATTCAGAATCACACAGAAATGGAACTCTAAAATAAAAATTTCACCTGTAGAATTATCACACACATCTTGGAGAAGAATATACAAATTACAGGAAACCACTAGATGGCGCGGATAATAAGTCACAATGACGAGAGTGTAAGAGAGGGGTATATAAGGAATGGTGGCAAAAAAGTAAAATTGTTCACAAGCGCTTTAAAAGCCTTTCAATGCAATAACCGCATAGTTATGGCACAAAGGAGAAGCATTTGGATGATTTTTTACATGGTAGAATTATTGGACGACTGGAATGTGAACGTACCCAGCTGGAAGTATCCGATGAGCTTGGAATCGCCCAGAGTGCCATCTCCAGGCTTTGGCAACGCTTCCAAGATGATGGTAATGTGTGTAGATGTTACAGCACAGGTCGCCCCGAGTTACAACGCCGAATGAGGACCAGTATTTGGCAATTAATGCCATAACAAACAGACGGAGCACATCATCAAACCTGTCTCGTCAGCTCTCTTCAGGTACCTGTGCGACAGTTTCAAGACAGACCGTGTACAGACGCTTAGGGCACATTGGTCTATACGCTCGTAGGCCTGTCAGATGTGTTTCACTTACCGCAACTCAGTGTCGCCTGCGATTAACCTGGAGTAGAGAGCATGCATTGTGGACACCACAACAGTGGTCTTGTGTGATGTTTTCCGACGAGTCCAGGTTAAGTTTGCAGTCTGATTCTCGCCGGATTTTAATATGGAAAGCGCCAGGTACCCGTTATCACCAAGAGAACACCATTGAACGACACCGTTACGGTGGTGCAGGATGGCTCGTTTGGGGAGGAATTATTCTTGGTTCCAGAACTGACCTGCATGTTCAGAATGTAATGATGACAGGCCACATCTATCGGGATGTCATTCTGGAACAATATGTACGTTTGTTTCGGTGCGCCATGGATGCTGAATCTCTGTTTATGGATGAAAATGCCCGTCCTCACCGTGCAAACATTGTAGACGAATGCCTTCAATCGGAGGATATCGCCCGTATGGATTGGCCAGCATACTCACCGGACATGAATCCAATAGAGCATGTGTGGGATATGCTTGGTCGACGAATTTCAGCCCGTCAAACTCCTCCCACCTCTCTACCTGAACTTCGGAGGTTATTGCTGGATGAGTGGTGTAACATTCCCCAAGATCAGATTGATAATTTGATAGTCAGCATGCCTAGGCGTTGTAAGGCCTGTATTGCATCGTACGGGAGACATATTTCATATTAACCATCATACTAACTATGTTATACTGTTTTTTGTAAATAGGTTCTTTGAAATTTGCCCCAAGGAGTAAAAATCGCAATTTTTATTAATTATGTCAAACGTGTAGCATCTTTTTTGCTCTTTACCTTTTGTTTAATAAATATAATTGACAGCCAAATTTGTTTTGCTTCTGTCTCTCTCTTTGCCTGAACTTCATTATCCTTAATTTATTGCCATGAGTGTATATATATATATATATATACAATAAAAATCGCTTAACACGAAACTGAAGGGGCTGAAATATTTTCATGTTAAAAGAATTGCGTGCAAAGAATACATTAAAAAACCTCATATATCAACAAAATAAGCTTTATTAGAGTTTATTTTATAAGCATAGTTACGCGCACGCGTATATATGCATACATTGAATAAAAATCAATGAAACAAAATCATTCACACAAGAACTTAAAGGAATTTAATACAAAAAGTTTTCTCCCTCTCTCAATTTTTTTGAAAGACAAAGCATTTATATAGTTTAGGAAAATAACCTGATATTTTTTGCATTGTTTTTCTAGCATTAAATTGTCAAAAAATTGTTCGATGTCACCCATTTTGTTATCCATTTCTCCATTGGAATGTGCGACTAAATAAATGCACGAACTTTTTATGATGCTCCACATTTCGGATGATGGGTGAAAAAACAAGTTGTATTATTCATTTCATTTTCATCGTCGGAATCTGCACCAATGGCATTCTTTTAGCTTTGGACAAACTCCAAAATGTCTTTTTCTGCCATAATTGGGGCTATACACACATTATCATCACTAACTGCAACGAATTCTTCCAATAATACAATAGGTAATTTCAATCCCGTTGATATTTTCCTTATTTTGTTCATTCCGAGAAGGGAAATATTTTTGTATTAAGCTATATATTTTCCTTTCGTGTTAAGAGAAAAAAGTGCATGAAATTACCCAGTAGCTTCTCTGGACCATCGTATTATTTTGTGTTAACCGATATATTTCGCCTTACGCGTTCTGTTAAACGTATTTTACTGCATATATATATATATATATATATATATATATATATATATATATATATACATGTGTGTGCGCGCACTTGTGTGTTTTAGTGTATGTGTGTGCAAGTGTGTGGTATACTATACCCAGAATGTTATTCTCCCAACTGAGGGAGAACGCAGTGGACAATTGCATGGGAAGGACTGAGAAGAGATCGAGTCTTTTCCTATACGAATGTGGCAAGTCATTTAAGGCATGGGTTTTGTTAAAATCTCAACGCGAAGACTGTGATGTGATTCCTTGCTGACTCTCTATAACTGTTAAGTGTTATGATATTCATGAAGTTCCGTCCGGTAAATGTGTTGTTTGATCGACTTAAATTAACATCCCTGAGACCCCTTAATCCTTTTAGAGCAGTGGTTTTCAAACTTTTTCGACTCTCGGAACCCTTAAAACTGTAAAGTGGCGTTTCTCAAACTACTATACTGTGTAAGCCAGAATATTAGTTAAAAAATATACCAATTTACTGAAACTAAACAAACAAAATGCATTCTGACATAATGTTGTTGTTCTCGTGCCCATGAATGGATATCACTAGATTCCGTCGAAAGTCTGCCTCTGCTATGGGAAGGGCTGTACTGAGTCCCTCAGAGGGACCATTCCCATTTTTAGTAACTTTGTTGCGACGGTTGGGCATTCCTGTGATTGGGGCGTCAGTTGAAGATCTGGGCAGTGTTTGCATTGAACATATGATCTTGTCTTGTCTGGGTGATTTCATGCCCTTAAGGTGTTCAGTTCTCAATCTGGCAATTGTGGATGTTATAATTCGGGGACAGTCAAATTCCGTAACTAGGGGTTTTTTAAAAGTGTGATTCATAATTCTCATGTTTGGCTACTGCATTAGCATCATCAAGTGTGATGGTGATGTCTCTAGCTTCTTTGATTCATTACCCTCAATGTTGACATGTGCGGGTATCCATTGCGGGATACAGGATTTTCTTTTGTTGTGCAGCTGTTCTAGAAGGGTAATAATATCACAGGAGATGTTAGTCTCTCCATTTCTTATGGCTTCTATAGCGGATTTAGAATTGAGAAGATGTTATGAATCAATAACATGTGGGTTTTGTTGATATAATATAAGGGCACGAGTTCACTTGTGAAGTTTGAGGCGATTATGCCTGTGTTAATTTTGTGTTTGTAGTTATTACCATCTGGGAGGAGTAAGATGATTCCGGCACCTCCATTGCTGAGGGATCTGTCTGAGGAACCATGTGTTATCTTGAGAGAGTATTGCTATCGTTTCCAGTCCCTTTTGTCTGAGAGTTACAGGGTCTTGAACATGGCTGAGCATTTCCAAATTAAACAAGTATTCTTTGCTTTTTTTTTTTTTGGAATGAGGGGCTCCTGAAAGAACTCTAGGAGCAGTGTTCTTTTCTGAATTCACTATCAAGTTGGAGAGTCGAAGATCTTTTGAGCCTTGTAAATGCTTCCATTTATCAAAAACTCTTCTAGAGATATGGTCCAAACCATATGTAGTTTATTAGTGAACTTGATAGTGGCAAGTTTGCGCCTTTAGCGGAAAGCCGCATTCTTGTTTCGACCTTTTCATTATTGGTTGATGACACTGCTCCAATTAAAGCTCTGTAAGAATCAAGTTTCCGCTTAACAGAAATAGAGGCCGGAGTCCAAATTGGGGTCGCATATTCTAAAACCGGTCTGATAACAGTGCAGAAAGTGCTTTTTAGGGTTTGAGGTCTTGAGCCCCAAAAGTTCCGCATAGCTTTCGAAGAATATTCAGTTTTCCAAGAGCTTTGTTGGTAGTTTTGTTCGATGTGCTTTGAAAAGCCAGGATCTAAGGTTACTCCAAGATAGGTGGGAAGGTCGACTTTTTGATTTGAGAGTTCTGTATTTTGATATTAGCATTAAAAACTGCTTCTGTGTCGTCTATCGGTAAATGCAGTGTTTTGTCTGCAATGGTTAATTTAAGATTCTCTGCCCATTCAGCAATACCTTTCAGTGTTGTGTTTAGGGCCTTTTCCGATTCTGTAATGTCATTGTGTGAATAAAATATCATCAGCGTAGCAGGCGATATTTGTGTCTGGGTGAATATGATGGTGGATGGTGTTCATAAAGATGAGAAAGAGCAAGGGGCTTAAGACAGAGCCTTGAGGAACTCCAGCCCACATTCTGCGAGATTCTGAAAGTGCCCCGTTAAATCTAACGGAAAATTTTCTTCCTCTGAGAAAATCATTTATCCATAATAACGCGTAGTATGGACTTTTTGACGCCAAACTCTATCAAATGCTGCTGAGATGTCCAAAAATACTTAAAGTTTTCTTGTGATTTTCTTGAAAACCATCAATTATCGACTGGTTCAGGTAAAAGAGCTGGTCGGTAGTACTATGATGGGTTCGGAAAGCTGTTTGATAAAGTGAAGCTTTTGTTTTCGATGAGCCAGTTCATAAGCCTACGGTGGATAATCCGTTCCATGAGCTTGTCAGAGGTGCTGGTGATTGGCCTATAGTTTTTGCACTCTGAAGCATTCTTGTTTGGTTTCAAAATTGGAATGACGGTGGAAAGTTTCAGATTTGGGGCAATTTGCCAGTAAAGATTTCAAAGTGTTGGACCATAACAATTTGCCGATTCATTTTAAATGGCAGCTGCTCTTCCATTAAGAATGGTATGGTGAAGATGTTTTTATGGTTATATCTTTTGAGTCTTGGATGGTTTTCCCTGTAGGTACGCAGCAGTTTCCTGTCATTTGCGTTGAAAGTTAACTGCTTTTGTTTTCATAGTGCTTTGCTATTTCCTTATTTGTGGCTGCATCTCTTCCAGAGGATGATATGATATTAGTAGGAATGTCTGCTTTTTGGTGTGTTGATTGATTATTAAGAGTATGACTTTCCAATGCTGAGATATTTTTGGGGAAAAGTTTCACAAAAGTCCATTTTTACGCTTGCAGGAGGAAATAACCTCTTCAACTTCGTGACAAAGGTTCGTGAATCTTATTCTGTTTGTTTCAGTATTATTCTTCTGAAGTTCTGTACTTAGTTTGTCACGTTCGTTAATTAAGTTCTCTATGTTGGTGTCTTTCCAAAACGGGACCCAGTCATTTCTTCTTTTGACCCTAGGGATAGAACGTTTTGCAGCAGCATTAATATGCGAAGCAAAGGACCGTAGTCTCTCGTCGAGATTCTGACATAATAAAAAATAAAATTAACATTTACACTGATATAATACACTTCTAAATCTATCTGTACTGCACAATGTACTTTAAAATTAATTTAACAATTCCAAGTTTAAAAGAAGTAGTTTAATAATTACCAGTGACCCCATGGGCTTGTCATATATAAAATTATACACAAAAATTAACAGTTATCTTTATAATTTGTATGGTTTATAAATAATCCCTTAATTGCCGATTAAAAGTTACGCGATTCGCTTTCCATTGCCTGATGTATTGGGGGAGGGTAGAAAATAAACAAATAAAAAAAGTGTGCGCGCTTATGACCACACGATAGAAGTGATAACTGCGAATTTTGTAATGTTATTTCAGGGATTAGAGTTCGGTGAAAAAAACAAAGGGATATTAGTATTGTGTCCTATAAAATTATTTATTGATATGTCTGTACTCATAAAGTAATATTTTTGTGTGAAATATGCAATCATATTTGTGAATTAATTGCATTCTAAGAAGAAACAATGGGTTTATTGTAGCTGAAATAAGTTATAAATATTACCTAATTCAATATTCTATTACCTATACAAAGTTTTATTTAAATATCTATAAAAAAACTCTGTCAAGTGTTGTTCCGTACTTCCTCGTGCTTTCATTTGGATCATTTGACATAATTAAATTGAATTTTGATTTTTTAAAAAATCAACTAAAGGCTTTGATTTGTCTTTTGAAAAATCCTCTCTAAAATTCCCGCTTAAAATCATAAGTAATTTGTTCAGAAGAGCCGATCCGGCTTTGTGAGTTTTGGTGGTACTTTAACAATATTCAATTCTATCCATGAATTAATTTAAGCAAAAAGATAGTACAACAGGTAGTTGATTGGAAAGAGAGGAATCTAGGTCAAAACCTTTACAAATGGATTTAATCAGAAGATTTATATCACATAATCTCTAGCTTATACTAGCCCTTTTGTCATTATATGGTAGTTTTGTACAAATATATCCGATGCTGCTGCAAGTTAAGTCTTCTTAATTATATTTCATTTTCTTGTATTTAAATTATTTAATGTAACTTTTTCTTAACGCCTGTACACTTAATTTCGTTATTTTAAATTTTTAATTGTTTTAATTTTCTGTTTGGACTCAAAGTATATTTAAGTAATGTAATTAATAGAACTATTTGTTCATTGATATTTTAATTCGCTTACAAAAATAGATTTTTATTCTTAAATTCACTGCAATATTGCTAATGATAATTATACTATTTACTTAGTTCTATAAAAATTTGTCCTTTTTCTACATTTTGTTTAATTTTAGTATAGGATCTCTTTCCCTCTCTCTAAGCCTATTTTTTAACAATATTACATGTTTCATTTTCATGCTTCTACTGCGATTGCGAATCCCCCTGCATTCGTAGAAAGAGGGGGCGGGAGTTCCACTTAGATCGAAGCTAGGAACTTTACTTTTGCGGCGTATTGGCAGGGGGACAAGCTATCACGTTTCAGAGTGGCGGGGGAAGGGGGAAACGTCCCTCCTTTTTTTTAACGGTATGTATGTCGCGGACGACCTTGTACGAGCAGGATTTCCGACTCGAGAAGAAAAAAGTGGAAGGAGCGTTACATACCCGAGCATGACGTTCATTCATGTTCACTCTCGAGCAAAACGCACCAATAGAAGTTATCACTTCAAAAAATCTTCTAAAATAAGTGAATCCTTCATAAACACTGTCAAAATTCTTGTATTGCATCCAAAGCCTTCGGAATAATTTTATGAATAGCAGTGGGCAGAAAAGATCGTACTTCAGAAAGACTTATATGTTCGTCCAGTGTATTTAACACACTGGTTGAGCTAGACGTATATATACGATGGTGGCACTTAAGCGGTTAATGTTTTATTGTAGCTTTTGTGTAAAAGTATAGTATAATTGAATTTATTCATTGTTATTTGTATGAAAAGGGGGGGGGCACGATGAAAATTATGATTGTATATTGGGTAGCAAATATTTATTTTTAAAGTTTAGGAAGCACTGCCTAAGGGGTTTTCGGGGGGAAAAACCCATTCTTTCTCTCCTCACACTTACACACACACTCAGAAGAATATATCTTAAAATATTATTTAAATTTGATCAAGTCAATTTATTTAAAGACAAAAAAATATTATTTTGTATACCAAATGTCACCTGCCATGCATTATGTTTTGTAACTAAGATATGGTATTATATTCCTTATAAAAACTATAGAAGTCTAGATCTACTGAAATCATCTGTATATGTATTTCATAAGCGCGTTTAGTTTGTTTATATATTTTTTTTGCTGCCATTCAAGTTGAGAGAAGTATTTTTTGCTTAAATATATTATTTTGAATGG
Source organism: Trichonephila clavipes (assembly GCA_019973935.1). Classification (NCBI taxonomy): domain Eukaryota; kingdom Metazoa; phylum Arthropoda; class Arachnida; order Araneae; family Nephilidae; genus Trichonephila; species Trichonephila clavipes. The sequence continues at coordinate 280,242 of BMAU01020716.1, read as the reverse complement.
CATTAAAATGTTTAAACCTGTGTGAAAAATTCTGTGTATTTTCTATGAATTTGTGACCTAAAATTTAGAAACAGTTCTAGCTTAAATTCAGATTTTTACATTGAATCTGTTGATATCTGTTGTCGAATATGTTGTTTTCTCTCCTTCATTATAAGTTCTTTTTTCCACAAATGTAATTTCGTCCATTTTGTATTACAAAAATTTAGTAGTGCAAAACATTGTATTAACGAGCATAAAATTATGTTTCTTAAATTTCGAGATAGAGCAACAGAATATTCACAATCTAGTAAGCAGTACATATAAAGAAATACGATTTAATATACTTTTATTATTTTTCATTAAACGTTATTATACATAAATAGAATTTTGAGTTTTAATGACTGGAATAGGCTTTAAATTCTTGTGGTCATACAAGTTCAATAGATAACATGAATCTACTTTGTACACGCAATTATAATTTTCTTTTTGATTTTTTTACTGTGATTTGTGGACCTCCTGGAATTGTTTCATGGAACCCTAGGGTTCCGTGAACACAGTTTGAAGACCACTGCCCTAGAGTCTAGGGGTTGGCAGACATTCAAGAGATGAGATAAGTTGTGACAGTGAAACAAGATAATTAATGTATTAAAGAGTAATTCAAATGCAAAAGCGTGCCCACACGTAAAGGGGGAACCCCTCTCCCTACAGAAGAAGTCGTGGTTAAAACTACCGTGGTTCAATTAATAAATTTATTAGGCATAGTTTTTTTAATAACACGTAAAAGTAGCAATTTAAAGAGCCAAACCTGCTTATGCAAAGAATTGATGTCTGCTGATAGTTGCTCTAGACACACCGATTCCTTTAAGGATTGAGGGCTCGACCGAGGTTAAAATTTTCATTCAGATTAAGATTTAACAAACGGCAATAGTCAATCAAATACCTAACGATATGAGGTTGCAGCTTGAGAGAGCTGGGTACTTAAGCCATCCACCCAATGATGTTATTCAGATAAAGACTATTATTGAAGTATCAAAACAGAGGAGAGAGATTTCTAATTTTCAGCATGCTAAATAAATGTAGACAAGTAATATAAAAAAATTAAGTCAATTCCGACATAGGTCAACAAAGAAAATTTCATTTTAGTTACTTTTTATTAAATAGTTCCAATTAATATAAATATGTATATATATAAGACAGAATCACACTATTAAATGACAAATTAGAAACTGATTTCCCTTACAATTTTCCATTTTCCTTTCTATACAGGATGTTGGACTATTTTTTGTTTGTTTGTTGCTAAATATTCGTTCATTAAATTTAATTATTCTAGTAAAATAGTACATTAAGGAAGAAATCCCATCCTCAGAAATTAAGCCTTCCCAGGGGAGCTTCGAACAACCCACGACCTTTAAATAAGAAGTCCGACACGCTATCCATTGCTTTACAGGGACACATCAAACGGGTTTCCTTTCTATATATATACTATTGGACTATTATTTTTTTTTGTTACTATTTATTCAATTTTTAAATTTGATCAATGAATTAATATTTGAAAACTGTATTAACATTAAGTGTCATCCATTACAAGTTTAAAAAATGTATTTGAACTTGAGTGGATGAATAGAAAGTATTTTATTCACGATTGAAAATTTGAACAAGATATACGTATAAATATCTTTATATATAAAAATCTTCTGTGCGTGTGTATGTCACTAAACTCTTCCTAAACAGCAGGACCGATTTCGATGAAATTTTTTGTGTGGGTTCAAGTAAATTCGAGAATGGTTTAGATTCACAATTCGGTCTGATACCGCAATTAGTTTAAAAGATATTAATTAAAAACATTCAAAAAATACAACTCAACATTCTCCTGCATTGTTGTAACAACGCTATTGTTATAAACACAAGTAATATAAAAAAAATTTTAAAATCAATTCCTACTTAGATCAACCAAGAAAAAATTTATTTTAGCTACTTTTTGTTAAATAGTTGCAATTAATATAAATATGTATATACATATGACAGAATCACAACATTAAGTGGTAATTAATTTTTATTAATTACCTTTAAAGTATCGTATTGTCATCCAAAACAATCGTGTATATAAAATTTCCTTTCAACTGAATGCTTTAACACGTGAGAAAAAAAAACCTTTTCAAGTCGCCAACGTGACTGTGTTTGTAATTTTTTAAATAATTAGTTTTAATCAATTAATTTTTATTAATTATAATTAAATTATTGTATTGTCATCCAAAATAATCATGCACATTACATTTCAGCTCATTTGAGCGCTTTAAAATGTATTTTATTAACGATTGAAAATTCCACCAAGATAAATAAATAAATAAACAAACAAACAAATAAAATATGTATAAGGATCGTGAGCTAATAGTAGGAATTGAAAAAGACGTAAGTTGGCGTCGAAAATTGAATTTCAGCCAAACTGTCCAAACTCTGTCTTTATTGTTACGAAAATGCAGACGCGATTCACGCTTTTTATTGTTTTTAATTAATCTCTTTTCAAATAATTTTTATATGTGTAATTCTTCTGTGCGTGTGTATGTAACTGAAATCCTCCTAAGAGGCTGATCCGATTTTTATGAAAGTTTTTGTCTGTTCCAGTGGACTCGAGAATGGTTTAGATTTATAATTCGGTTTAGAAATGCTTATTTAATTAATTTTTTATTTATAAATTGTTGATCTTGGAATGTTTTACATTGGATCCGGCAGACTGCGCTACGATCGTAGTATCGAATATTCAAAATCTTTTATTATAATTCAAGTTGGTCCCAACAATTGGTGCTGTGATCATTTCAGGAAAATATTTTGTCACTTCGTGTTATTATTTTGTTGAAATAAATCATGTGCTAGTTAAATTATTACATTCAGATGTAATTAGTGTTTGAAATTTTACTCAATTTTACTCAAATTTTACTCAAAATGGTCCAGATTGTTAAAGCTTATTCATAAATATTTGGAATTTTTGAATTTAAGATGTGTGTACAGGACAACGTCTATCGGGTCCTCTAGTATGTATATATATATATATATATATATAGTATAATAAAATAAAATAAGATATCAAGTGAAAAAGTTGTTTAACCTACAAGGCCAAAGATGAAAGGACTGGAGTTTATATATATATATATATATATATATATATATATATATATATATATATATATATATATATATATATATATATATATATATAGGGAGAGATAGTAGTGAGAAATAGGAGAGTGTGAACTAATAGTAGGAATTGAAAAAGAGGATTTTTGCTTCTCATTATTGTAGAATGCGGTGTATTCGCTACTGTCGGAGTAAAAACGTTTGAATAAAAATCTTTAATTAGAAAATTTGAGCAATTAAAGAAATATCCTAATTTTGCACTTAATTTTTAGTCTCATTAATTATTGACTCTCTTCATGGATGGCAGAATGAGCAAAGCAGAGAACATTAGCATTACAGAAAACCAAACTTTCTCAGGAAATAGAACTAGAAATTGAAAAAAATAAAACATTGTTCCGCCAGAGCAGCAACCCAAACTCCCTCTTCCCCTCACACAGATTTCGGACACTAAAACTCCAAAGCTAGAGAATTTCTAAAAAAATGTTAAACTTTTAACAATTGCGGTACCGGGGATAAACGCGCGAAGCTCATAATATACTTTTCCAAAAACATGAAAGGCATTTTCTGTAAAAAATGTTCCACCTGAATTTCAACCAAAAACTTTAGTGAATATATTGAGTAAATGAGCTTTTTTAACGTTACACTGCAAAGCAACGCGATGGCTATTGGAATACATTAGATGAAAAAGCAAGAAGTCGATGATGAAAATGTTAATGACTGTGATAATTTGGAAAGTGTATTTCCAAAAGAAATTCTGCCTCCACTTCCAGTCTGAAGTCTTAAAACTTCTTGAGACCCTGTGCAAAAGTGGGCCCCACCAGCAACTTATATTGAAATTGGTGTATACATGTTAAGTTCAATAAAATGAATCCATAATAAAATAAATTTTCTCTGGAAATTCATTTGCTACGTTTTAAATTCACAAAATCCTTAATTATGTCTTCAAAATAAACTGTTTTCTTACATTAGATATTATATAGGCGGTAGTATATAGCATGTTGTCAAATATTCGTACAAACGGTAATCCGTAGCCAATGGCGCACACAGGAATTTTTCGAGGGAGGGGGTTCAGGGTCGAAAGTCCACCATTCTCATATCATACTACAATACGCCGTCATTCTTTTGATTTTTTCGAATATCGGAAACAAAATACAATAAAAAATAAGTTATTGAATAAAAATTTAGCATCAATTATTAAAATAATTTTTTTATTAATAACAAATATTTAATTAAATTTTACATTCTATATATAGACGTAAGATTATAATAAATCGAAAAAAAAATCAAGTGCTATGGGAAGGGGCCGAAACTGTCATCCCCCTCCCTCCTGTGTTCACCATTGCCGTTACAAATTAATGTTTGTCCTTCAATCGGATTCGAAAAAATGCCAGCGACTTAAGATAAAAATAGATTTATTAAAGTATCTAATACACACTTAGCATCTGAAACGTAAGCTGTGCAAAACTTCTCAGAAACGAAAACAATTAAACTGGTACCGAATTTTATTGGTATAGTTTCGTACTTATATAGATATAAGTGCATTAAAGAATTACCCCAGAACCATTAACTTAACCAAACTAGCGTATCTGATCATGTTTTCAAAGTCTATATAATTCTGAAAACAGGAATAGCAGATCTAAACTATTTTGTCGTTAATTTTCAGTAGTTGTTATCGGGTTGAACAAAATGTGGGGAAAAAATGACGGTATCCATCGATCCTGAATGGGCAGCTCAGATATCAAAAATGATTTCAATCTTAAGATGCGATGTATGAAAAAATTCAACAATTATATATAGATGCAGATGATTTTTATGTAAATAATAATATACTTAATGTAAGTCGACAGCATTTAAATATTTAGGACCAGAGTTAGGCACATGGCGGTTCTCGAAGACAGTCAGAAAACTAAATATTGAGAAAGTGTTCTCAAAACTTAGGTCGACATATTTGTGAGCAAAGTTTCTCTTGTATGGACAAGGGCAAATATAGATGCAAATTGGCTGACATTAAATTGTAGGCTGTAATGAGAATTTCAACAGGCGATGTTGCTCCAAATTTCAAAACAAAAATTGCAGATAAATCACTGCGAAAAACCGGTATTCAGAACGGAGTACAAAATACTCCCTTTTGAATACGTCACATACTCAAAATAGCTCCGATGCAAACATACTCAAATTTGAGAAAAGCCCATTCTCATCTTTGGCAACGGCTACATACTCAAAATTGTAAACATCGCATACTCATTTTTGAACCTGTTACTGGATCAAATTTGAGAATATAACAGCTAGATGAGTGTGTAATGCACTTATTTATGAGTATTTATGGGTCAAATATGAGTTTGTATGTTATTTATTTTCGATACTGTTATATCCAATACGAATTTTTAACATAAAAATATACATCAAATCAAATTTAAAGGGATCTAAATATGCGATACTTAAGTTGGCAAATTTCATTTTTTTCCATCTTATATATTATTTAATTTACATTTTATGAAGTTTTTACCACTTAACTTCGAAAATCTAAATTCCTTTTGCATTTATTGTGTTACAAAAAGGTACTTTAGTATCATCGCAAAAATTCCAACGTTCAAGATAATTCGCCATGTCTCGTACGCGTTGAATTAGCAACCATGTACTTAATTTTATATGCTGTCGCCAATACAACAAAAATTTTACTTTAAGAAAAAAAAATACAACTATTATTTGATCAAACACTTTGTCTTCGAACTTATACATCAGATTTAAATCTTTGAAAATAACAAAAATAGATTCGATGAAATAGTTAAACAAATTTGTAAGCATTTGAACTAGTTCCAGAAGCAATTTGGTTTATTACAAGTTATATTTATGTTTCTAAAAGAATTATATTGTTTCTTTTTTTAAAATCCTATACAAGCAGAAAATTAACTTTTACATATCTACCCATACATATGTATGGGTAGATATGTCTCTCATTAAACTAACATTAAACTGTATGATACAATACAATCTGTATACTATTTGTGATGCAAATTTAACTAATGATTGCATTCTTTTTAAAAAGATGCGACTCTTCGGTATTTTCAAGTTAAAACTATTGTTAACCCTTGATCAAAGACGATTAAGCAAAACTTTTTTTCATTTATTTCCTTTCTTTAAGATTAGTTCTTTTTAATAAATACATATAATTAGTTGCATATAGAATTTTATGTTTCATGTTATATACTGGACGTTTTGAAAGGTTAAAGGCGTATCACACGTTTATTTTTGGTACAATTTTTTCAAGCGATTTTTCGTCCTACTGAGGGGGAAGGGTTGTCGTAATCAAAACGACATGCTCTGACGCCAGTCGCGCTGTATCTCCCCATTGAAAAATTACTCGCTGATTTTTCTGCTTCGGAAAACGAATGTCCAAAATTATTTCTTTTATTCCGCTTAAACTTTTGTTGATGGGCGTAAGCAAAAATTGAGCACCATCCTGTTTAAAATATTATACGCCGTTAAAATATTATACACCATTAAAATATTATACGGCATATCTGATGTGTTAGACGAAACCGAAGCGGGCATCTTGTTTATGACGTGGGGCGCCGAAGATTGGCTAGAATTTCAAGCAATTCTTATTTGGAACAATTTTTTGAGCTCACTAGCAAAAAGTTGTTCGAAAGCTGTTGCTATAGCCACTGAATAAATATTGCACGAATTGGACGAAAAATAGCTTGAAACGTGTACGTGTGATACGGCCTTTAGAATGTTTGTATTATCAGAAATAAAGAGGGAGAGTTTTTGCTTATATATAAATATTGATAAATTCATAGATTAGATAGTCCTTTATTTACTTAATTTCGCATTTGCAATTTAACCATAAAATTCCCATTAAAAATGCTGAGCAAGTAAGCTCTAAAATCCTTTAATAGACAGTTCATTCGAAAACCTTTCATAGACCCAAAAAGGAATTTCATTTTAAATTGAAAGATATAGTCGATAACCTCATTCTCGGACGCTTATTTATTGGCATAAAATGCCTCTTCCATCATATATTTTTAGGATTTAATACATTTTTTAAGGTAAAATCAGCAAAATGTATGATGTTGTCATTTAAAATTTATTTAGGAATATCCTAATATGTTTTAGTGAAAGATAAATTTAGAAAAATAAAAATGTAAAAGAGAGAAGATTAAAAAATGAAATCTCTAAAATTATTTAAGTATCTAATCACTAAATTAATTCAACTCATTTTAAAGTATCTAAGTGAACTTGTGCTTTGACACGAACTTACATTGATATCTAATTTTTATGATGCAGCAATTTACAAAACATCGATTTTTTCAATCTTCATTGTCTTATTCAAGCGCATAAAAATGCTAATCGAATTTTTCACTTAAGTTTTTTGAATGCGACAATCGTTTAGATTATTAAATTAGGTAAAGATAAAAAATGTTAATTTTTTTCCATTTTTTAAAAAATATTTTTCTCGTGGACTAATAAATTATACTTATAAATAAAAAATTCGGTGGATATTGATATTTTTGTCGAAGAAAAAAAAGAAATAGTTACTGGAAACAAACAAATAGAATATTCTTCCTTTTTGCAAAGATTCACATAAAAGCAGTAAAAAAAAGCTTACAATGAGAATTTGATAAAAAAGCTACAAAAATTTATGGTTTTTAAACTTTGTTTTCCTTTGTAAAGCCGTATTCGAAGGGAGAAAAGAACACATTAGTGCTTAGAAATATTGTAATGTACATCTCTTAAATTTTAGTCAAATTCTTGAACACAAGAAATCGAAATGTAGAAGGTTTACAAACACTTACACCACGAAACAGATGCTAAATATAGTTTTTTCTAAAATAAATGAATAAGTTTTGCAGACTCATAAATCAAACTTAATGGAATCTTTTAGCTTCAAAATGGAAAAGTTTTGTCTCTTCTTGCATCCAACTTCAAGTTCTTTAAAAAAAGCGGTGTTATAAATGCATTTTGAGTTTTTTAAAGAGGGAATACTTAATACGTACAGTAAGGCTCCGCTTAATGTGGGGTATACGTTCCATCAAAGTAGAGCGTAATATGAAACAGCGTTAAACGAGGTTATCTCATCATGTTAATAATGGGGTTAGGGGAAGATGGGTAGAAAATTGGTCAGGAATTTTACCATTAAATTTATTAATTATGTTTTTATAACAATAAAACAAAAATTTATTTGTTACACATATAGAAACATAATAAACGAATATGCATATAAAAATAAATAAAATTCTAAGTCTTTATGTTTACATTTCAGATCATTCAGTCTCTTCTGTATTTCCAATTTTCTGCCATTTAATCAAGAAGGTAGATTATCTTAATGGCATTTTGCATTCAGTTTCGTCGTCAATCCATATAGAAAGTCGTTTTTCCATTTCCTGTATTGTAATATTTCTAGAACGGGTAATTCTAGTTGCAGAGCTTGTCGTAGTTGCAGTTACCGATGACAGTATTTATTCTTTTTTATTCTTAAGAATGGTCCTTATTGTTGAATTTGCCAAATTCGATGCAGCACCAATTTGAGATTGACGTTCACCAGTATCTAACCTTCTAATCCCTTGCATTTTAATTTCTAGTGAAATGCTTTTTTTATACTTTATTTTCGTGTTTTGTATTATCACCCATCATAAAAACTAAAAATCATAATATTTGTCACTATAGCAATCTTTATATTATATAAATTTATACTTACAATAACGTCAACAAATGTTTGAAACGATAAAAATACTTTCGCATATTACCGCCAGAAAGAAAAAACACAGATCAACTACTTTGGATATGGGGAAGCTTAACGCTGCGTGCTATTTCGGGGAATCCCACAATTCAAATAAAAGAGCGTTAAAGCAATACAGCGTTAAGCAGGGTCTTACTCTATGTTTTAAAATACCCGTAAGTGTGTATTTAAGTCAAAGCTTTGGAATTAAAATAAGTTCCGATAATTTCTTCGAATAATGTCTCCGAACTGACATTGTATTCTACTCTTCTTACTAGAAAAAAAAATTAACTTCTACTAAAGCACAAAGGTACATTCGTTGCATCAGATACGATGAATTGGATACTTACTTTTGAACTAAGAGAAATTTCTTCAAACATTATAAAGATAGAACAAACTACTAGCCAATATCAGAATGTTTTCCGCCAGATCTATTGAAATAAATCTTGTACGTATTCTATATATTTGTATATTTCTCCCAAATTAATAAATTTCTAAAAGCTACCTAAAATAAAACACTCATTTTCTCCCAAACTGGATGAGAAAGAGCTTTTCAAATTGGTAAATCGTATTGAATCATACTCAAACTTATAAAAAATACAATAAAAGACATAATTAATAAAAAGATAATTTTCGAAAAAAAATCACGTGTATATTATAATTTCAATATTTTCATTACTAATATATTTCAAGTGAAAGAGTTGTTATTCATTCAGTAATATTAGTGTGCACTCATCTCTACTTCATTTATATACTGGTGTTAAAAATAATTTTTTTTGCCGTCGGTGTTAAAAATAATTTTTTTTGCCGTCGGTTTGGTGGCTCAGAGGTAGCGTGCCCGCTTCGTAAGCTGGGAGTTGCGGGTTCAATCCCGGCTGGAGTCGGTAGATTTTCTGGATACGAAAATAGTAGGCATGCACGTCATATGATAATGTGGCTTGTGGCTCCCTTGAGTATCAATTTGGCTGGGGTACTATCAGCAAAGTTAAATCACTCAAACGTACAGGATCCGATGAGAGCTTGAATTAAAATTATTTCGAGAGGCCAAATTTATAGTAGCAAGGGACGCCACTAGATGGTGCCCCCCTGAAATGGCTCTCACATTTGGGGACTTGCCTTGTCTGCAAAGGCTAAGTTGCCAAGATGCAGTTCATTAGAAAAAAGAAAGGTTTTGTCATTTATCTCTAGAATTACTGGACAGATATCAATAAAATTTGGTATGTGTATAGAGAATTGATATGATGCAAAAAAATAATCACTCAGTAGTTAAAACTCACCAGCGTGAGATCGCACGTAACACTTATCGAAGTCGGAAGGTATAAAACAGTAGTAGCAGAATGTAACAAAAATTGTGGTTAATAGAGGGTATGGTCCCCTCTTTCAGATAAACAGGCCTCTCACACCATTATTTTATACCAAAAATAAAGAAATTTGTGGTTTCTCGTGGCAATTAATCCAATTCGTTCAGCAACTTTGTTTTCAGGCCTTAGATGGTTCTAGGTGGAGAATTTCTAGTTCCAATTATACTTCCCAGAACGTCCAAGGTATTCTCTGTACGGATGAGGGCTGGAGAGTTTACTGCCCAATCCATTCGATGAATATCATCTACTTCCAGAAATTCATCGACCAGATGATCTCTATACATCTCGTGTTGTCATCATTAAAATAAAATCAGGGCCAACTGCAACCTTGAAAAGCGAACATAGAGCTCCAAGACCTCATCCCTATACCTAACAGCAGTCACACTGCCCATTGCAAAGACTTATTGGTATATGCGGTCATCCATTTCTCGGACATTGGACGGCAGGTAGCGAGTCCCTGGTTCGCTCCTATGAAAGTACGATGAGAATATATTGGATAAGAGTAAGAATTAAAAGTAATATAAAAGAAGAGAAGTATAAGCAGAAAAAATATTTGCAAATCAAAGAATGAAGAAAACATCAGTGCCCGTACAGCGTACGGGCAAACCGGTCGTGACTAGCTTTTTTGGTAGCCCGTACTGTGTACGGGCAAACCATTTAAGGGGTTAAACCCTATTCTGTTTTTAAACTTTTATGGATATTTTGACTCAAAATTTTTAATTTTTTACACTTCCTCGTAAATTAACCCAAGCGTTGGCAAAGCAAGCAGGGAACTTCTTGTGTCGAGGAGGCATAAAGATGAAAGCAGTTTCTTGAAAATGACTTTTAATAATAATCAAGGATAAAGTCACTGGAGCGATCAAAAACAATAAGTTGACTAATAAAATCTTAGATAAAAAATCAACATTACCAGACATCCGATTCGAACCGTCTTTTTACAGTCTAATATTTAAAACGAATTTATCATCTCAAAATGGTGATGCAACATACAATTGCATAGCCAACCAGCCGCTCTCTATTTAATAGCTAAAACACACTTCCTATATTTCTTTTCTTTCTCCCTGAAAAACTAACATAAGCCGAGTTTAAATAGTCGCTCGATTTGCATTACCGTTGCTGCCAACCACAAATCACGAAACTTGCAAAAAGATCGGGATCGAATTGCCCACGGCTTCAAAATACGAGGTACCTTACCAAAAAAACAGTATTGCCCTCTCATCATAATTAATAAGAAAAAAGAGAAGAAATAATTGAAAATTCCATAAAATTTAAAAGATACTATCAAAATTATTAACAACAGCTCAGAGCCGTTCTAAAAGAAAGCTTCTCACCAGTAGCTGAGGACATACTATCAGTGAGAGAGCGAGAAATAATTCAATCGGCAAGTATGGAACATATTTAATGAGGCACCATCCCGGAGGGAGGCGGTAGAAATCTGTGCTCTTCTCTAATTCGTCCTTAACGGAACGAAATCAGAAAGTAGACACGGAATTTGGAAGATAAAAAAACAGATGAAATGAAAAATAAAAGCAATTAATGCCGTGGTGCTCGTGGTACATGATGCTTAAGTAAAGGGAAAGGACAAACACTGCTGAATCGTGTAGTGATGACGGGAGTGTCGCTGAACAGCGAACGAAAAGAGAAGGCGTTGACACAGAAAGTGTCCATAATGTGATGCCATCTGCTGGAAAATGAGTTAAATAAAAGATGATCCACAAAAGATGTGGAAAAGAAGAATAATTGACATGGAATTAAACTACCACGCAAGACCGATTCAAAAAAATGTGGGTTTAAGTCGAAGTAATTTAATGGAGATGAAATCTTGCATATATATATATATATACAAAATGACAAAAGTTAAAATTAGAGATTTTTTTTTTTTTTTAGAAATTTTTTTTTAAAATAGTTATTAAATACTATATTTAGGATCTCCGAAGTTTTTTAAGGACTGGAAAATGCTGATATATGTGGTGAAGAGCAGCTCTAGGTCATTTTGCAGAGCTTGGGACCGAGTTATCATGGGCAGGGATGACTCGGATAGATTGGTTAGGAATTTGAGGTAATCTGTCAAAAAAACTTTTGGACTGATTTTTAATGAAATCAAGAATTGGATCAATTTTGAGATCTTTGTGCAAGATTTCGTTTCTGACAAACCAGGGAGCATTAGTAATTTTCCGAAGGTTTTTATTTTGAAAAACGTGCAATTTTTTCAAGTGAGTTACTGCAGCAGAAGCCCAGATGGGAGATGCATATAACAAAATTGGTCGGAGAAATAATTTATAGAGTAAAACCTTGTGTCTGATTGGGAGCTTACACTTTCGAAAAATTAAGCAATTGAGCGTAGGGATCGAATTAGTTTGTTTACTTTCATCGAGATCATGGAACGAGATTGGAAAAACAACACAAGGTGATCATAAAAATTCGGATCCGAAAAATAATATTTCGAATTGTTTTTCTTTTTAAATGTCTAACAAAAATACGGAAAAGAAAGGAGAAAGAAAATATAATTTTTTTTAATTTTCTAAATTAAATGAATTCCATAGTAGGGGAGACCGGTGCATGTGTTAAGGATATTGATAAATAATCATTTTAAATAGATTCATTTTTTAATTAAATTATTTTTCTGTGTGCTTTTATAGTGCTTTCATTTCGTAGCGCCTGGGCATAAAAAATCTTTATTCTTATACCATCAAAATTATTCCATCCTTTTTAAAAATAAATGCAAAAGTGTCATCCTGTACCAGCACCGGGGCATGTTGATTGTGTGTGTGTGACCACAGAGTTATCGCAAAAAAGTTCTACATATTTTTATTCTTATAAAACTCAAAATTGTAATCTAATCAAATGATAATATTGATTTATTTTCTCTTCAATACAATTAAATGAAAGGTTCATAGTGTTGAACTTTTAATTCTCCGTAAATAAGTAGTATTACCCAAAGTCAGAGCTTTTATATAATAAAAATTACACAGTTTTCTCCTTCAAAATTTAAGCCGTAATCATGTCCATATGTAATACATTTGCAAGAAATTTCTAGTATTCTGATCTGAGTTTACATAGATTTCATAACATGCAGAGCGCTGCGCTTTCCTTTCTAAGAACGCTGTCACTTTAGTTCAGTGTTTCTCAAACTTTCAATATTTGAGACCAATCGTAATTTTTATCACTCCCCCATCCCTTCCATACAATAACTATGAACTGAATTCAATAATATTATACTTTGACGCTATACCTACAGCATGACTTTAAGAGGAGTTGGAAACCTCTCTCTTTCTCTATACTGACAATGTTAAATTGGCTGTTTTCGATGTACCTTTTCTCAAAATCTGTTTTATGTACATGCTTGAAATTTTTCATACTATTAAAGTACACCTCTCTCATTATACTAAAATGAGCTTTTAGCTAATTTTGAATTTTTTTAATAAATTATGAAATATTTTATCAAACATTTCGAAATTTGACCCATTTTTTACTTAAAAAATTTGTAAAAATTAAATTTTTGAGTTTTTTACAAAAAGCTCATTTTAGTATACATTAGACATCGTTATAAATAATTCATAAAAAAATTTACATACCTGTGAACAGTAGTTTCTCAGAAAAGGTACATCGCACATCAAAATTTACATTTTGAGATAAATTGATTTTAATGTATACAATAGTGTGAGACTTCTAATCAACTACGAAATAAAAAAAATAAAAGGCTCAATTTAAAATAAAAGATAATGTTTTGGTTCATATTAGTCGTTACATTTTTACATTTTTACATTAGTCGTTACATCTAGAGGTTACAGTAAGGTATTTTTAGAAAGGTAAAAATCTATACAGTTTGAAAATGTAAAAATCTTAAATCGTCAAAAAAATAAGATTTTAGCTTTCCAACACCCCTTAACCTCTTAAGTGCTGCCCGCATAATAAATGTATCGCTCAAGCAGTGCGTTATTGTCCTGGACGTATATATACGTCTTTCCGAAGTACGATCTTTTCTGTGAACAGCTCTCCACAAAATAATTCCGAAAACTTAGGAATGCAATAAAATCCCCCTAATAGTGTTTGCAAAGGATTTACTTATTTCAGAGGGGATTTGCTTATTCCTCCCCCCCTTTTCCAATACACCAGGTACGCTCGCCTACGAGTTATACGATGGCGTATTGGAGAGATCGCGTAAATTTAAATCGGCATTTAAGGTATCCGAGCACGTTGAAAATGACCAAATTCGCATAAGGCTACCTTCAGCTAATGTTAAAAAATAGGGGCAGAATTCGGAATATTTTTTCAAATATAAAAGTACTCAAACATTAATATTATATTCTGGCTACACTATCCTATAAAGAATCACTTATTTTACCATACTACTCATTTTTATCCGAGTTGACACATTTTTTTCTTTTATAAAATGTGTTTTGCATTTTTTTTCTTATACCGTAATGCTAAATGAACTATCCCTTAACACGTTAAAAGGAAAAACTAATTATTTATGAAATATTTTGAAATTTTAAAAACATGAGTTACAATGTCACAAATTGCTATAAAAATTGAGGCATTTTTTTCTGTCTGAAAATGTGCTCCGCGTCAAGTTCACGCTCTCGTACATATAGCGAAAACAGCCTTAAGACAGATATTTTTGTTTTAATTATATTCAATAAAGCTATCTTTTGGCTTTACGAAACATACTTCGTTTTGTTTCTGCGCTACCTAGAGGCCCAGTTACAGTCAATTTTATAAAGATAGAAAAACCGGGAAAGAGTCTTTGATCTACTAGAAGGGAGCATTTAACTTGCTCAAAATCTACCACGGCGAGCCTGATAACTCAAAATGTTACGAATGTATTTCTATAAGCCTTTTTAAACCAGATTTTTATGTTTTTTAGAGAATGTACTAAAATATTTCTTATTGTATGAATACTTTTTGAGTTATGGCTTGCTATTTAAATAATGGCCTCATAAAGAATGTAAAATTTTTTATAAAATGTTTACTCAATCAGCACTAAACCTTTCAAATTTTAATAAAACATTAAACTTTAGTTCACTTTCTAGATAAAGGCATCTAATTTGTTTTAGTAATACTTTTACAAATATTTGTTTTTTTACCTACTTCGCTAACTGCTTTGAAGTTCTTCAGAAATATTGCTAAAATATCCTTTATAATTGTAATTTTTATCAAATTCAGGTAACTTATTTTAAATATTGTTAGTTAAATAGCAGTATTTATGGGTATCGAGTCCTAAAAAAGCATTCATAATATTTAAATATGTTACTTTGTGAAAACGTAATCCTAACATGTTCGGATAGCTTAAGGGGTTGATTATAAACCAAACAAATTATCAAGATAAGTGCTAATTTTTGTATAAAATTTTGTATATGAGAAAGCCATGGGGTCACTGGTAATTCATAAACTTATTCTTAACTTAGTATTGTTAAATTAATTTTTAAACATTGCGCAGCACTGATATATTTATAAATGTGTTATATCACTTTAAATATGTATTTTATTTTCTACACTCACTTCCAAAAGTTAAGCACGGAGAGGAAAATGCCAATTTCCGGAAGCCAATCAGAATTGAAGAGGATGTAATTCGCTGCAGAGGTAGATGGAAGTATGCAAATATGCTATGTAACAGTCAATCGTGCTTTCATGTCAAGAAATATGCAAAAAGGGCCGTCTTATAAGAAGCCAGCTTTATGAAGAGTTACAAAAGTTGATTGTAAGTTCTGATAGAAGGTGTTTAAAACTTTCGGACAATTTGTTTTCAAGATATACGTGTTTCTATGCTTTCAAAAAATGAATGGAAGATTCTGAGCGCTGGCGTGCTCTGGAGCGCATTGAAGCAGGACAATCGATCACAGATGTTGCTCTTTTCTTCGGCGTTCATCATTCTGTAATTTCAAATTTATGGAAACAATTCCAAATCACACAAACAGTTGTCCGAAAGCCCGTAGGTGATCACCCAAGGGTTACAACCTCCACGGAATATCGATATATTTCTATTGTAGCCAAGCGGAATCGCAGGGCGACATCCACACGTGTGACATCTACAGTTACAGCGTCCATTGGTAACGCTATATCTGCAGCTACTGCACGCCGAAGATTACATATTAATGGACTGTATGCCCGGGTACCTCGAGTTTGTGTTCCTCTATCCATCTAACCAAGAGGGGCACGATTAAAGGGGTGCCGGGAACATGGTAATTGGACTGTGTCTCACTGGGGCAATGTCATGTTTACTGATGAGTCAAGATTTGCTCTGGAGCCAGATGATAAGCGTATAAGGATATGGCGTAAACAAGGAACACGCAATTACCCCAAAGCATCACCGAACATCAGACATTCCGAGGCGGAAGCATTATGGTGTGGGCAGGGATTTCATTAGGATACCACACCGACCTGTACAACTTTAAACGGAGTTCTGTGACGACTGTCCGGTATCAAGATAAAGTCCTAGAACCCACTGTGAGATTGTACGCTGCAGCAGTTGGTCCTACTTTAGTTTTAATGGACGATAACGCACGTCCCTATAGAGCTGACATCATCGATGACTACCTGGAAAGTGAAGATATTGAGCGTATGGCGTGGCCAGCATATTCGCTCGACATTAATCCCATTGAAAATCTTTGGGATGCTCTCGGCCGTGCTGTATCGTCACGTTTCCCACCTCCAACCACTCTAATTGAGCTGGAAACTGCTCTACAAGAAGAATGGCGATTGCTTAATTCTGCGGTGATTGATCACCTAATTGAAAGCATGGTCAGAAGGTGTAAACTTTGCATACAAATGAGGAGGATCACATACCCTATTAATGTCCTTTTTTCATTTTATGCTGTTTATTTTCACTTTATACATAAATCTGTTTAAGTCTCCCGTATGGCATTATCTGATAACTTACAAAAATTTAAAATTGTTTTCATTTCTGTATATAATTATTGATTTTGTTTTATGTATAAATACACATGCTACTTTACTGCCAAATTTTGTGTCAATCAAAACAGTATTTGTTGATTTTTTTTTGCATTTTACATCTTCGTGCTTAACTTCTGGAAGTGAGTGTATTATGTTCAAACATATTTTGTTTGCTTACTTTAAGTAAATTAAAAAAGTTTTAAACAATCTTTTTATTTTTTGAATTTTCAATATGCTCGCGCCCCCCTCCCAAGGTTCACAGTTTGAGAAACACTGAACTAGTTTCTTAGTTTTCTTCCTTGCAGAAATGTAACATGCTTCTTTTACTAAGTATTTTTTTCTATCTCTCTCTCTCTCTCTCTCATTCTAAACCTCCTTTTTGTCTTTAACATTTGTTTCTTTTTCCCTGGACCTTTTCTGATCCAACATTTCTTTCCTAAGTACTCTTAATGCTCATAGTGTATGATTTGTCTGGCTCGCATATGGTCTTTGTGCTTAAGTAGTAGCCAAAAATAATAGTAATGACAGTTCTGCACAGTTTGAGCCTAACAGAAGTAGCATTTTTCTTGAAGGTACTGATTTTTCATTTTGCTTTGCCTCACGTTCGTCCAATGATTCATAAAGTTTCTATCGATTGCCCTAACAGCAGCATTTTGCTGTTCGGCATTATCTTTAACAAGAACATGGTCTGAGTTTTTATTGCAGCAAAATTATATTTTTGAACACTCAATTCCACATTCTTTAAGACCTTAAATGTAATAGAGCTTTAGGAGAAGCTTTAGAATAAATAATCCTGAGTGGATCAGAAATCGTTTTACCAGTAATGGCTTACCCTGGAAAAATTACCTTAACGTTCTTAGATTTTTTTGTGTGTGTGTGTATTTTTTTTTGCTGTATAACTCCCACAATAAAATATCCAACAACACAAGTAAAACTTGAATGTAAAACCAAAAAGGAAATAGGGAAAATGACTTGGAGAAAGTTAGAGACATCGCTAACTTTCCAAATAGGCAACGTTAAAAGTCTTTGATTTCATTGATAGTATTCACAAGAATAAGATCAAAATAAATAGTGACTGAAAAGCATACTGTTTACTGTTCATTATTAAAGAAAAATTAATTTTTCTTTAATCCACGATTTATTAAATTATTCTGAGCAAGATAATCCTATTGTTCCGATGTACTACTTTTCTTTAACAAAATTTTCGCATGCGTTTTAAATAGCTCTGTGTTTCGTGCCCATTCATCGGTGGACTTGTTTATTCCATCCATTTTCTGTAACGGGCAGTGTTAAAATAATTATGCATTTTTATATATTTAAATATGATTGTATATGATTTAAATGTCAATTAGTCTAAATATTTGAAAATATATATAAATAAATTACTTATGTATTTTTTTTTATATTTATACAATATATGTTTCTATGGTATATATATATATATATTTCTATCCCAACAATGACCACGTTCAAGATAACTCACCAAGTTGGCAAACCTGGTTTCCTGGTCCAAGATAACTCCTGAAATGCCAACCGTGTGCTTTCTTTCATAAGTAACACTAAATATCATGAAAATTACCCATTTATGCGTTTTTTTTTAAAATCACGGTTCCGAACGTAGTCGGATAGCTTAAGGGTTTCATTGCGCCAGTTTTTGGTGTCCAGAGTGGAGAACTAATAGTATGTATATGTAAGATGAGATATATGTTACTGAGAAGTGCGATTTTAATCTAAGTTGTTCGTCATCTTTCCTCTGATTCCACAAGAAGAAATTCTCTTAAGAAAAATATTTGTTAGTACTGCAACGAAGAGTGTGTTTAACACTACTAACTTCCATACCATGCCAAACAGCGTATTTTAATTTTTTTATTCCACTTACCCTGCAGAAGCCTCCACCCTGTGTTAATGTTATTATATTAAAAACTCTCAACTCGATTGACATCATTGAATACAAAACCCGCAAGAAGATTTCTTGACAATCAGATTTATTTTGAAAATAAAAAAAAGTACTTTTTCATTCGAAAAACAAGTAATTAGATTTAGATTAGAATTAGCTAAAAATAATTTCCTATAATAAGTAAAAAAATAACTGTGTGTTTTTTTAAATTTGTTCAAAGACTGCTTTTTCCTTATTCACATTTTTCAGCTACAAGAAATTATATGCATATCTTATTTTATAAACAGTTTGTAATAGATTTAACGTGTATGTATTTTTTCTATCGAAGAAAATAATTTATTTTGACAAATGTGGAGAGTTATTCTTTAAATTGATCTTTTTTCGAAGCGCTATGCTCGTGTAAAAAATAAAGAAAGATAAATTGATTTAAAAACAAATTACTCTCTTTTTTATCAAGAAACTGTTATTGTTACTCGCGTTGAAAAAATGTGTAAACTATTGTTCGACATAAATTTTTAATACGTGTAAAAAAGAAATCTAATGAATGGATAAACATGAGGACAGAGTGTTATTGAGGGAGAGAAGAGAGTCACAAGGAATGAGAGTAATTTAAAAGATGAAAAATAAGAAACAGTGATTTTTTTAACGGAAGTTTTATTGCCTTTTTTCCCCATAAAAAATTGTTTTATATTTTTCTTAATTTTAGCTGATGAAAAATAATGTAACAAACATATTTTTAAATTATTTGCCACATATATTTTTTAAAAAATAATGTTATTATTTTACTCTTCTTATATCTCTGCGTTTGTAAAGAATTTTAAATATTTTTTTTTACTCAATAGACTAATTGTTTGTGAAGAAAATGAATGAGATAAAACTAATCATATGATAAGCAAACAATCTAAGTTAAACAAATATTTGAATTTATTATAATTGAATTAGGCAGACAACTTTTTTTTCCAATTCCTTAATTTAATCAGAGTCCAATTTGATTATTTTGACTTAAGTTTAAGAGGACTCGGTATCTTTAGAACAGTTTTTTTATTTATGTATTTTAAAATTATATTTTAGCATTTCATACGACAACTTCATTAGTTTTAGAGAAAAAATAAAATGTTGATTAGCATGCTAACAGTCAACTATAAAGCCAATATCTCCTACGTTTAAATTTTTTAAAGTATTCAGCTTACAGCAAAATGGATCCATAGTTTTGCTACATGCTTTATATATAACTCACTAGAAAAAAAAGGGAAGTGATTGGTAAAGAGTAGCATTTTGAATGCACTAACATAAAGAAAAATATAAACTGGGAAAGACCCCTTTAAAGTTTATAATTTTGAAAAAGTTATCATGATAAGTTTAAATAAATTTAAAATATCCCTTTAAGGCATTAGTTATATATTTTTCTTTAAAATAATTGAATTTTCCTTTATTTTTAACCCATACATTTTTATAAATGATCAATTTTTAGAGAGTATTAATTGCACAAGAAAATTTTTAAAAAATGTTAAAAAAATTTTTTTATCGTGACAGAAATTTTAGGTTCTTTTCTTCCCGTAATAATGAAGCATTATATTTGTATGAAGAATAAGAACTGAAGTTTCAAATTATTAATATAAAATGCTTCAATTCAAAAATTTTATCTGCACACATTTCACAAAGAAAAGAAATTACACTATTGTAATGCCTCGGTAATATCACGCTTTATAAATTACACCTTCTATTTTATAGTTATTATTTCTCTTTCACCCGTGAGGTGACCGGGTGCAAAAGAATAGTCCCAATGTAGCCTATGCGTGCCGTAGAAGGCGTATAAAATGTCACCGGTCCTCCAGGCTCGGGGGTTGAGGGTAGGGCTAACAATCCTCCCCCTTAAAAAAACCATTCTTAAGAAATCTCAAGAAGTAAATTTATCCGGGATGACTTCTAGGAAACGACTTGGAAAGGGTTTAAAGGACTTGAGAATAGGATTTTGGAATATTCGGTCTTTGTACAGAAATAAAGGACTGCAATTGCTAATAAAGCAGATGGACAACTATCGGATATATATTCTACCTATACAGGAAATTAGACGGATAGGAGAGGGAATTATTGAAAAGAAAGATCAAACAATTGTTTATAGCTAAGACAAAAATAAGCACACATTCGGCACTGCTTTTATTTTGTGTAAGCGTCTGAGACCATTTTTAATTGATTTTGTGACAAAGTCACCTAGGCTATGTAAAATAAGGATAAGAGGAACCTTTTTAATTACAGTTTTATTAACATCCATGCTCCAAATGAAGACAAAGATAATTAGGAAAAATAGCTATTTTATGAGGAACTACACTGGTGTACAAAAATTAAGAACGAGACGGTTTTTTTCAATATAACTTTGTACAAAAGCTTTCCAAATCAACACATTTAATACCGTAAGATCCCCAATACGTAAGGACATGTGTAATGCAAGCAACACTTACTAAAAGAGAAATCAGAGGGATAAAAAGAAGCTTGATTGAAAAAGTAGCATGGAGCGCAATGCGACTGAAGGCCGAAACATCCCTGTGATGGGTGTCCAGCAAGAAACATCCGGTCTTTAGTAGGGGATATAATCTCCCCTGACTGCTAGGCAGGTTTCACAGCGCCTGCCCATGCTGAGAATGAGGGTGTCAATGAGTTGTTGATGCATTGCTGCCCATTCGTCTTGCAGCGCCAATCGAAGCTCCCGAATCGTTACTGGTGGTAAGGTACGAGCTGCCAAGAAAATCCCATACATGCTCGATGGGATTGAGATCCGGAGATCGTGCCGGCCAATCCATACGTTCAATATCCTCACTCTCTAAGAGCTGTTCGGCAGCTACTGTGCGATTACATGGTGCATTGTCGTCCATGAAAAGGAACTGCAGACCCATAGCGCCTCTAAAAAGATGCACATATGGAAGAAGAATCTCGTTACAATAACGGGTCCCGTTGACTGAACCTGCGTCGAAGATGTGAAGGTCTGTACGACTACCAAGCATGATGCCTTCCCAAACGAGAACACCGCGATCTCCATACCTGTCCCTTTCAATGATGTTCGAGGGATGATTGCGGCTTCCCCGCTCTCTCCAGATGAGTATGCGATGAGAATCGCTACTCAAACTGAATCTGCTCTCATCTGTAAAGAGTACTCGTCCCCATTCATTGTCTCTCCAATTCCGGTGTTCCCGGCACCACAGAGAACGCCTTCTCCGATGGGCAGGCGTTAAAGGTACACACCGTACAGGGCGTCGTGCAAACAGACCACCACCGTGCAGTCTTGCCACGGTAAAACGCGATATCGGTCGTCCAGTCGCCTGTGTCGTGTGTCTAGCGATTTCTCCCGCTGTCTGCCGCCTGTTTCTTATGGCTTGTAAGACAATGTACTGGTCATATGCGGGTGTGGTTCCTCGTAGACGACCACTACCGAACCCCCGGATAGCTGTTCCTGTAGTTTGAAATTGTCTCCAAAGTCGTGAAACGATGCTGTGAGCAATTCCGAACTCTGAAGCCACACTTGTCACACTGCAGCCTTCCTCCAACTTCCCAATGATTCGACCTTGGGTAAAAGCATCCAGATGCCGTCTAACACATTGATTATTCGCCATTTCTCGCTGAGGCAGCAACTCGGTGTGATTTTAACTGCTATACGGCGTGCAATCTCTTTGCCAGAAATACTGATCTTACACCGACAACATTATACTACTCAGACACTCCCCATTACGTCTAACTGCATATCTGCGCATGTGCTACCGTACATCACCGTACTTAATATCCTGATTGGTCTTTCTGTCCGCTCTGACTTTTCGTTCAGCTGATATGCTAATGTTTCGACTTCGTCCTTAATGTTTGCACACCAGTGTATATATATATATATATATATATATACTCATGGGCAAAAAACGATGTTAAAATTACACTAAGGAATGCAAATGCGGAAATTGGTAGGGAGAAGGAATTTAGGCAAATTGTTGGAAAAAGTAGTCTTCATGATTTATCAAATGATAATGGAAAACGGCTAATTGATTTTGCAACTGATCCTAATATGGTCGTACCAAGTACAATGTTCGAACATAAAAATATTCATAAAATTACTTGAGGATCTCCTTATGGAAGCACATGCAATCAAATTGACCATCTTATGTTTGATTCTAGACACAAGTCAGATATATTGGATGTAAGAACTTACCGTGGAGCTAACGTGGATTCAGATCATTTTCTGGTTCTAGCAAGAGTTAGAGGGAAAATTTCTTATTTCCGAAAGAGTCATGGAAAAGTTTTGGAAAAATTTGATTGTGAACAGTTTAAAAATAAGGCATTGAAGCTAAAATTCCAGGAACAGCTTGAAAATAAATACAAAGAAATTAACAACATTTTTATTGGTGATGATAGTATAGACAAAACATGGAACTCACTAAAGGAAACAATGATCGAAACATGTAACCAAGTTGTGGAAAAGTGTAAAAGAAGGCTAAAAAGGACTGTTTTGACAATGATTGTTTCATGGTTACAAACAGGAAGAATGAGGCATATGTTAAAACGCTGAGAAAGAGACATTCAAGAAGCTCAGTGATTGCATACACTGAGACAACATACAAAGATGCAAGAAGTGAGGAGAAAAGAATTCCCATAGGGCAAAACAAAAAGAATATTTTTCGAGGATCTTTTTAAAAATATTGAACATTTGAGGGGATCCAACGAAAGCAGAGTTTTCTTTCGAGAAATAAACCTTGGACGCAAGGAATTTAAACCAAGAACAACCGCGTAAAATGGAAGGAATGATTTTGAGTGATAAAACTGAAGTGTTAAGAGATGGAATGAACATTTCGACAGCTTACTTAACAGTGATAATGGTGACTATGAAACACTTACAGGAAGCACGGAAACTCAGAGCCAATGTATAGTTGAGCCACCATCATTGGACAAGTCATTGGGGCCATAAATAAACTAAAAAACAACATGGCACCTTGACCGGACGCTATCCCATCTGAGCTACTAAAGAATGGAAGAAAAGGAACTTCTAAGAAAGTTTACAACTTAATTCAAACAGTTTAAAAAAAGGAAGTAATCCCTAAGGAATGGAAAATGAGTATAACTTGTGTCTTACATAAAAAGGAGATATACTCGAGTGTTCAAATTATAGAGAAAGTACAAGTTATACGGTATTCTCTCAAATATTCTATTTAAAAGACTTTCTCCACTAGTGAAAAATTTAGTTGGAGACTACCAAAATGGATTTCGGAAAGAAAGAACCACTACAGAGCAGATATTCAACATTTGTCAGGTTTTGGAGAAAACAAGGGAACTTTAAATTAACACACATTACCTCTTTATTGATTTTAAAACCGCTTAAGATAGCATAAAACATCATGGCCCTTATTGCAGCCATGAAAGAGTTTTAAATCCCCGCAAGTTATTAAGGCTGATAAGCCTGACATTAAGTGAGATAAAGTTCGTAGTCAAGGTGCAGAATGATCTTTCGGACCTATTGGAAATAAAAAAATGGCGTTCGACAGGAAGACGCACTGGCGTGTCTTCTATTTAATCTAGCACTAGAAAAAGTGGTAAGAGATTTCAATATCAATACCAGAGAAAATATTTTTAATAAATAGATACTTTTGATGGCTTCTGCTGATGACATTGATATCATCGCTCGAGCACCCACCACACTATATATAAGACCGGCCCTCTTATCTTTAGAGAAAGACGTCCTCAGAATAGGACTGAAGATCAATGAGAATAAGACCAAGCTCATGCCTTGCACTAAATCGTATTTGAACAATTCCCTTTTTAAAATTGAAGAGTTTAGTTTTGAAGCTGTTGACAGCTTCAATTATTTAGGTTCAGAAATTAACAATAGAAGGGATTGTACTACTAAAATCAAAAAGAGAATTACTATGGATAATAGATGTCTTAATGGAATACGAAAATATATGAAATCAAATTTAATCAAAAGAAAAACAAAGGTTCTATTGTATTCAAGTCTTTTAAGATCAGTATTAACTTATGCATGTGAAACTTGGTCCATGTCTCGAACAGATGAGAACATGATAAGTATCCACGAAACGAAGATTTTAAGATTAATTTTTGGAGGAATTCAGGAAAATGGAACATGGCGAAGAAGATAGAATTTATAGTTCTATCGATCATATAAAGAGTCTGACTTTGTTAACCTTCATCAAAATACAATGAATTAAATTGGCAAGTCACGTTATCAGAACGAACGAAGACCACACCACTAAACATTTTCAATGCTCAACCAATTGGCCCACGAAGAAAGGGCAGGCCAAATCTCAGATCGATTGATGACCTAGAAAATATCTCCCAGTTTTAAGAACTAGGAATTGGAGAACACTGGCCTGGAAAAGGCTTCTTGAGAAGGCCAATGCCCACACTGGGCTGTCTGTCGCGCCACTGAGGAAGAAAGGATTTCTCTTTCTAAAATAAAATTTTTTTATCAAAATGCTGCTTTAGGTTTTTTCTGAAAAGGGGGCGTGGTCGAATTGCCTAATTTGTTAATTTATATTTTTCGAACGAAGTCTTATCCAACTTTTAACTTTTCGACATGCAAACGTGATATATCAATCGAAAGATAATAACGCAAAGAGTAAAATTAAATAAAAAAAAACGGTAGTTCAGTCATTTTGGGAGTAACGAGTCCCTTTAAATTAAAAAAAAAAAAAACATTTCTGAACATACAAAATTAGATAACAAATGATACATATTATAGTAAAATGTGTGTGTGAATCTGAAAGCCTTACAATATAATGTGAATCTTTTTTCCAAGAACCTAACCAAATTTTAACAAATTTTATCAAATAAAAGTATTTGTAATATCTAGAAAGCTTATCCGCAGAAGTATCAAATTTATAATCATTATTTTTTCTAGAACTTTTTAGAACATTTGCAAAATATGAGACAAGAATGGGGTATGATCTCAGGTGCCGTGCTTGTCAATTGATCATGGATCCAAATTACGTAGCCCGTCATCAACAACTCTCGTGCAGCTTCATTGCTATATTAAGGATTCAATACGACCGTGTTAATTATCCAAATTTTTTTTCGATATTTTGTAGCAATGTTTGAATGTTTAAACAGCAATTTGTTGAAAAACAAAAAAAGGAGTAACGTCCTAGGAGAGCCCACACCCTTGTCGACAAAATGAAAAAAAGTTGCAAGCCAGAACGAGATGGCGCCAAGAGAAACCGACAATTGCGGCAAGTGAATACAGAGAGATAAGGTTGATGCGTAATGAAAATATATGTATAAACAATACAGAAATTAAACATTTAAGATAAAAAAAAATATAAAAACAGCACTTACTTTCTTACTGCTGATCTTTTCGGAGTGGAGGGTACAGCATAACAACAGATTTTAAAAAAGTCTTGAAGATCTCATCGCTAAGTGAATGATCGTGTGAGCGCCGCCATTTTTATTCTGCGAAGTAATGGTCGAACATACCTTCAGCGTGGCTGGTGCAATTTCGAAGAAAGCGTTTTATCGACGACCATGTTATATCATGCCGATCGTTACATTTAGGACATTCATAACTCTAAGCAATCAATCCTTTTTTCATACACTATTCAATCAATTCTTTCTAACATTTCGCATTCAGCAAAGTAAAAAATTCTAAGATATATTCCTTCACACACGCAACTATTCCAGCCCTGTTCCCCAAAACAAAATGAAATTCGAAATGCCCACCGACAAAATACGAAAATTCCAGAAATAGTTAGGTTTACCATATCTAGTGTATCAAAGTAGGGTTACCAAGATGGCACAATTATCGCCAACCAAAATAATTCGCGCCAAGGGTGTGCTCTCCTAGGACTGAACCAGTAAAAGTAATGATTGCATTTCTACTGATAAACATAAATGATTTTTTTTTTTGCTCATGATAAGAGTTAAGATATCCATCTCACTAAGTTCCGCTTTTGGAAAAATTGGCTTTTTTGCCAGAAATACTCTTTGAAACCCTCATAAACAATATGACAACTCTTTGCAAGGCTTCTATAGTAGTTCAAAGTGGTCACACTCCATATTACACAGACTTTTCAGGAAGCAAATGATTATAATTTCACACCTTTTGATATGACTTGTACCTAAATTCAAAATTAAAATCTTTTTTATATTGTTATGTTCTTACATTCTTTCTGACATTGCAATATGTCTCTGCGTCAAATTTCGTAGCAACACAGTGAACACATCGTCAGTTTTCATAAATTTTATGTTTAGAACCTTAATTTTGGACATGAGTGTAAATTTTATAAAATAACATTACATACATTTTATACGGTAAACATTGTTTATAAATATTATACATTATTTTATTATAATAATATATTATATATTAATTATGATAGGTATATTATACATCAATTTAATAATAAAATATCAAGAATTTAATAGCAAATACATCAAAACTACAAATTAAATACATGAAAGGAAGTAGAAAAGTGTAATAGGAGAGTATAGAACAGGGATCGTCAAACTTTGAGCTGTGGCGTGCCGAACCAATCAACCAATACGATTCAATGTGCCCAAAGGAGGACGTTTTTGAAGTGATTCAATTCCCGCGATAATACAGGCAGAATAAGATGATGGAGGTCTATAATATAGATATACATTTCAAGCTTTATTATATACTAAAATTGTATCATTTAAAGATATTTCTTAATAAGATAATAAACAGCAGAAAATATAGCCATTTCTTCAACAATTTTTTTAAAAATTAAAATTGTACATATATTATATATTTTAAACATTTATATATATATATATATATATTAAAATAATATATATATATATATATATATTAATATAACATATATATATATATTAACATAATATATATACATATATATATATATATATATATATATATATATACACACAACATGGGTAAGATAATTATTTCCCTTTATTATAGTTAAATAAAAAGATTAATAAAAATTTTGAAACTAGTTCTTGATCCGCTCTACTTTCATACCGTAAAATCAGGGGTGTAATTTGTGACTTTCAATTGACACGATTTCAATTTCATGATTCTTGACACGCATTCAATTTTAAAACATTTCTTTGCAGACTCGGAAGATTTTTCACACGAGGAAAGTTTGTTTGCTTGGATATGTAGAACCAAAGGCGGAAAGCGGAGTACATGCAATTCCCTCTCTTAACACCTAAATTTCTCCAGCAAAGGCATTCAATAATTTACAAAACTGCAGATTTATCTTAAGAGTTGTTTTCAGATTTTTTCGTAATTCCTTAAATGTCCATAATTCTGGAGGTATTTGTTAAATAAGGTCCACTACAGATTTATCAACTTCCATCCATTCAAAAACTGACAAATTTGTGGAGTAGTGTAGAGTGCCACTGAGAATAGCACCGCATGTGGCACGCGTGCCATAGGTTGCCGACTCTTAGTCTGATATACACATATGAAAAATGATATACACACACAATACACAATAAGTAACTAAAAATAACCGCGAGTCATTTCTATAGAAAATAGTAATTACCATTTCATGTCAAAGGCTCTCAGGAGAATTCAATCGTACATAATGAACAAGATGCAACAAAGAGAAAAGAATAGTATAATAGGATTTGGATTAATTCATAGAATTTCGAACATAATGTTACAGAAAATTTCTGAAAGAAAGCAATTGATGTACAAATACAATTTATTTTTATCAGGACAGATCTATGTGAGTAACTTATGAGAAAAACTCTGGTCTTAAAATTATAATCATAAAAATTACGAATATTAAACATAATATTCTTAATAACTTTAAAATGATAATGTTTTTTAAATTTATCGGTGCAGACTTATGTAGTATTACTTTTGTGAACTAAGCATTAACAGTTTTCTAGAATTTATGTTAACGTAAAAGCAACATGACTTTAACTAGCTGCATCAAATGTGTTTAAGTCCTTAAAGAACCTTTAATACTGTAAAGTGTATTGAATTTTATTTTTATTCGATAGTAAAAACAATTAGTAAAATCATCGGTTGACTAGTTTAGGATTAGAGGAGTCTAATAGTTTTTTTATTAAGTGTTTCTCAATTCCTACTATTCCTACGTTCTATTAGTCTCCCTATATCTTGTTCAAATTTTTAATCGTTAATAAAATATATTTTAAATATTCAAATGAGCTGAAATTTTATATACA
This sequence comes from Trichonephila clavipes, assembly GCA_019973935.1. Taxonomy (NCBI): domain Eukaryota; kingdom Metazoa; phylum Arthropoda; class Arachnida; order Araneae; family Nephilidae; genus Trichonephila; species Trichonephila clavipes. The sequence continues at coordinate 251,093 of BMAU01020716.1, read as the reverse complement.
CGATTGTTTCGGATGACAATACGCTAATTCGATTATAATTAATAAAAATTAATTTATTAGAACTAATTATTCAACTTATCACAAATACAGCCACGTTGGCTTCATTTTTGGCCACTTTGTGACCATTTTGGCGACTTCTGTGAAAACTTTAAAATGTTTTCTTATCTCACATCTTAAAGTGGTCATTTGAGCTGAAATTTTTCATACACGATCGTTTTAGATGACAATATGATAATTTGATTATAATTAATTAAAATTAATTACCAGAAACTAATTATTTAAAGAATTATAAATGATACAGACACGTTGGCTCCATTTTTAGCAACTTGGGTCAAAACTTATAAAGATTTTTTTCTCGCGTTTTAAAGCACTCAGTTAAACTGAAATTTTATATACACGATCGTTATGGATGACAATACGATACTTTAAAGATAATGAATAAAGACTGATTGCCACTTAATATTGTGATTCTGTCATATATATATATATATTTATTTATATTAATGTTAGTTTTGTAATTATTTAATAAATAGTAACTAAAATAAAATCTTTCTTTGTTAACCTAAGTAGGAATTGACTTTAAGCTTTTTTTATATTATTTGTTTTTTTATTGTTTTAATTCAAACTGTAATAATTTTATTTAAATGAAATGTACCCTGAATTTTTCCGATCAATAAAATGTACTTCTCTTAAAAGTACCATTTTCTTCATTTGTTATGAAATATTGAATAATGAATTATCAACTAATCAAAATGGCGAAATGAATTGCCTCCAACACTTATTTTTATTCTCCCTTAAATAGCGATAAATATTCATTAACATGTTGGGAAAAGTATTCATCAAAGTAATAGATTCTATTATGTAAGTTAAGATTGTTTTAATTTTAGAAAAATAATTGTTTTTGTTTCAAGAAGATAACAACAAAAGCTATTAATAAGTTTAAAAGACGACGCATTGTTGCTAAGCGACAAAATGCGGTGAAAGTATCTGAAGTTCCAGAACAGCATAGAATATAAAACAGAAGTGTAATAAGGACATACAAAGCATATTTAACTGAAGGTAGCACAAAACTTCCTCGTCTGGGAGATATAGACCCAAGAAAATAAATCAGATGTGATGAGAGAAAATTTAAACAGACTGTGTGTGTGAGAAGAGAAATAGAGAGACCAAACGATTGACAACTCTTCAAATTACAAAGGAGTTCAATTTAAGTGAGTGAATACTAATGTCACTCTATTCAGCTACTTGATGACTTTTGGCGACGAACCTCGTGATGTTGAACCATGGTCAAGTGACGAGAACGACACCTGCGCTGGCACCTCCGTCTCCTAACTTCCACACCACACCAATGGGAGAACGTTTGAACCTCAACAGATTTAACGTGCATCCCTCCCCTACACGGCAAATCTTCAGCGGTACTAAACTTGAACTCATGACACACCAGCCATGAGCCTGTGTTAGACCACTGGGCTACCACGGCCATGGAGTTCTATTTAAAATTGGAAACAAAGATTTCTCACCAAACAAAAGGAAGAAAATTTAAATTTCTTGGACTTGAAAATCGACGAGAAACACGAAAACCTTGTATCTCAGCTTTAAATCGAAAAAATCCCTTCGGCTAAAGCAGTGATTCCCAAAGTGATCTATATAGACCCCCAGGTGTCTATGATGACCTGCAAAGGGTCCACGACAGTAAAAAATAATTTGAGGGTCTATGAGGTGTTGAGGGGGGTCTACGATAGTGGTTCTAACTAAACCAGAACATGACTTTAATTTTAAAATAAAATTTAATCAAATGGAAACCAGATTTTACATTTAACAGATTTATTTACTAAATTTAACAAGGTTAATTTGCAGTTATAAGGTGAAAGTATAAATTTTTTATCAAAACAAACCTGTTATTTACCTCGAAATATGGAATATTGTGAGGAATATTATATGGAATATTGTATATTTTCCTAGTGTGAAGGACTTTCAGTAACGGTTGTCGACTGGACACGACTAACCAAGGAAAAATTTAGGGTTAAACCTGTAAGATGGATGCCAAATGTTGAAAATTTGTTATTGAAGCACCAGATTCATACATACAATTATAAACATTTGTTTGTTAATGAATAGTTTTATGAATGAATGAATTTTTACTTTAATTAAGATGTGTTTCTTAATTTTTAAACTCTACTATACTTCACTACAGGTCTAAATTTAAATCTTTTAAAGCAAGTAACTCTGTACCAGCTGTCATAAACACATTTAAGTTGATAAATTTGCAAAAATTCAATATTAATTAAGCAGGAGTCTACTCCAAACCAAAAAACATGGGAAGGGGGTCTATGAGACAAAAAAAAGTTTAGGGCCCTCTGGGCTAAAGAATATAAAATCTGGGACGTAGAATTGCAGGAAAAAATTGCATGGATTGAAGAGAACCGTTTTACACTTTTTATACAAAATTGATAGCAGACAAGTAATTCGTCGGGAACAACACGAAGCTCTTCATTCATAATGCATTCAACCAGTCGTGCAGGCTGGAGGTAAGGAATTAATGATGTGGGGAGCATCAGGTTGGAATGGGATCGGCCCCTTATAAAGGGTAACAGAGATGGAAATGAGTACTTATCTCATTTATAAAATGTTGTTAAACCATTGGAGCAAGATTGGTTTCCAGATGGTGAGGGAATACATCAGAGTGACAGTACTGCTCCTCATAGCGTCAAAACTGTACAAACCTGGTTTAACCATAACCATGTTGTATTTAATCACCTGAATTAACCATCAAAAAGTCCAGATTTTAGTGTAATCGAAAACTTGTGGGATGAACTGGGAAGGCATTTAAGGTATCCGACTACGTTCGGAACCATGATTTTGCAAAAGCGTATAAATGGTTAATATTTATAATATTTAGTGTCACTTAGATTAGAAAATGTATATAAAATTGTTTTAAAAATAGTATTACAATAAAAAAATTATTTAAGTACAATATTTTGACAAAAAAATGAACATAGAATGACCCATTTTCAAAATATTCTCCTTTTATAAAAAATTCTTTTATTGTAATAATATTTTGCCTGCATATAGCTCAGACCTTTGTAAAGAGGCTCAGTTAGAATTTTTGAAATATATCACTTAGAAGTGGGTTTATACATGTTTTACGACAACAAAGGGGGGAAATTTTAAGAAAAACGCCGATAATTATTTCAATGGGTTGTAACTTTAAAAATAATGGGAATTTTTCAAAAACCATAGTTGAGCCTCTGTACAGATATCTTCGCTATACAGGCAAAATATTATTATAATAGAAGCATTTTTCACAAAAGGAGAACATTTTGAATAAAGGTCATTCTAAGTTAATCTTTTGCTGAAATATTGTATTTAAGTAACTTTTTTTGTCAAAATGTTCTTAAAACAATTTTATACATGTATTCTAATCTAAGTGACACTAAATATCATGAAAATTATCCGTTTATGCACTTTATTAAAATCACGGTTCTGAACGTAGTCGGATACCTTAAGAGAGTTGAATAACCTTCCAACAAACGTCAAAGAACTAGAAATATCACTTCCTAAAGCATGGTCTGAAGCCACTATAGAGATGTATCAGAACCATACTACATCAGTACTATGATGTTAATGTTCTGTACAAAAAAAAGGCGGAAGCATCGAATATTAAATGTCATTTGGGCAGTATGTTTAGATATACGAGAATGATATTTTTAAGAAATGATTGCATACGAAGCTTAAAATTATCCACTTATAATTTAAATATATCGCTATTTTTTCAGACAAAGTCATAATAGGCTCTTTGAATAGTGAACTATTCAGTTGTTTTATTTAAGAATGAACTTTAAATTCAGATATAACGATTTTCTGAAAAATATATGTTAGTATACTTTCAGACGGAAAAGAAAAAGTATATAGATAAATTTTAATTATTCACCAAATAGAATATGATAAATACACATATGCATGTATTATAAAACATTTGTTAGTAGAGACAGCAAGAAAGGCAATTAAAAAAATATACAATATTTAACATATATTTATATACCTTTTACATAAATAATAATTAAATTTCTAAGAGTATTTTAAGGTCTTATATTTCCACTCTGTTTTGTTAATATGCTCTAAGCTAAATCTTGTTGTCTTCATTTCTTTTTGTTAGCGTAATTTTTTATACTTTTATGTAAACAAACAGCTGAATATGCTAAAAAACTGTTGAAAAAAGAAAAAGATCACTAATGTACTTTAAAGGCAAAATGAATATTAATCTAAATATCATCCCAATATATATATTTATTCATCTATCATTTTTATAAATGTGATTATAATACTAACGAATCATATTTTCTGTAATGTAATATTTAAAACATAAAAAATTAATTCGAAAAATTGAGAGTTCAACTATATAAATCCAATCTGAACGAAAAAATATTGAGTAATGTATATTAACGAATTTATTTCTTCTATTTGTTAACGAAATTTTACAGTTTAGGTTGTCTTAGTGTAATGTTTGTATAACGATTCAAAATTTTTCTGAAACATTTTTTAGATCTGAAAAATGATTCTATATTAATATATTCTAAAACCGCTATCCTACAAATAGTTACGTATTTTACTATATTTCTCGTTTCTCTCTGTATAAATAAATTTTTTTTCTACTGTAAAAATATGCTTCGAATTTCATCTGCAATACTAAAACGCAAAATGCTTTTCAATTTATTCGTTACTGCTAATTTTTAAAAGAAATAAGTATTGATGGAATTATATCTTACATTTTAAAAGCACGGTACAATAAATGGATTTCATACAAACGTCTAGAATTTATATGAAAACAATTTTTTTTTGTCTCAAAATGTATTCCAATTTTTCTTTAGACTCATTGACAATAAACAAAGGCAACCTTAATATAATCAACTCAATAAAATACGTATGCAGATTTGATATGCATAACTAAATACAGACTCTAGTATATTGTAAAGTAAAAGAAATAATTATGGAGAAAGATGTTAAAGAGAAAGAATATATTTATTTTAATATTTTATTATAATTAGCAGATGCCAAAAAGTATTTTTTTAGTGTTTTAAACTGTTAAATAATGTTTAAATTTTGTGTAGATGGATTTCACCTTTTCTTGACACAAAATCCCTTTTATGTATCGAATTAAAATTGTTGATTTTATCCTTTAATCCTAGACCAATAGCATTTAGCTTAGATTAATGTCTTCACAATTGATTCAATATTTCTCTCATGTCATATAAGAGGTTTATAAATTTCTTTGTCATAAAAAAAAATCAAACAGATCAAACCTTCTTCGAAATATAAAGAAATATGAAACTCGTATTATCAGTAAAAAAGTAAAGTAATGTAAAAAAAGTAAAAAAGTAAAGTGATATGCTCATTTGAGATCAAATATTCTCCTTTCTGCATTTACGTGTCAGTACTAGATCACTGTACCATACAATAGAGTAGAACGATTTGTTTCAATCTGTAATCTATTTATTAAACAATGCGAAATAGTAGTACTGCAATTTATGATATGTTTTGCATACAAAAGCTTTCAGATAAAAATTATTTTCTTATGCTGTTTGTGTTCTACATGCGTTTCTATAAATACATTTTTAAAGCCATGTACCTCAGATAGAGTAATGATGGAAACAATGTTAAGGAATAAAGGTTCGTATATCACTTTTATATTAACGCTATTTATATTTTACTATCCATTACCAATCCGCTTCACTGGATACTTCTTGAAGTAATTGGACTATACATTATTTTTAAGTTATTGATAACTAAACTTTAGAGCATTAAGGTTTCAATTTTATTTAAAAAGTCGTTCTTACAGCGCTTGCCTCTTGATTCAAAATAGATAAAACTTGAATTTCTATTATGAAAATACATACAGGCATTTATCAAAATAATAGAAGCACATTAATCAGTGTTTCTAAAACTGTGGGGCGCGTCCCCTAAGGGGTGATAACTGTACAAGGGGGCGCGAGCATATTGAAAGTTCGAAAACAAAAGATTGTTTGAAGAAATTAATTTGTGAAAAGTAAACAAACACAAAATACATTCTGACGTAATAAAGAATAAAATACCCATTTACATTGATACACTTATAAATGTATCAGCACTGCACACAATATATTTTATAATTAATTTAACAATATTTAGTTAAGTACAAGTATAAAATTACCAGTGACTCGATGGGTTTTTTATATAAAATATGATATCCAAAAATTGATATTTATTTTGATAATTTGTACAGTTTACATTAATTCCTTAACTGCCGGTTAAAAGTTACGCAAGTCGCTCCTCAATGCCAACGTTTTTCACCTAAGCGCGCGTATATGATGTATGTAGGGGGAATGAATAAATAAATACATCCTATGAAATAAGTAAACCCTTCTCAAACACTCCGTTAAGGTTATTTTATGGCATTCTAAAACCTTCGGAATAATTTTATGAATAGCAGTGCACAGAAAAGATCGTACATTGGAAAGACGTATATATACGTCCGGGGTAATTATCATTTTGGTTAGCGAGACGTTTATATACGTCAGTGGCACGTACGAGGTTGAAGTCGTGTTGTAGCTTTAGCGTCAAAGAAAAGCATTATTGAATTCAATACTTTATTATTATGTGGAGGGGGGGCGTGATGAAAATTATGACTGAATTTTGGGTCACTAATACTCAGAGTTTGAGGAGCACTGCCTTAAGTTTATAAAGAATCCTTCATTCGCATGGTGTAGGATCGCCTTTGGTATGTAATACAGCTTGGATTTGCTTAGGATTCCATTCATACAAGTGGAGAATAGTGTTTGAAGGAATATATCGTACCATTTTTTATTAAGATATTGTGAAAGTTCTGGGAAAGATGTCCTTATAGGATATCGATTTAGTATTAAACATTTAAACAGACCATAATGGTTCGATTGTATTAAGGTCAGGTTGTGACGAATCTGTACTGAACCTTTCCACTAATTTTCTTAAGCGTCTTTTTGGGGAATATAAATTCGCGTTTATATATTTCCAATCAACTCCAAAAAGATGTACGAGATATTTAAATTAGATAAGGTATTTAAGTCGAGCGTTGCGAGAGAGCAAGAGAGATGATGGTAGGCTATTGAGCCAGTATCTTTAAACGCATTACTAGAAGATTCAAGGAGATTAGATTCGTGAAGACGTCGTGCTGCGAGACGTACCAGAAAGCTGATATAAGCCAGCGGTAAATATAATTCACGTACGCTTAAAATAAGCGTCAGTTTAAGCGACTTAGTTAAAGTTAATGAAAGTTAAGAATTCGAATACGTGTATTTCTCGGATCTCCTATTTCGGTAGACCTTATTTGAGCTTGAGCTTAATTATTAATTAATTGCATTCTTAGTAATTTAATTTAATATAAAGGCAAATCCCTTTAAGAGACGTAACATTATCTTATTATATGTTATCAGAGATTTTTTTGAGAAAAGTATAATAATAAATAAATATTATTATTATTCAAAATGGCTCTTAGTGGTTCTTTGCCTCAAATTAATCTTGGTGTTCAAGGTGTGACCCAGGGGGGTCATCACAAGGTGAATGTATGGAATAAGGCAGATATTAAACTTCCTTCTCGTGTTCGTCAAATCTTGACTGGACAAGTCTCGCTTCTTTAATAGGTGCATTATCATCCTGTAAAATTCCATCTACTTCAGGAAATAAAGTTTGCATAATAGAATGGAATTGGTCAGCTAAATTTCCTCTGCACTAATATATTTCTCCCTTATAATCCTTTCTTTCAAGATCACGATTAGTCTAATAAGAAACCACGACATGGCTGTCCATATCATGACAGCTTGACGTCATCGCCATGCTTGACAATTGGAAGGAGAAAATCACGATTATACGCTTACGTAGGCATCCTCCAAACGTGCACCAGTCCTGTAGTAGAGAAAATTGTGAAAGACGATTCGTCAAACCATATTACTTTCTTCCACTTAGCAATCGACCAGGTTTTGTGAGTGTGACACCACTGTAGAAAACATTCGGCATCAACATCTGTGACAGGTGGCTTGGGAATTGCTTCTCTACTGTAAATGTTTGTTTATGAAGGCGTCTTCCAACTGTAATCGGTGATACTGGAGAATCCAGATAGTGATTGGATTTTGAAGTTACCTTTGCTGCAGTTGTTCACTTTTGAAACATTATGATCCGCTTCAATACTCCTCATTCCACTCTTTCCATCCACTATTTTGCTTTGCCAAGCTTGTTCTGCAGAAGTGTGTGTATGCTGTCAGGATTTTAGACACCGTCCCTCTAGAAACGCCTAACAGTTTAGATGTTTCGGTCACACTTGCTCCATCTAGAAAAGAGCCTACAATTAGGGCTCTTTAAAAATCTGAAAGGTCCAACATTTTCCGCTTTTGAAAAAAAATCCTCGACATACAGAACTTCAGTAAAGCTACCACATACTACCAAAATATATACATTTATATTTATAAAAAAACCTGGCAGCCATTAGTATATTATAATACTCACGAAGCATATCGAAATTCGTTACTTTTATTCACATGGATTTTCATCATTTTGATAATTACCAGCATATCTTTTACGCCCCCTAAGGTATCCGATTTCTCCTAAGCTTATTCCTAAAGGATCTTTACTCAACATAACCAGGAGGCTTATTAAATTTCATGTTAGTCTCTAGTAATTTAAAGAGGGGATTTTTTTATTTATAACACTCCCGCACCCTTTTGTAGTCAACTTCCCTAAAACTCTCCTTTTGGGGATCACTACTTAATAAAAGAAACATGACAAATTTCAAATTTGAACATTTAATTATTCAAAAACGGGATTTTCTTATCTATTGCGGCACCACCACGATCCTTTCGATTTTGGATGAAGATCTTAGCAAAAATAAGTCAACGTATCTCTACTCAACAAAAGAAGAACTACCTGCGAAGTTTCAAGTCTATGGATCTAAAAGTTCAAAAAAGAGTTTTCCTGTACCCCCTACAACGCTTTCCAACTCAAGAGTTGATTTCCGCAAAAACCGTTTTTAACGGGTGTCTAAACAACAAAAGATACATGCCTGCCGAATTTCTCTTGGTTTAATTGTTCTCGATATCTCACGGTGAGTGAGTGAATTATTGAGCGAGTGAGTGTAACTCCTCTTACATACTTGTTTATTTTTTAATGTATTCTATTACAAAATAGGGAGATCAAAACCTTTGACGATAAAGCTTCTTGTAGCAATAGGGAGAATTATTAAGGCGAAACAAATGGCTTTCAAATCAGTAGCACGTTTCTACTTTTTTACCACAATGCTTTTTCTTAACAATCTCATTAATCACATCTGACATGATTTTAGGAAACTACAGAAAAATCTGTCACTGAATAAATTTTCTAGGTTTCTTCATCGAAGAAATATAAGGATGTAATGATAATAATCATAATATAATAATAAAACTACTTATGAAAATATTCACATGAAATGTTTCTAACACGAGAGAGAGATGTATGCAAAAACAAGTTCATTTATAAATAAAACTATGTAATAATTATGCATAAATAAATTCTCTCAAAAATTCTGAATTTGGGGAAAGATTTCCTGGAATTATATGAGCTTAAAGATACGAATTATGAACAGATATATGGACTCAGAAGCGCTCTCTAGCGACAACTGATCTTCAGTAAAGGTGAGGTGAAGAGAGAATGTGGTCGCTATGAAAAACCATTCAAGTTCTTTGACCATTATTTCTGTTAACGATATGGATTACCTAAGTGCAACCTAATTTAAACTAATTTATTGTTAAACTTAATGGGACTTTATTCAACTCAAACCCGAATGTACCACTTTTAGTTTAATCTTCTCTTCAAGATTTTTTTATTCTCGATACCTTGAATCCTTGAATGAGGGATGCTGAATTCTCTTACAGTTTCTGAAATTGAATACCCTATGCATGTAGCTACAACTATCTTTTACGTTCACATTTTGTCCATTCACTTCTTGTGCGATCATAATTACGTCTTTAAATCTTTCGCTACCTATTTATATATTTCTAGTGCATACTACTGCCATTCGGATATTTACATATTACTATCTCATTGATTTTGACACTTTAATGTACAGATTCATAGTTTATAAAGTTATATAGTCATTTTTACTCACAGTAAAATAAATGAAATCGCCTTTTGAAGTAAACAAAATAATGTAACAGAAAATGGTTTTGACTGTAAACTGTGAAGCTTGATATTTTTGTAAATCTCAAAGTTAAATCTTAAGTTCATGACGCATCTACAACGCTGACCAGTGGCTACACTTTATTAAGAGTGGAGCAAAGCACCGCATCCTCTTTTGTTTTCTGTTACTAATCAGAACCCCTCTCCTATTATTTACTGGAGATTAAAATTCACTTCTTTCAACCACTGTTTATATTAACCCGGCATCCCTCACTTGAAAAAACGACCGGAAGATCGCACAGGGTATCTCATACCCAAGAGTGTTTACATTCGGTTTTTACCGTAAAATTTGTACACAAAAATTAAAAAGGCAGAAAAGTAGGAAATACAATATGTTTATTACACTTTTCACTCGTAAATTTAGTTTTTCTGTTCTTTTTATAAGTGCATTCAGTATATTGTTTATTCGCTCCTTTAATCTCGTCGTGAGTGAGTGCGATGTTTCCACTGGATTTTATTATTTTTTTAATCTGAATCTTTTTAAAACTTAACATATAGGAATACACTTCTATATTCTTTAAATTCAAACATTTTGGATTTTCTTTTTTATTTTCTCTTATTGTTCCAGCAATAGTTTTTTTCCTTCAGAAGTTCGTCTGAAAGTAAGCAAGACGTGCATCAGTTGTCTCCTTTAAAGTTACGTCCTTCCCAAATGTTTGTGTGTGTGTCTCTACATATAAAACAGTTATTTTCAACACTGTCTCTCTCTTCTAAATCTCGATCGATTTCAGTGGGAGGAATCATACTTGCTGTTCTACTCTTCATCATTTGGTTCTTCCGTATCATAACCGCGAAGAGGATTTCTTCATCCGAAAATACTGTTGTACTATATCTATTAAATACTGTATATATTAAACTACTTAAATATGACATCTCTTCATCTTAGCTACAGTAAGACGCCCTAGTAAGGAAGATTTAAAACATGCCCACATGCATTCAGAACTGTAACTGTGATTCACGCGCAGGATATGACATACCCGAAGAGGCGGTGTCCAAAAATATATTTTTAGAATTTGCCAACAAGCTAGGGCCCCTCAAAGGATATGACCAAAAAGTTAGCTACAAGAGAAACGTTCCATTTTCCAAAAAAAGGTTTAGAAGGAGTGTTGAAAAAGTTAGATAGTGGGTGTGGCATACTCTGCGTGAGTACTGCCGGGCTAAAGCTTTCGTGACTGTAGTCTTCGGTAAAGGGAATGCAAGGGAATGAACAGAATAAATCATTTACAAAATTTAAATCTTAAACTAAAAAAGAATGCTTCACAATATGTCTCCAAGGAGTATCATTAATAGTTTATTGCAGCGATCTTTAAAACTTTTCGAATTACGGATCTCTTAGATTTACACTGCTCGCCACAGAAAATGCAACACTATGAATGAGGTAGGTCTATCATGTGAAATTTACATCATGCGTTGGCGGTGATGTAGTATGAAAATCATTGGTACTATAGCGCAGACGCACATCACGGGCAACCATAGCGCCACCCAGAAGCGCTGTATAAGGGGAGAACAGAATAATGAGTTGAAGTATGGCAATTGGTTTTTTTTCCGTGCTTTTCTTATCTAAGCCTCGTGGAAAACATCGAGTGCCTTTTCATCAAGTTTCTGAATTCGACTGAGGAAGAATAGTTGCCTATAAGGATATCAAGAATTGTTTTGATCAGCCTACACGATCTCAGCACTGTTTTGTAAGGATTTCTTCTTCACTGATGTGAACTTGGATGCGTACACGTCCTTGAGGTTGCCTTGGTATTTGAGGCAAAGTGATGTGACCATATCTCATCACCTGTGATGATTCTGAACAGGAACGCATTTTCCTCTCGTGCATACCACATCAAATATCGTCGCTGATTTCCATTTTTCACTCTTGTGATTTAGAGCCAGGTTTCTCGACCCCCGTCTTACAGTCACTCTTCAGCAACCCAACTCACTATGGGGCGTAGGATGGGTTTGAGCCCTACTAACAAATAGTGTGGACGCCACTCTGACACCATTACGCGCTTGCGCAATAACACTATGGCTTTTACTTTAAGGATATTGTTTCCATTAACGGATGTAGAGAGATGCCCATTTAAATCATTCCCCACATCCTGCCTTCTTTCAATGAACATGCAACACCAGCGACGAATCATTTGATGAAGCATCACCTCTTCACAATGCGTGGTCTGTAGGCTTACCAGAATGATGAGCACACAAGTTCCCATCTTATCTGGTGTCCGTTCATACCAGATAAGAGCTCCCACTTTTATTGGAGACCATTTTGTCTGCACATGTATGTCTGTTATCGGGGTTTATACTCAAAAAAAAAAATCTCGAGCACGCTAGTGTGCTGCTTTTGTCTTCTTCGGCACTCAGCGCAAACGTCATTTTTTCAACGCTGACGCACCTTTCATCGTTTAACTAGCAGCGGGTGTATTTTCTAAAAGAAATTGTTTTACCAGGTCTTTGTCTACCGGGTCCTTGTCTACCGGGAAATTGTTTACTATCTTTCAAAAAGGGTGATGAACTTGGTTTCGAAACGCCCCTCGAATACATATTCTTTCTTTAGAAGTTTGTATGCTTCCGAATTTTGTTTCACTTGTAAACGAGGTATAGAAGTATATGAATTTAATATTAATGTTAAATATTTAAATATGTTACATTTTAAATTAACAAATATTATAATGTTTAAACTTAAGTATGTTAGATATGTCAATATTAATACAAATACATGGATCTAAAAATGAATGCAGTTATGTTTACAACAATTTCTTTACGCTTATTTTCCTGTAAAGTAAAATTCTTCATTTCAGTTTTGAATAACGAAAAAGTCTACCTTTTTTCACACTGCAAATCATATGTTTTTGTACAGCTTTATATATGGAGTTTCGAGAAATGTGTCTACTATGCAAAAAATAATTAGATGTACCAACAAATAATTGTTAAACCAAATTAAAAATGAAATGTTCTGCATTATTATTAAAAATATTTATTTTTTAGTCTAAATGAATTGACTTTCAAGTGTTATAGGAATTAAAAACTAAAAACAAACTCAATGTCAGTATGACAACTTCATTTAAACATTGTTAAAATTTACATAGAACTTAAACTGAATAAATTTAAATGAGTTAAGACATATTTTAATTGATAAAAAATAGACAGTCTGAAGAAACTTTAATAAAAAATATTAGCATTTCCAAAAAAACATAAGTAACAAAAAATTCTAAAGCTATTTATTATTTAGGAATAACCGTTTATAAAAAAAACTTATAAATGCGTGAATAAGCAGAATAAAAATGCGTGAGATATGTGCCATTTTTGCATACCTCAACAACTTTTTCAAATATTCTTATCATTCTAGTGACATAGTTATTTAAAAATAGGCTCTCTTTTTCAGTTCAACTTCAGAATTTTTACATTTTTATAAAGGTAAAATTATCTAAGAATATGTCTGACAATACTCAATATACATGATGGAAACGAAATGATATTTTCGATCCTGAAGTTTAATCGTAAGAAAACTTAAATTTGAAAATATGTAATGCGAGATGGAATTCAAAATATGAAACACAAAAAGAATTCGAAAGCAAGATAAGAAATGAATATGTATACTTTAGCTAGAATTTCAGAGAGTCGGGGGAAAATATTTTCTTATTCATAAAATCACCTGTATAAAGTGTGTGATTTAGTTTCGCATAAAACAAACGTATTCTTTATTTATGTAATGCAAAATTTGCCTTTGATAAAAGCATAACTTTCTTCGTAAATATCTAAATGGATGCATGTTTATCTGCATGTCTTTATCCTTATATACTATGTGCTTATACTTTTTATTTTCATTATTGCAGTAGGTATCTTCTGTAACAGGTCAATTTGATTGTTCACAAAGTTGAAGTATAACATCTGTTATAAGGTCTTTAACATACTTTTTGCAAAAATAAGACCTAGAAATATTATTTTCATAATTCATACAGTATACAAGACCTGCGTCTTCCCAAAACTCCTGGTTAAGATCTTATGTCTCACGAATGGATTTGATATATCCCTTGCTTTACACCACGGAAGTAATAATATGGGGGAGGGATAATAGGATTAGATAGAGATCTAGAAAATACTTGCCCTTTTCCAACTAAAAAAATCAAATCTATTAAGCAGGCGTATAAGCCAGATTAAAAGACAATATAAGTCTACTTTTGGAAACTTATTGAAAGTCTCAAAATATAAGTTTCTAAATCAGAAAATAATTCAAGTTTAAGTGTACATTATATTGAAACCAAATTTATACTTTAATTATATTTAGAACGAAGAAAAGAATACCTATAGAACTTACGTAGTATGATCCAAAAGTTCTGGGACAAGATGTAGAAAACCTTACCCTGAATAGTTCACAGCACCGAAGCACATCCACCTTCTAAAGGTGACGATACACTTCTGCCACCGTTCGTATAACTTCTGGAAGCATAGCTGAAAGCCATTTTTCGCAACCTCCCGTAAGACCTCCAGTGATGCTTTTTTCACCTCATCTGATGATGCAAAATGGCATCCCTGTAAATGTTTTTTCATCGATGGGAACAGGTAAAAATCACATGGGGTTAAGACTAATGAATTAGGGAGAGACATATGGAAGCATGTAAGTGCGAGTTTTGTCTAGGAACTATTATACCAATTGGGATTGATGTGCTTGTGCGTTGTCATGCAGAAGATATTACTCATCACTCTGCCAGAACTGAGGCCGTTTATGACGAATGAATTCCCTCAAACGACGTTTTCGAGAAGTGTGTCTAGTGTCTCACGACGATTTTTTCGAACACATTCAAACACCAACGCAATGTTTTCTGCGTTCCGTGAAGTCCATCGTCTAACGTGTTCATCGTCTTCGATGGATAACCTTCGACCCTCTTTAAAACGCCGGTGCCATTCGTAAAACTTGGATCTCGCTAAACTGAAGAAACTGTGCGTCAAAATTAATTGCGGTAATTGGTGTCGCCTAAATGATGGCGCACTAAAAAGTGATATCAACTACTGGGGAATGTACTAGATCTGCAAAGGTGGAAATACCAATACGCAGCCCCATTACAGAAAAACAAAAAAAAATTGATTTATATATCAGATTGTAAAATGTATCAAAAACAGTAAAATTTATTTTAAATATTCGGCAAATTCAATATGATTTTTAATCATATGTAGGTACATAAATTCTTTATTTACCTTTTTTTTAAGGTTTTCTTTCAAAAATAAAGCAAAAAAGTACTTTATAGTAAAATATTTTAAAAATATATCAAGAAGTATATATAATTTTTGTTACATTGTCTTACAAATTTCGAAATCATTTTTAAGTATATACGTTTTACTAGCTTATAGTTAAAGAATTCATCATACTTTATACTAACAAATATTAGGGGGAAAATTTACGAAGCTTTTTTAACCATAGGTTTTTAAATTTGTCTAACATTATCTTTCTTACAAGAAAAAACTGAAAATGAAAGGGAAGAAAAAGTCAAAACAAAGGAACCTCTCAGCAAAAGCAAGAGTTTTTGGAAACGAAATCATTGCATATTATTTTTCTGAGACTATGCACCAGAAATTAATTTCGCTTTATAGAAAGACGAAGTAAATATTCATGATTATAACTTTCAATTTTCTTATAGTTAAAACTAGGCGATTAATTGCTTAAATATTTCTAGAAAGTCGTAGAATGGTAAACATTTTAATGGAGAGCTCTCTATAAATATTAATAATCAATACAAATATGAATTACGTGTTAAAATTCATCGTTTCTTCTTTTTAATTTATGTATTTTAACATTGTTCGAAAAATATCATGTATATTATTTAATAAAAACATTAAAAATGAGATATCACATAAAAAGATAACATAACACCTACTTTCATATTTTTTCTTCATACAGTTTGTAGGAACTACAAGTATCCATAAGATATTTTCTATGTACCCGTTACATTGAGGATTCATTAATAATTATTTTAATCATTAACTTTGTAAAGTATAGCCTTTTTGAATGATTCTTTTCAGATGATTTTAATTCAATTTTTTAAAAATTTAATCATTTCCATTGCATGTGTTCTTCAAGCTACTATTTCAGTCTTCTTTAGTACTTTCTACTATTTTCGAATGTGGATATTTCTAATAGCATTGGTAAATACTAGGATAATTTTTTAGAAGAATGAGTGCTGTGCTTTTAACTAATGCAATATATATATATATATATATATATATATATATATATAGCACACTTCCTCTTTATTTTCCTTTTTAATAATGCCTTTTTTTTAATGTTCCTTGTCCTATGAAATTCATTTAAAGATATTCATTCGCAGTTTTGGAATACTGCAAGTTATTAGCACTTATTAATGGATATTCATTGTTAATTTTAATACATATTATGTAATTATTTTATTTATAATATAATATAAAAACAATTATTATGTAAAATAACTATCATATATTACGTTTTTATAATTGTTATGTTATTTATAATTATTATATTATATGATCATTATTTTGTACCATAATTATATTATATTATATGATCATTGTTATGTATTAGAATTATTATTTAAAAATTAAAATTTTTTTATCATAATTACTACTTAATTATATTATATGACAACAATATATTACATAATACAAATATTAGTATATTCAATTTTTATTATATTATTGATATTGCTTATTTTTAATTTATTCCTATATTCTTAATTTGAAATATATTTCAAAACAGATCTTAACAATTATTCACTTGACGATTTGTTACCGTTAGGCCGCCCTCTTGAATTTTATGTAACTCAACAAGCGCTACTTGGCGCTATTAAGGTATCGCGCAAAACAGTGCTTGGCGCGAAGTACTCCTGTGTCAAATTAGTTACCTTTTTTGCATATTAACGTTGGACTCAAAAGCAAAACATGAACTATTAATAACAAACCTCGTAATTTTAAATCATGGACACAAATGATAAAGATGACAAAGGAATTCTTTCCGATACTGTCTTTGATTGTAAAAATCGGTTGCATTATAAGATGGCTACAGGCGTCTTTCCTTCTGGAAGAGTTTTTTCGTTAGGTCCCGTAACATCCTCTGAAGTGAGAGATCAGATGTTCGACTGATCCAGTAAGTATGAGCAAGTCTGATGACATTTTATTCCAAAGAATGATGAGTGGGGATCAGGCTCTACCTTGTAGAAAATTTTGTCCATTTCTCGCAGTAATTAATAAAAGGTCTGCCTTCCAAAGTTTTAAACATTGCAAACTGACGAGCAGCTGATTATCCACCAAGAATGACAGAATTTTTGGACCGCTTTCATAAAGAAACTGTGACGAAATATTTGGATAACAGAATACAAATGTTGTATACGCACCTGCTCTGAAAAGTTTTCTTATTATTTGTGTGCGTATTTGTATAAATAAATAATTGTCACCTGAAGCTTGTGTAATATACAGTGTTTATATAAATATACAGTGTGTCGACCTACTATTTAAGTTATTCAACCTTAAACAACTTAGTTTTATTTTAAACCAGAAATGAACCTTATTAATTGAAATTATATCGCAGATTCTATGTGGATTCGTGTGACATGCAAAATAGAGGTAGTCCTAATGTTGCCCTGAACGTTTCCAGAAATACCTGTGCAATCTTTCAGGACACAATTGGAATCCGACTTGTCATTAGTAACTATTCACCCACAAAAGCAGTTCAGAGTTTATTCACCCCGACACTATAAGGAGCATTACGGTATCCAATCTGAAGGTTCAGACAACGTGACAGTCAGTGTGACCAACCAAATAAGAAGTTATTATCTGAGAAGTCATTTCTTTTGATAGCAGGGCTCCTTTGCTAATCAACCACCTCATATTTACAGGGGTGTTAATCTTATAGCCCTTTGACCACCTCCCAGGGTGTTCTTTCTTTAAAACTCTGGTAGAACAGAGCCAAAACGTAGTGTCACCTACTTGGTGTTCAAAGCTACGGATAACGACAGACATAAACTAGCCCCTTCCCACGATGAATTTCGTGGATCTTTATCTGATATCAGCCATCGGGTGGCGTTAGAAACAACAACGACACGACATTTGCAACATAGTGGTAAATAGATAAAGTGTACAACCCATTGAGTTTCTATTCCTTTTATGCTATCTCATACTTGTTTTTTGACAATATTCCATTTTGCACATCGCACAGATGTATTGTCTTCAAGCTTGACATTCATTTCTTTAGTCAATTTGACCACTTGTGTGTGATCTCTCTTCTCCCCCCCACACACATTCATAGAAAACATTAAGGATCTGATGGGAAGTAACTTAAAACCGTCTCAAGTCACTTATTTAGCCTATAGATGGCTAAGCAAGTAATTTCGCTGATCATTATCAGGGAATTTTAATTAGTCCATATCACGTAGGGAACAACTTGATTTAAACCGCAGAAATATCAATATCTTTTTAATTCACTACATTTTTAACAATCCAACTTTGAAATAATTCCTCCAATTGTCCTGGAAGCATAACAGTTTCTTTTTTTAATGTATGTTTTTCCTATACACCACCTTTTATTAAAATTGAACAACATCCTAAAAAAGCGGAAGTGTCAAATTTTGTCTTATAACAGAGATATATAATCTATGGGATGCTATACCAAATGGACTCACGAAAAATTACTGTGGAGTCACAAGGTAATGAGTTTCTTTTAATAAATTTAATTTAATTTCAAATGCATCATAGCAAATTCTTTAGAGGAAAAAAAAATTATTTTTTAAAATGCGAAATATCGCAAGTAAAGTCACACATCTTAAAAGTTTGAATAAAAGTCTTAGAAGGTACATTTATGTGTAAAATTTCTACGCCTGTTACTTATTTTTTGAGTCTTCATTTGCTGCACTTTCTAAAATAATCACTTTAATGCACTAGCTTTGAATATATTACAGATGGTTAAGAATTTAAATTGCATTAATTATAGATTATACTATATTTTATTTCCTCGTTGAGTTTTGTCCAAGACTGAAATGCGACTTATTATATAATTTCAATTAAAAAAAAATTATTTTATAACGAATAGCCAGTGCCGAAAGGTCATTTTTTCTCATAAAAAACGAATATATGTTATGTTGATATGGAAAGAAATTTTACAAGGAAACTTGAGTATTCATTCTTAGTTATTGAGATAATTTTATATAGCTTGTAATGATCCCTAAGGACCTCACTTTGAGAACTAGAATAATTATGAGACGTAAATGAACCAGTAGCCATTTTTATAAATAACTTTCTTTATTTAGATATCTTTCCCAAATAGAATCAAAGACTTATTAACAACAACAAGGCGGATATTATGAGGTTTTAATTATAATAATCTTTAAATTAACTCAATTAATTAATAATCTAATTAATTAATTCATTAAATAACGATCACGCAGAAATTACCACGATAAGAGATCCCAGAATTATATTCAATAATGTTCTTAATGAACATTTAACTTTAATCTCACTCTTAAAACTTTAATGAGACTTTAAATACAATTTTATATTTACCACTCGGAATCTCAATTCTTCATGAGAACAAATTATCTTCAACTACAATATTTCAATTCAAATTCACTATAACTCTATGTTTCAATATCTATCTCCTACTGCTCTAACTTTACTATTTCGTTTGACTTAAATACTGAATCTAATCTGCATAATAAGGAATCCTGTCCGCTTTTTGGAGTTGATTGGAAATAGGTAGGGAATTAAATTTCCCTAAAAGGTCGGTTCAGAAGGTTAGTGATAAAGTTCCGTATAGATTCGTCACAACCCCCTCCAAAAAAGAAAACGGGATTTATTCGAAGGACTCAAATGTCCTGAAAATAAATTACGTAAATCCTATCTTTGTCTTACAGTACCGACGATATTAATTTCTAACTGTATATTATTGAAACATCTTCCGTAATGAAAAAGGATAAAATTACGATTTAGAATTAATTGACAAACCTCATAATATTTTACAAGTTTAAATTAATCCCTGCACTCTATCCATTCGGCAAGGGGGCGTGGGAAAAACCACCCTAGTGGTGGCAAAAACCAGCCCCATAGAGTATGATTTATATACTATACAAAAAAATACAATACAATCTTCTTTGGCACTGGAACATCGAAGACTTCAGGGTCAGCTACCCTGAAAGATTGATATCCATTTGAGAAGTAGGTAAAAGTATACATGAAGTTATACATTTGTTATATGAATGTCATACAATAAATATCTGGTTCCTTTGCCTTCTCATTCGAAAAACTTGATGCGCTAGTTAGTGTTAATGGTTAATCCTATCTAACTTCGCCGCGCAATAAGGCACCAGATTTGAAACAAAACATACATAGAAACATACATAGCATATAATAATAATCATTTTGTAATAAACAGATAACACAAACAACCAAATGAATTGTCGCATCTTAGCGAAGTCATACATCGAAGTAAACAAATGCAAAATTTACAGATGTTTTCTCCAAAATACAAAAAGTAACACAAAAGTCGTTTTTTTCTGTTATAGAAAAAAACACACACAATGTAGTGTCCACTTTTGTCAGTCTTCTTAATTTTAGAGTCCGCCCGTGACTTGCTTTAATTGCAAAAATTCTTCATTTGTTCGTACCGCGAAGATAATGAAACAATACAACCTGGATTTTGTCTGTTAAATCCTATGCACTGGATCTCCATTCATCGCTTCCATACTGAGGCTTCTTCTGCGGAATATGCTGCCAGGTATGCCGTTGATTTCGATGTTGTTGAGGTTCTCATGGATTCTGTCTTTTTCTTGTATACGGCTCCGTAGATAGTATGGGCAAGGTCTTCTTGTATTGGTTTGATTCGACCGGATTGTTTTCTCCGCTTGTTCGTTGTGTCTTCTCGTTGTCGCTCTGGTCTGACGGGTCTGGTTATCACGTCCACTAACTTCCATTCGGGATCCACCTGTAGTCGTAGCAGTTCTGCGATCAGGCAACTTTGATGGACCTGCAATGGACTGTACTCCTGGTGAAGAGGTATTATGTCTTTGAAACTTATTGTTCTTGGACGAGAACGAGGAAGGGATCGACCTCTTGACTCCCTGTCTTTGTTCAGGAGCGTGTCTTTTCCGGTCCTGATGATCAGATCCTTGTCGGGATCTTTTCTTACATATCTTGGATCTTTTTATAGCTGGGCCCTTCGACGCAGTACTATTAATTTTACGTTTATTTCTGGGGATCTCCCGTGTGGTGTTACTCTGCCGTGATCTACACCCTCACTTTCCTGACTAGAGGTTTTCCTATGCTCTTTAAACTGTCCTTGATGTGATCTATTTGACCCATGACTAACTTCTTGTTCGTCATATAGAGTTTCTATCTGACTATCCGAACTAATTGTGTCTGACTGACGAGGTCGGTACACTCGAACCTGATCAATATTAACAGTTATATTTCTTCCGTTTTCCAAATAACTAAATTATTTCCTTTTATTTCTAAAACCTTATAGGGACCTTCAAACTTAGGCATAAATTTTCCCACCTGTTTCTTACCCGCAGCACTTAAGAAATGTGTTTGAAGTAAAACCAAATCGTTCACTTTGATGTGAACATCCCTCCTTCTGAGATTGTAATGTTTTTCCCAAGACCTATGCTGTTTTTGCATATTTCGTCTTGCCTCATCGAATAATCTTTCGATGTTATTACCAACATATTTCGCATCCTCCTTAACATTTATGAGCTTGCTAAACGGGTTATGATTTTCCTTCCTAAAAACAACTCAGCCGGAGTTTTATTTGTCGTCTCATTTACTGCCGTGCGCAATGCGAAAGCGAACTCGTGTAGAAATTGGTCCCAGTTTTCATGATTTTCTTCAACAAAAGAAGCTATCATTTGAACTAAATTTCTATTCACTCTCTCCGTGAGATTAGACTGTGGTCTGTACGTTACCGTTTTCATATGTTTGATGTCCAACCTGTGACTGAGATGTTCAAACACGTCAGAAATAAATTGGGGGCCGTTATCACTTATCAAAGAAATCGGAGCTCCGTAACGCGCTATATAGTTATTAAAAAAAAGGCATTAGCTATTGTCTGGGCTGAAGCTTTACGAAGAGGAATCAGCTCACACCACTTAGTGAAGTGGTCAGTTATAACTAATATGAATTTATATCTCTCGGGTCGGGATGCGGGGTAGGGGCCTACTAAGTCTAGCGTTACAATTTCATTTGGATATTTCGAAACTATAGGCATTAAACGACCAGCTGGTAGCGCGTTTTTATAATTAAACTTTTGACACCGGTCACAGGTTGAAACATATTCAAATATATATTTTCTCATAAATGGAAAATAGCACGTGTCACGAAGTTTAAGATATGTCTTCCTCTTTCCGAGATGTCCTGCTAATGGCAGATCATGAAATTCTTTCATTATATCTTTTCGAAGAGAACCAGGAATATAAACTCTTAGTTCTCCCAGATTAGAAAAATACTTCGCGTAAAAGAGGAGACCATTTATTAACTTGAAGTCCTGGGACCAACTCTCGCATACCGTCGCATTAACAGAACCGTCATCAGGGTTTTCTAAGTATCGATAAATATGTCCTAATTCAGGATCTTCCCTCTGTTCCTTAATGAATTGTTCACGGGAATTTATTGCGAGGGCTCTAAGAGCTGCGCACGAAATTTGCGATCCCTCGACACTGTCTACTGGATTTCTTGATAAAAGGTCTGCGACCACGTTTTGAACACCAGGTCTGTGCTCCCATTCTATGTTAAACTCTGACAATTTCAATGCCCATCGGATCATCCTACTTGATAAATTCTTACCATTGGTTAACTTCGTTAACGCTGCGTGATCTGTAATCACTTTCACAGGTAGGGGTCCAAAATAAGTTTTAAACTTATTTAGAGCCCAAATTACCGCCAAACATTCTCTTTCGGTAACCGTATAATTACGTTCTGCTTTATTAAGGGTTCGAGACGCGAAAGCAATAGGTTTTTGATTTTGCTGAAGCACAGCACCAATTCCGACCCCACTTGCATCAGTGAATAAATTGAACTGTTCAGAAAAATTTGGTAATTGCAAAATCGGTGCCTCCGTTAGTGTGCGTTTGATCTGATCAAAAGAATCCTGTGCTTCTCCCGACCAGTTAAACTTCGCCCCCTTTTTCTTTAATTGGTACAATGGTTCGCATATATCTGCGTATCGCGGAATAAATTTTTGGTACCAACCCGTCATCCCTAAAAATTTTGACACTTCTCTATTATTTTTGGGAGGTTTCATTTCCGTAATTGCCCGAATTTTCTTATTGTCAGTTTCGATTCCTTCTTTACTAATAATCAGGCCTAAATATTTGAGTTTGTCACGAGCGAAGTGACATTTTTCTTTATTTAATGTTAGCCCTGCGTCTCGTAATAAGGTAAAAACCTGAGTTAAATGATCTAGATGGTCTTTAAACGATGGTGATGTAATAATAACATCATCCATATAAACGGACACGAAACGCCCAATAACAGGTTGGAGGATTATATCGATAGCTCTTTGGAAATTAGGCGCCGCCCCAGAAAGACCAAAAGGCATGCGTAGGAATGCAAAAGTGCCATTGCGAGTGATAAACGCTGTTTTTTCTATGTCCTTTGGACTAATCGCCAACTGAAAATAGCCACTTCTGAGATCTAGAGTGGACATAACGTTGGTGTGAGGGATATTGGTGAGTAAGTCATCAATAACCGGTAATGGATATCGAGGATATTTGGTAATTGCATTTAGTTTCCGATAATCGATCGCGAAACGATACGCCTCGGGAGAATCTGGAGGAAGGTCATTGTTCTTTCGAGTTAATACGACTGGAGATGCATAGGGCGAATTAATAGGACAAATTGTACCATCCCGTAACATCTTATCTATGTGATAATCAATAATGCCTTGTTTGACCCTGTCGTACTTGTATGGTCTCGACATTACCGGTCCTTTATCTCCAGTATCTATCTCATGATATACAACATGCGTTAATCCCGGTTGATCGGAAAATAACCCTTTAAAATTATTAAATAAGGCTTTTAATTGCCTCTGTTGCTCGTCATTAAGTTTCGATTCTGTGAGATCAATATCAACGAGTTTCTCCTCTTTAGGCTTTTGTTTGATCAGATGATCGGGAATGATTAAGGATTTCTGATCAAAATCTAATGTTAATCGCGACGCCTTCATAAAATCAATCCCCAGAATGCACTGATACTGCATGTTATCAAGTATATGGAATTCCCAGGGTTTCTGAAATTCCCTGATTCTAATTTGTAATTCGACTCTACCCAAATGACTGCACGGGGCTCCTTGTGCTGTCACGACTCTGTCTTTCGTCTTTTGACGAGGTCGGTATGAAAAATAATTGCGGTATACCTCCTCCGAAATAAAAGATTTCTCTGCTCCCGTGTCCCATAGTGCGGTAATAAAGGTTTCATTTAATAGAATAGGGACATACGGTAATTCGACTGGGGTCATTCTTATAGAGGATACTCTGATAGGCCGATGATCCCAAACTGGAGGATTTTCCGTACCCCGCGATCGATTACCTCCATATTCACATCGATCGCTTAAAAGTTTAAATTTCTACTTCGTTCATTTTGACCTCGAAATGAACTATTTCTCGACCCACTTTGTCGACCGCCTTGACTGTGGAATGGTTGATCCGATTGTCCACTTTGGCGTCTACCCTCGAATCTGCGATTATTTGTGAAACCTTGGTTTTCGAACCGATTAAATTCTCTTTGTGGTCGGCTATTATTGGCGTATCTCTCATTATTTCTGTTTTCCCTCAATTTTCCTGTCTATGCCGGGTATTAAAACGATTGTTTTCATGAGGGCCTGAACTTCTAAATCCCTCACTCGAACCTCTGATTTGCCTATGCATAAAACGTTCTTCGTATTTATCAACGATTTGTAGGAGATTGGCAGTATTTCGTGGATGTCTAACTTCGACATAATCCAAAATTTGGGGTTCTAATCGACTAATGACGTGATCTATTAATTTTTCCTCCGACATTTCTAGTTTAAGTATTTTATGAATTTTCAACAATTCATAAATAAAGTCCGAAGGTTGTTGATCTCGTCTTTGTGATGAGGAATAAAATCGCGTTTCTAGTTCTGACCTGTTTCTGACCACGGGAAATTGTTCTGACAATGCCTGTTTTAAGTGCGCGTAGTCTGTTGTCTTATCTTCAATGACTCTATAACCTAGAACTTCGAACCAGTCGAGTGCTCGACCTTTGAGATGACCTTTCAAGTAAGCACATGCCAGTTGTGCAGGTATCTCATAATACGCGAGATTATGATCAATATTCTCAAAAAATCATCTATGTTCTCAATTCCCGAAAAATATTGTTCCGGAATGATTCTAAAACTGGATCCGACTCTATTCTCGGGATTTATACGTTGGGCGCCATTGTAATGGTCCCTAAGGACCTCACTTTGAGAACTAGAATAATTATGAGACGTAAATGAACCAGTAGCCATTTTTATAAATAACTTTCTTTATTTAGATATCTTTCCCAAATAGAATCAAAGACTTATTAACAACAACAAGGCGGAATATTATGAGGTTTTAATTATAATAATCTTTAAATTAACTCAATTAATTAATAATCTAATTAATTAATTCATTAAATAACGATCACGCAGAAATTACCACGATAAGAGATCCCAGAATTATATTCAATAATGTTCTTAATGAACATTTAACTTTAATCTCACTCTTAAAACTTTAATGAACTTTAAATACAATTTTATATTTACCACTCGGAATCTCAATTCTTCATGAGATAAATTTATCTTCAACTACAATATTTCAATTCAAAATCACTATAACTCTATGTTTCAATATCTATCTCCTACTGCTCTAACTTTACTATTTCGTTTGACTTAAATACTGAATCTAATCTGCATAATAAGGAATCCTGTCCGCTTTCTGGAGTTGATTGGAAATAGGTAGGGAATTAAATTTCCTAAAAAGGTCGGTTCAGAAGGTTAGTGATAAAGTTCCGTATAGATTCGTCACAAGGATATACCTATGGGGAGCGAGCATATGGAAAAGTCAAAGATAAAAAACTTTTTCCCCCAAATCAATTATTTAATAATAGGAAGCAAAACAACATACTTCTGTCATAATATTTTTTTTATTTCTATTGGGCTGCGAATCGATCATTAACCATTGCAAACCTGGCGCATCCCCCGGAAGCTGGTATCACTTTTTAGTGCCGTGCCCTATAGGCGGGTACCAATCACCGCAGGTAATTTTGGCACCGTTGCCTCCCTAGAGGGAGGCACATGAGCTCTGACGATACGCGCGCGTGAACCTGTAACATGATTTAATCCTGCCGAGAGCATCCAAGCCAAACAGACACTCTAAGGATCTTTTACATGTTTCGGTTAAGTTCAGCTTATTTGGGCTTTTCTGGGCTCCTGGGCACCCACCCCAAACGCCCGAAGGATAAATTTGCACTGCAGAGTAGAGATCTTCAGTAACACTAAAGCTCGTATTCACGATATGCCACCACGAGCCAGAGACCATGACGCCTAAGCTATTGTGGTTACCATGGTGGACGAAGTGCTTGTTCATTGCATGTTTTCCACAAGTATATTTGAGCCGAACAAAATCCACTAATTGCAGTAAAATCTTAGACAATGCACCTCTCACTTCCCAACAATGATCAGAAGACAGGTTCAACATTTGAGTTGGAGCCTCATATTCCACTTTCACACTACGCCAACTTAAATACAATTAATCAGGCTCCCTACATTAAAGTTCTTAAAAGAACACTATTAGAGCTCGTAGATCCCATTGGTTACTACTTACTGTATGATCCCAATTACTATAATCCCTGAACAAGTATTTTTGTAATATTGATAAAAATATTATTTTGAAGTATAATAAGGGCAAGGTAAATTAAGGGAAAACAGATGAACTAAATAAGCATCAATTTTTAAGTCCTCATAGACAATCGGTAAAACGCATAATCACAAAACGCAAATGTAATTTCAAAAATGAAAGAAGACAAAATGAATAGATAAGAGAATATTCTTATAATGTTCTTTCTTTAAATTAAATTAGTTAAAAGAGAGAAATTTGAAGAAAGAATAGAAACTCCGAAGGAGTGCAAGAGCATTGAGAGATGCAAAAAAAAAATACATTTGTTTTTCAAAATTTAAATAAAGGAAGATAGATTGAATCTAATAAAAGGAATATAAAATTAGTTTTAATCATATAATTTTCTTTTGAAAAATCTCCTTTCAGTAATATACTTAATTGGTTTATAATCATAATTGTGTAATTACTTACGGTATGTGGCTACCTTCGGAGCCCTTTTTTTAAATACATAAATTTTCAACTAAATAAACACTTTTTTTTATTTAAAATAGGGCTTAAAACTAGGAATTTAAGTACAATTTCTGCAAAATTAAAAATAATTTTGGATATACTGGAATTTTATTGAAAAATTGCAGTTACGGTAAGGCTTGTATTGAAAATTCTAATTAAAATATTCAAATAATATCCATACAGTACATAAATAACATCATTATCTGTGTTTAGAGCTATCAGATTTGTAATACTTTTGAAAGTTTTTGAAGTATGTCATAAATATGTCATTTTTCATGCAAGAACTCAGTTATTTAGAAAAAACTAATGTTATTTTCTCACAAAAAGAGCAATAAAATACATAAATATATACACAGAGATTAAACTATAGTCTAGACAGGAGATACAACTAAATAAAACATTTTCGGAAAATTTGAATTCAATATCTTAAAAAGAAATTTTGTTGTGAACTTTACCGTGAAGCAAGAAATTGAAAAACAGTTTCTCAGAAAATGCATTTAAAGATTTAATACAGTATAAAAAATGTTCTACTAATTGTACATTTTTTAAACTCACCATATTTATAGGACAAGATGTTTTTAGATTCATGCTTAACTAATTTGGACTTTTTTTTAACCTTTTGATGTTTTCTGGAGAGTTTTATAAACTTTAACAATTGTTTTTAGGGAAATTTTGATAAAAAATTGCAGTTACACAAAATTCTAATAAATGTATTCAAATAATATTTATACAGTACGCGTATAACATCTTTATATGTGTTTGAAATTAAAAGATTTGTAATACTTTTGAAAGTTTTTTAAATATGCCAAATTTTATGCAAAAACATTATTTTTTTAAAAAAAAATTAATGACTTTTCATTCATAAAAAAGCAATAAACTACATAAATATAAACACAGAGATTAGAATTTTATTCATAACAGATAGAACTATATAAAACATGTTTTGAAAATTTCAATTCAATAACTTAAAAATATTTTGTGTGTGTAGGGATCTACTTCCGATTTACTAATTATGCTATAACTTTGCTTCTAGATATCGTAGAAACAAAAATTGAGTGTTTAGGAATCTTAAATGCATGGGCCATAAAATAAAAACATAAAAGAAATTTCGAAACTGTTCACCAAAACGGCGAATTTTGGGTAGTTACATACCTTAAGTAAAATAACTTTTGCATGAGTAAGCTAATGAAAACTTCTTTCTGTCTGATACATACGCATGAAAGAGACTTTTTTAAAAACTTTTTAATGGTCTTTAGAAAATAGCTAATACATTGTTTCTATCTCTCCTATAGAAAGCAATTGATTTAAGACTTATTTCAATTGTGATTAAATTTATTAAATTAATTCATAAAAGTATACAAATGAACATCCATTCAGACAATTATTTTTCTAAGGTATTTTGCTTTATTCTAGCGAAATAAATTTCATTTTATTATTTATTTTAAAATGTTCATATATTTTCTATAATAACATGTTAATAAATTATTAGAGAATATTTTTGTTTAAATTTAAAGGAGCATGGTACGATTTACACAAAACTTTTTAATTTAAGGGTTTTCATAATTTTTTTGGTTGCCTCTTATGTGTATGTATGATGTAAAACAGATTTTGAGCTCAAAATTTCATAAAAAGCTAATTATTTAACTTTTTAAGCAAATAAATAAATGAGGTTATTTTAAAATACTACTCCTTCTAAAAAAGTGACGTTCATGCATGAAATTTAATTTACAAGTACGTCTAACTATGTTTAACAAAAGTTGGTATGGGTTTTGTGATAACATGATTGATATTTGTACAATACTTCTTTTTACGAATGCTTATTCAAAATTCCTTAAAAAATGTGTAAATTCCAACTTCAATTATTTTTTAAAAAATACGTATTGCTTTGATTAAAAAATGCATGCCAACTTTTGTTCCATGTACTAAAAGCAACAAGTGAAAAACAATTCCAAGTATCAAGTACAATAGAAAAAAAGCCTTAGCATTTTAAATGAAGACATATTTGTTATTTTATCATTCTGAGATAAGTCAGCTTAAAATTTTGATTTGCCATTGGAATGTGAATAAAAACAAACGTAAAATTTATCATAACTCTGGCTTTCAAATTTTGTGAGTTTATAGAAAAGTATATAAAAATAATTTAGACTAAAAAAATTAGATTTGATTTTTTGACCGATTTTTGTCAATTGAATTGTACCGAGTCCCTTTAAAAACTAAATTTATATAGCTACAACAAATATATTACAAACATAATAATGAAAAAAATTATAGAAATAAAAATTTCATGAATAAATTTTCAAGAAAATTTGAGAAGTTCTTCTATATTTTAGTCAACATTAATTTTTCTATGGTTAAGTTCTTAATTATTACAAGAAATCATGAAAATAAAAGGGGAAAAAAGCCAAAACAAAGGAGTATCTTAGCAAAAGCAAGAGTTTTTAGAGCCGAAATCATCGTTAATTTCTAGCTCATAGTCACAAAAAAATTAAGTTGATATTAATATCAACTTAATTTTTCTGTGACTATCAACTAGAAATTAATTTAACTTAATGGAAAGAAGAAGTACATACTCATGATTACAAATTTCAATTTTCTTTGTTAAAACTAGTCGATTAATTGCTTAAATATTTCTAGAAAGTTGTAGAATGGTAAATATTTTCGTAGAGGAGAAGTTCTAGATAAATATTATTAATCGATACAAGTATTAATTGCGTGTTAAAATTCGTCGTATCTTCTTTATAATTGATGAATTTTAAAACTGCCCGAAAAATATCATGTATACTATTTAATGTTGAAGCCCAGTGGCTGAGTGGTTAGAGCATCGCGCTTCCATACCACAGGTTCGAGGTTTAAACCCCGGACTGGGCAAGGTTGACTCAGCTTTTAATCCCTTCAATGGGTGAATAAAATTAGTACCAAGCTTGCTTGGGAATCTAGCACTGAAGATTTTCGCGTCAGACTGACCACCTGACCGGAACATCTGCTAATGCAACACAGGGCCCAAGGTCGCGTATACTGAGTTGGGAACAGTAGGCCCTGTCCCTCATGGGTTGTTGCGCCATTGAGTTAAATTACTATTTAATGCAAGCATTAAAAAATGATATTTTACATATAAAGATAACATAATACCTACTAACACAGTTCTTCTCTATACGGTTTTCAGGAGCTACAAGTATCTATTAAGATATTTTCTATGTAGCAGTTACATTGATGATTCATTAATAATTATTTTAATCATTAATTTTGTAAAGTATAGCTTTTTTGGGATGGCAGAAATGAAATATCTTTTAATTTTCTTATTAATAAGATTTAATTTTAAAATAATAAATATACATGCAGAGTTAAGCCTAAATGTGACCTTTTAGGAAAAAAAGTAAACTCTTGTTTTGATTCGTTCATTAAGTACATTCATATGCCTGTTCTCTTTATCAATTCTACGTATTTCAGGATACCCAAGTTCATTTCCCGAATTTGTCTATGCAAATACATTAAAGATGGAAGCGAATTGCATTTTCTAGTAACGTATAAGATGATGATCTTAGTTGTCATTGGAAAGATATAATGATGTATTAAATAAGAGATACTAAAACTGTGAACTGTAAATTTTCTCAAGTGAAAATGTAATAAAAATGCAGTTGTCATGGTAACGGACGAGAACTCGGCTTACAATGCATTGTACTAAGGCTTTAAAAGGTCCTTGTACTAATTTAAATTATTTTCATATTTGTTTTTCCCTCTATCTTAAGATTGGTTTGTTAATTGTATCCTTATACTCTTGTTAAAAGTAATTATTTTAGTTCGTAATCCATATTTTGTGAACAATTCGCGCATATTTTCAACTTTGAAACTACTTACATTAGCTAAAAATAAGGCACAACTTACAAACTCATTTGATAACGTAACTACTGGTTTTAAATTAAGAAATGGTGCCACTTTTGATTTTGGATATAATTCAATTGATTTTAAAATCAGTCAGATTATACGCATATGGAAATGCTTCAGACATTCTGGATACAGAATCGAATTTAAACAGAATTAGTGGACTGTATAATTGAAAAATGTTGAACTATCGCAGGGGTAGAGAACCTTTACGAATCAACGTGCTATTTTTTCTAAAGAAGTGTTTAGAGGTACAGTTGTTTTGCTAGAAAACACCGTAACCGTGTGGATAACAAAACAACATAAGCGGATGGAGGGGATCACCCAGCAACTCTAAGTATCGAATTGCATTGAGAGAGAGGTTGGTACATACACTAAGGATTCCAAACAGTACCACGAAAAAACACCCCAGACCAAGAATGAGCCCCCATGGCCTTTTACAGTTTCAACTTGGAATGCAGAATCCATGGCTTCATGAGCCTGACGCCATATTCTCAGCCACCCGTCGGCGTGAAGTAGTCAGAATCGAGTCTCTGCACTCCTTGCTACTCGTTTCCAGTTCTCTATCCTCCAGTTTCTGTGCTCTCTTGCCCAGGCAAGACGTGCAGCTTGATGATGAGCATTGAGCATTGGTACTCTCGTTGGTCGACGGCTCGCGAAATCCATTCGGTGAAGCAAGCGTTGCTCAGTCAGTCCATTTACTGATTGTACGACTGGCATCGTCATTCAAATGAGTGGTAATTTGAGCTAAAGTTTGGATTCGCTGCCTACGTACACCATCTCTCACTACGCACTGTCAAGGATAATTGTCCTTTGCCGTTTGCCCGATCGGTAGTTTTTTTGTCCATCATCCATGTATTCTTGGTATACTCTTGACGCTGTCGACCTTGAAAATCCTAGCTGCCTGACGATTTCGGAATTTGAATCACCTATGCTTTGCGCACCAACGATTTGTCCGTGATTGAAGGCGCCTAAATCATGCGGTTTACCCATACTGGCAATTCCAACAACTATTTCAGAACAACCACAGTACACGTTATGTATGCGGTTACAACAGCATCCTCACTTGCGCATAAATGATGCGCAGTGCTACTCAATTTGCATAGCCCTTGCTATCCCTAGTTCAGTGGCACTTCAATGTACTTTGACAGAACAAGAATTTAAGCATTAAGAATTCCACAAGAACAATGCTTAGCATGATTCACTTTAATCCACGATTGAATTCAAATGTATAACGTGTTGCTGGCTAATCAAAACAAAACTAATTTGTTGCCTGATACTTTACATAAAATAGAAACGAGTAAACAATTAAAAAGATTTAAAAGCGTTAGCTCAGGCTCAGTTCATGATCCAACAGACATAGAAAAGATAATGCTACTAAACTAAAGTTGGAAGATTTGAGGTATTGTATTAATCTTGTGTAACAGAAAAATGTGTTAGGAATCTAAAATTGAGAGAGAGAAGCATTTGATGTAATCTATTAACCTCATGTAAAAGGGTGAAAAAAAAAACAGAAAAATTTGGAACAAAATGTAGAATGAAGGATTTCTTGTGATTTACAAAAATAGAATCAAACACGAACAAAAGTCCTAAGAACAATCAGCTGGTTCTATAAATATATTTTTTATAGATGAATTAAAGCGGAAAATGGAGGGGAGGATTAGCGCATGTTTGAAAGATATGTTGAGGGAAAAATCTGTAATTCTTAAGGTCTGTAGGAGTGACTCGTTTTGTTGAAAATGAATTTTTAACAGAAATCTCACTCAATTTCCATTACAATAAAAAAAGTCAAATTTTTTTCTTCTATATTTTCTTTAATAAGACAGGTACTAAACATTTGGGGCAGCAATGTCTATTATTCTCTGAAGAGGTAATAAAAATTCTATATAGAGATGACTCTGATTTCGAAGCCATATTATTTTCTTTTGTCTAGCCTTGTATATATGCAACAAGGGTGGATCTCGGTTATGTGGAGAAAAACCATATTGCCACACGCATAATTTGCTACAAGTCCCGATAGCCGAGTTGGCAGAGCGTTGGACTGAACTTCCTCAGGTCTCGGGTTCGAATCCCGGCCCCGGCAGATTTATCCAAAGACTGGAATTTTGTTTCCGTTTTTAATGTATTGTTTCTCTAGGTTCTAGATGAATCCAGATCATTCTTTAGAGTGCATACTGGTTATTTCTCGAATATTCCGAAGTGTATAAAAGCAGAGTTCATCGCCAGTTGGGCATGTTCTCAGTCCAGTGTTGTATCGAGCTCCAAGCGTTAGAATAAATCTAATTGTTTGTTTAATTGAACTGTGTACTTCTTTCGAACTCCGTGACAAGTTTGGTGGAGGCGCGGGGGTACAATTGCGTCAAACGTGGATAATAGTGACAACCTTCGCAGGAGCCTCCGGTTAAGAGGATTATCCCCCGAATTCGGACTGTTAAAAAATAGTAGGAAGAGGACAAAAATGCCGACCGAGCAAGAAGCCAAGCCCGCTGTAGTAACACCTTCGTTACAGCAATGGAGGAGCCCATCGACCTTCCGAGGAGCGCCTGGGGAAGACCCTCTCAAATGGCTTAAAGAGTACGATCGAGTAGCCAACTTTAACAAGTGGGATGACATGATGTGCCTGGCTAACGTTTATTTCTTTCTTGACGGAACTGCGAGACAGTGGTATGTCAACAACGAAGACGCCTTAGATTCCTGGGAAGCGTTTAAAATGGACTAAGTGGACTTTTCGGTGACCGTCAAAAATATACCAGAAGGGCAGAAGAACAACTAAAATGCCGAGCCCAGCGTTCAGGCGAGAGTACACAGTCCTACATACAAAGTGTATTAGGACTTTGCCAGAAGAGGTAAATCCTCTGATGAAAGAAGACGAAAAAGTGTCACACCTAATGAAAGGTGTTGCTGAGGATATTTATCAGGCCCTGTTGACGAGAGAAATCAACGACACAGCAAGTTTTATCAAATGGTGCAACTATATCGAAGATATGAAGCAGAAGAGAGTTGGTCGACCGAGATTTGAAAGGCTTCCAAACGTCGTACCGGTTGCATCCCTGACGGATGAGACTGATTTGGTCTCTCTTATTCGCACAATCGTACGAGAAGAAGTCCATCGACTAGTTAACCAGACGCAAGAATCTTTGGACTCCGATCCCCAATCCTTAGAAGAGATCGTTCAAGACGAAGTTGAAAGGGTTTTGGCCCCAGTGTCAACAAAACCTACAGAAACTAGACCACGACCAACATACGCCGCTGTAACCAGGAAATACAGAGCTCCTGTTCAGAAATTCCCACCTGAACCAAGAAAAACAGATGTGTGGAGAACGGCTGACAACAGACCTGTTTGTTTCCACTGCGGACGTCCTGGACATGTAATGCGCTACTGCCGAGAGAGAAAGGCTGTCTTTGACAACTCTCGAAACCGCCGACGGAACTTCGACGACGTTGGCACTGAAGAAGAAATACGCCGACCAAACTCTTCTCGCCGTTTTACGCCAAGTCCCACGAGAGGCCGATCCCCAATACGTCGTTACAGGTCCCCGTCGCCATATCGCCGATCCAGTCAGTCGCCAGGCCGTAGGAGCGAGGAAAACTAAGGAGAGCGACCTTCCAAGGAGGTGAGGCCGCGTGTACTGGAAATCCTCCGTCGACCGCCAAGATGACTGGTAACCAACTAGACGTAATAATAGATAAGAAGCCGATACGTGCTCTAGTAGATTCTGGGGCATCGTTTTCTGTCATATCCGATAAGTATCGCCGATTTTTAAAGAAAGTTCTGTTTGCTGATGCCAAGAGCGTTATGCTGAAAGTTGCGGATGTACTTCTTTCGAACTCCGTGACAATATTATCAATCGGAAGCTACCTGTTGACTAAAAACAACTAAATGGACTGTAAATTTGACAATTTTTAATAAGCGAAATGGATCCCAACCACTACACTTTTCGAACTGTTTACAAAAAGATTACAACAGTTGGCTCGAAGCAATCTATAAAAAGAATTCTCGCCAGCTGGCGCCAACATCCTGCCCCACCTTGCAATGACGAAGGCATTCAACAAGTTTACATTATAGAAATATTACTAAAGTTACAATAATACAATAAGAATACATGGAAATAACAACTACAATTCAATACAATATATATATAAAAATACACAATAATATTTATAAATACAATTACGATGACAAATTAAATTTACATATGGTAAGTTGGCAATTTTAGTAACGGGTCTTTTATAAATTCCCTGTTTATCCCCTTTAAAGTTACTACTCTGACTATATTATCTTTACCAGGGTGCAATTTTAAAATTCGTGCCAAATGTCATTTTAAACTATCTGAATTCTCTGAAGGTTTGACTAATACCAAGTCCCCTTCTTTGAAACCTACATTGCCCTTACACCATTTAGGTCTCTGTTGCAGCCTATTTAAATATTCTGAAGACCATTTGCGCCAAAAATGTTTGTTCATCCTTTGTACCAACTGCCATCGGCTTAATCTGTTCATGGGGATCTCAATGTAATCAGTATCAGGTACTGCAACGAATGATGATCCAACTAAAAATGTTCAGGAGTTAAAGTTTCAACATCATTCGGATCATTAGAAAGAGGACAAATTGGTCTAGAATTAATAACCGCTTCAATTTGTACTATAAGAGTTAGAAATTCCTCATTACTTAAAATTGAATTGCCGATTACTCTCTTTAAATGGTATTTTAAAGATTTAACCCCCGTCTATCATAGACCACCAAAATGTGGTTGAAGCTCGATTTGATTTCTTCTTTAGATAAAAAATCCATTATTTCTTTCTTACCCTTAAATAATGCTTTA
Organism: Trichonephila clavipes; assembly: GCA_019973935.1. Classification (NCBI taxonomy): domain Eukaryota; kingdom Metazoa; phylum Arthropoda; class Arachnida; order Araneae; family Nephilidae; genus Trichonephila; species Trichonephila clavipes. The sequence continues at coordinate 214,850 of BMAU01020716.1, read as the reverse complement.
AGTATTTTTCTCAATTCATTATTTGCACCAACAAAGTTCCGACCATTATCATTATGGATCTCAATGGGTGGCCCTCTTCTAGCCACAAACCGTTTTAAAGCTGCAAGAAAGGCTTCTGCAGTTAAGTCGCTAACTAATTCTAAATGGATAGCCTTAATTGTAAAACAAATAAAAACACAAACATAGACTTTTCTAATCTGCCTGCATTTTCCTGAAAAAGTTTTCAACTGGAAGGGTCAGCAATAATCAATACCTACCTGACTGAAAACTCTGCAAACAGTGACTCTCGCAGCTGGCAAATCAGCCATTAATTGCTACGAACCTTTAGTACTCACCTTCCTACAGGTGATGCATGTTCTAAGAATTTTTCTAACTACATTTCTTGCAGATGGTATCCAAAAACTATTCCTAATATTTGCTAAGGTAGCTTCAGCACCTGTTTAAAAATAGAGAATATGAAAATGATTAATAATAATATAAGTAAAATTATGGTTGGTGGGAATTATGGGATGTTTCTGATTTCTTGGAATAGGGGAGTTTCTTAACCGTCCTCCAACTCGAAGTAATCCACTATCATCTAAAAAGGGATGCAAGTTTAACAATTTACATGAGTTTGGAAGAGGGGGGAATTCTCTTTTCTAAATATTGAATTTCATTTTAAAATGAAATTCTTTGAATATTTTTTATGATACATTTCAAAGATTCTGATAGTTCTTTACTCTTTAAAGGTCCCATAGTTCGGCTCATTGGATGTTTTGCATTTTCAATAAATCGCTTACACCAGGCTATTACTCTCTGCAACTTAGTAAATGATGAACAATTATTAATTATATCCAGTGGTTCAAAGTTCTTTAATAAGTCACATAGAGGAAAGTCCGAAGTTTCTTTCAATTCTTGTAGGAAAAGATCATCTCCTTCTACGGCAGTAATATCATAAGATTCCAGTTCTTTATACTGATGTAAGAAAGGTGGGACAAACCACCAAAGTTCACAATGTTGAATTTTATTTGGACTAATACCTCTTGAAAGGATGTCAGCATGGTTGTTTTCAGAATTCACGTGTTTCCAAAAATCACTTTCTGTGAGTTCCTGAATTATGCTGACCCGGTTTCTCACAAATGTTTTAAGTTGAGCAAGTGGCTTTTTGATCCAAGCCAGTACAATGCAGGAATCAGTCCAAAGGTAAATTTTTTTGACTGATATTAACTTTAAAGGCATCGAGTGTTCTTTTAAGAAGCTTTGATAAAAGCACTGCACCACAGAGTTCCAATCGGGGTATAGTAATACATTCCAGTGGGGCTACCTTTGACTTGGAGCACAGGAGTCTAACAGAGATCTGTCCACTTGTTTTAATGCCTCGTAGGTAAAGTGCAGCACCGTAAGCCTTTTCAGATGAGTCAGAGAAGCCATGCAACTCTGTCCTGATAGACTTGTGTTGTAGACAATAACGTGGGATGTCGACACAGTTTATGGATTCCAAAGCATCTATGAAGGATTTCCAATAGGAAACTAAGTTCGAAGGCAACGTATCATTCCAATCAAGTTTCAACTGCCCCAAAGAATGGAGTAAGATTTTGGCCCTGGTTACTACAGGCCCAATTAGTCCAAGCGGATCGAATATTCTTGCGATTGCAGAAATTACTGATTTATTTGTTCAATTCCTCAAATACTATGAGATTGTCACCATTTGAGGTCATGGGAGAAATCTTGAAAGCAAAGGAATCCGGATGTGGCTGACCACTTGTGGAGTTCCATTCCAGCACCCTTTAGCATTGAAACGAGTTGCACTTGGAGTTTTCTTCCAGATTCTAAATCGTCTGGACCAGTAAGAAGATCATCCATATAGACATCAGACATTATAACTTCGGAAGCTAATGGATATTTATCACCGTCATCTATGGCAAGCTGTTTCAATGATCTTGTCGCAAGGTATGGTGCACTCTTGATGCCGTAAAAGTAACCGTAGTTAATCTAAAAATCTTCACAGGACTGTCAATTTTATCCTTTCAAACAATGCGTAATAAATCACGCTGGGATTCATCGATCAAAATCATCCTAAGCATTTTTTACTGTCTGCTGTTACCGCAAATTTGCGAGCTCTTAAATTTCATAAAATTGAAAAGAGATCCCTTTGTATAACACCACCATTAAATTGTAAAGAATTTATCGATTCCCCTGAAGTAGTAATTGAGAATGCATTAAAAACTACACGTAAAGGATTGTATTGATTTCGTGGTGGTACACACCATGATGAGGGAGATAATACACAATAGCAGAATCCTCATCTTTTACTACTTCTTCCATATGTCCTATTTCTAAATATTCATGTATAAAATTTCTCTATAATTCCAATATATATATATATATATATATATATATATATATATATATATATATATATATATATATATATATATATATATATATATATATATCTTTGGATCTTGAACTAATCTTCTCCACAAAGAATTAAGTCTACGTAATGCCATTTGTTTCGAATCTCCCAAGCAACTCGGATCCTTTGACAGAGGCATTTTCACGATAAAACGACCAGTTTCATCTTTATTATAAGTACTCGTTAAGTGATCCTCACATAATTTTTCTTCTCAACTCATTGTAGGGATTTCAAAATCTGGACAATTTTCAATTCCCCAAAAGCGTTTGATACTATTATTAAGCTCATTTGCATTAGTAACTAGTCAACAATCAATAGCTCTTATTAGTGTAATTATGTGACATGACGCCACTAGCTACATAACCGAATACTGTATCTTGCAATATCAACTTCCCATCTGCTAGTTTTATTTTCCCATTATTTAGAATTTAAAAGAAAATCTGATTTGATAAAAGCAAATCGATTCTTCCAGGCGAATAGAAATTCTCATCCGATAACTAAATATACTCAGGAATTTTTATCCCACTAATATCTAATTTATTTGATGGAGTCAAACCCGTAATTTTCGGTACAACAAGAAATTCCATTAATTTCTGAAACTGTCTGTTTTAACTTGAAACAACATTAGACAATTTGTTTTTTATAAATTGAGAAGTCCCGTTAACACCGCAAATAGTGGTGTTTACTCTTTCACACTTCAACCCCAAAGCCAAGGCAGCCTAGTGGGTAATTAGATTACTTTGACTCCCAGAATCCAGTAGGGTACGCAGAGGAAAGACTTCCCCGCGACTGTTCTGGCAATATACTAAAGCGGTGCTTAAAAACATAGTTGAATGACCCTTAGAATGTCCCACAAATTCCCCTCCGTTTTCAAACGATTCGACACAAGAAGGAATGGTCTGCTTCGGTTGGAAATATTCACTGTTTACATTTAAAGTAGGGATGTTTCTAGGTTCCATATTTGGCAGAGTTTTGCTACCTGAACTCCTTCGGCTATCCACATTTCTCAAGAAATTTCTACACAAAAGTGAATTGTGCCGCTTAGAACAATTCCTCGAACTTTTGCATAAAGCCACTTTATGAGAAGAGCTGAAACAATTGATACAAATATTGTTCCTTTTCACTGAATTAAATCTTTCATTAACGCTCAAATACTTACATTTTTTGCATCTAAATACAGGATGAGGTTGTTTACAAATTACACAGTTAGCTGGATCTAATTTAGCAAAGAAAGACTTTGTTTTATAACTTCTTTCCGATGGAATAGCTATTGGATTATTTGTTTGAATATTTTTTAGAATTAAACAACGTTTTAACAAAAAGTTCATAAAATCCTCCCATCGAGGCAGTTCCGTAGAGGCTAAGTTGAGCTTATAATTATTTCTTGTTTCCTTATCTAAAAAATTTTCTTAAAATTAAATTTATCAATAGAACTTCTGAAAATTCGTTTAATTCTAATCCTACCCTTTTTAATCCTCTCAAATGTTTTTGACAACAATGTATTAAAGTTCTTAAATTTTTAGCTGATTCGTGAATAAATTTTTCCAATGACAATATTTCACTGAAATGACTATTTATTATCAATTTTTTATTCTCAAATCTCTTTATCAAGCATTCAAATAATGAAGTATATGAATCATCAATCGTTATAACATCTTCAGCAATTCCAGTGAGTGTAGATTTTAAATAATACAACTTTTGAGAATCAGTTAAACTATTGTTAGAATCGATTAAAAAAACAAATTGTTCTCTAAAATTAAACCACTCATGGTAAGAACCATTAAATAGTGGCAATTGAATATCTGGTAATTTAATGTTCTTAAAACTATGTAACACAAGATGTAACAGCATTATTCTTCAGATCAATATTTGAAAGAATATTTTTAATTCTTACCTGGATATCTTCGCAATCATATACTAAATCCAGGATTTCTGATTCAAGGGGTTCCAAATCTCTATCAATTTCCACAATTTCATAATATTCATTCCGAATATCACTTAGCTTAACTCGTTAGCTTTTCAAGGAATCCAATTTGGATTCTAAATGTGTTTTGTCAATGTTGACTTAAAATAACTAAATGGACTGTAAATTTGACAATTTTTAATAAGCGAAACGGATCCCAACCATATGGGATCACTACACTTTTCAAACTGTTTACAAAAATGTTACAACAGTTGGGGCTCGAAGCAATCTATACACAGAATTCTCGCCAACTGGCGCCAACAATACCTATGAGGAAAAAAATGTTCTATGGTATGGAGATTAGGAGAGAATAATTAAAACATTTAACATTGTCACCACAGAGTGGAGCGAGACAGAATTGCATTAACGTTCCACTGTAAGGCTACACAAGGGATGTTGGCCACAGAGCTCATAATTTTGAACCATGGTGAAGAAAAGAGAATGGCACTTCAGCTGGCTCCCCCCTCTCCTAACTTCCACGCCCTACCAACGAGAGAACCTTTGAGCCTAGACATATTTAACCCTTTATATACCGCATTATGATTTACAGCATTTTTTTCATGTAATATTTTTTTTCAATGACTACATTGAAAATTAAGGAATTTACATAAACAAAATACTTAAGTTTGGGAAATTTAATCCTTTAGAGTTTATTAATTAATCAAAGATATTCAACTGTAAAATTAATTATACACACTGTTCACTTAAAATAAATAGTCAAATCGTTTTCTAAGGTCTTCATTGACATACAAAAAGAATAAGACCCTTACCTTTTGACATTATTCTTTTTCGGTACAAAAATGACAATCTTCGCCATCCGATCAAAATGTCAGCTGAAAACGCAACTTCTGCAATAAAACTATTCGCCTTCCCCGCTAAAATACTGATCATAGAACCCGTGCTGCCATAGATCTTGGAAGAGTGGATTTAAAAGAATAACTCCTGCTAAGTATTGTCAGAGTATTCTCAAAATGATTATTCCCCGTAATTTTAAAGTGAGTAGTTCTTATAAGTACCATCGGTAGATAAAGGGTTAACGAGCAACGGCCCACCTCTGCATGGCAGGTTTTCAGCGGTACTCGGATGGAACTCATGACACACCAGCCACAAGTCTGTGACCTTAACCACTAGGTTACCGTGGCCAACACAAAAGGCTTAAATTTTGGCTTGTTAACTCAAAATATTTATAATAAAACTCAAAATATTTATAATAAAACTCAAAATAATGATTTTTCTGTAATATACACAATCAAAAGGGATGATTACTCATTAGTGAGAACTGAATAGGAAACCTTAACGTGTAATATAGCAACATTTAATAACCCATCACCTGCAATACTCGCAGTCCGATCAAAGCTTTTTTCCGTCTTTTGATTATCGTGTGCTATAATATTTTGACACAGCAACAGGTTTAAATATATTTCTTTAAAATTTAATACTAAAGAAGATTTTAAATATGTATGATGTTATTTTCTTGTGACTATTTAGAAGGTTCATTTCATCGCAATTAATTTTAAATTATTTTTCTATTTTATTTTACCTTTATTTGTATATAGTAGAACATCTTTTCTACATAGGTAGGTTTTGAAAAATTCTGATTAAAAAAATTTCGATCTACCCAAATGTACAACGAGCTGTCTTTCGAGGTTCCCTCATTAAATTAACTTGGGGTATTTCTTTAATGTTATTTAGCAGTTGAGAGAGAGAGACATTCTACCTTCGTATAAAGGAAACGTGGTACAAAAAAATCAATAATTGCACAAAATAAGCTTAAGTATGTTACAAAGATGGAATAGATATTGATAACAACAGTATTACGGATATTGTTACTCACATTCTTGGAGTTTTACAATATAGCGGGGCATGTTTCTATTGATTTTAGTTTTACCTTTAGAAGCATTCTAAAGATTTATTGCACTGGATTTTAATGGATTTATCTGCGAGTAGTTTGGCTCTCTTGCGTTCCTTCTGGTTATATCAGAAAGGTAGTACTAGTAGCGGTATCATCTAGATAAATCAGTAACAGAATCCAGGCATCGGTGATCACTTTTGTCTAGTGGTATGTTACGTGCTTACGAATACATAGGTAGCTCCTGACAATAAAGTTTGGTGAAAGTCCTGTAACATTAACGTAGATGAAATATTAACAAAAGTTACCTTACTGTCCTTCGAAATAGTCACCTCACATAACTGTGCCCCATTTAGATCCGCTATGCAATTTCTGGAAATTTTGTAAGAAGACTTCTTGTGGGATGGAGTTCGAAAGCCTCATCCCTTTTCATTGGATGTCAAAAATATCTTCAAATCTCTTTCCTTTTCAAGCGAATTTGAGGCTTGGGAATAGGAAGAAGTCTAGAGAATTGAGATCTGGCGAGAATAATGGATGTTCAATTTGCACCACCCACTTTTTTTGCCAGGAACTATTTGACCATATTGGTTGTGTGAGGATGAATAAAAAACCATGAATCTTGTTGTTCTTACTGGGGTCGTCACATGCGTAGACGTTCCATGAAACGGATCAAAATGTCAATGTACCTTACAGCAATTATCGTCCAGCTATCTTACGCACAGTTAGCCGAGGATCTTTCATGATTAATGTACTCACTTTCTCAATGTTTTCGTCACTGACGGAGGTCCCCGGTCTTTCGCTACGGGGGTTGTCAGAAATAATTTTCCGTCCTTCTCGAAAACGGGTGAACTACTCGTGCATACTTCATGGACAGTGCTGGATCTTCATAAACACGTACCAGCATCGAATAATTTTCTGTTGATGTCTTACCAAGCTTAAAACAAAACTTTTAATTGAGCTTTTGTTCGTTCATTTTACTGTTATCAGTTAAGAACCAAAGCACTAAACAAGACTTAGTAAAACAAGTCTTACACGGAACACAAACGACACTCAATTGAACAATGGTGAGGGCTGATGGTCAACACCTGCCACTAAGCAGTGTTGCACTTTTTCCCCCAGTGTTGCAAGATCGGCCATTCTGACTTCACCGAACTTTATTGTTGAAGTTTTTTTTATACTTTCATTATTGAATATCATAAATTGCACAGAAATTTATTCATTAAATAGTTTTCCCATTAAATTTAGGGACATCAATATTAAATTCTTCATTATAAATTTTAACTTAATATCACTTTAAAAATGATACACATCAAGACACCGTATTTCAAATTGGATTTCCTAAGTTTAAAAAAAAAAGATTTAACGTACTTTTGATTAATTCTTAATTAAGTTTAGCGAAACAATTTTTTTTAGGAAATAACACTTTTAAACACTATAAATTTTTCATAAAATATAATAAGAATTTGAATGAAATGTATCTTTTGAGTATTAAATTTCAAGACTTCAGAGAAATTTTAATAAGACAGATTGTACATATCAATTACGTTAAAATACAAAAAGTTAATAAGATTATCGAGCTCTATAATATTTTATGTATCCAAACTAATTTAAAATTGGATGCTTTTTCATTAGTTTTAGTTTACCTAAAATGTTCTTATCGTAATGAATAGACTATTATTTTTTGATAAATGTCACTTACCTTATATTGTGAATATTCAATGCAATTTTTATGTATAATTTTGCACTACGAATAAATTGAAACGGTATCAAAGGAACTGTTTTGATGTTACTATTCTGTTAACTTGAAGAACAGTAAAAAATGATATATTTAAAAAAAATTATCACATCCAACCAAATATGTCTATATAGTATTAATGAAATGAAAATGAGGAAATAATTATCATATAATTAAAAATTGAAGTACAGGCATTTTTTCTCCAAAAAAATATTGCTTTGATTATTTTGAATGAATTTATCTGCCCACATACGTATAGCAAAACCAAAACTATAAATTAGTCCAGAATAACTTAAATTAAAGGTATTATATATGTTACAGTTTAAGTGTATAATTCAGTTATTTCATAGAATAACTAGATACCTCACGAAATAACTGCACAACTCAATTTAAATATATAATAGGCGAAAAATATTGTACTTAACCTAGTTGTTCTTTGAAATAACTAATGATAGACCGTTAAAGTGAAAAATAGACAGCTTCAAAGTTATTTTACAAATTAATTGATCATAAATGGCTAAAATCTCTCGAAAAATAACTTTTATACCAATTGCGGTTGATCAATTTGTAAATAATAATGAAAAGCAGACAGTATAATTTATTATTGCTCATATTGTTAACATTAGTTAAACAAAAAGGAAAAAAAGAATATGTTGCAGAAATAGTTATATTTAAATATTATCAAAAAAATACATGCTACTGGGAAAAAAACTGTTGCTTCATAAAAACATTGTGTAAACTTTTTGAAATAAAAATGTAAGAGAATGTTAATTTAAATTTTATGAACTACTTTTTCTTTCTTTTGCTGATTTTTATTTATTAAAGCAATGGTTGCTGTGATGCAATTTGAATTGCATTGCGTGTTGTATTTCAAACAAGCAACTTTTTACTATTACATATTTTTTATAAATACTTGTCCAGTACCGCAACTTTGAGCTATTGCAACAGATCGAAGCGTTGTGTCAATATTAAGAACTTCTTCAATGGAAATGAAATCTCACTCACGTATACTGAGCTGAGATCTAGAGTAGTGTTTTTTTTATTCGGTAATCTCTTCTTCCTAATTTGAAAATCCTTCCCCTGTATTTTCCATAACGTATTTCTTACTTTAACGTTAAAGTAATTATTATTCTGTAGAATACTTAGTTAAATCGTATAATGCAATAAATTTATATACCGTAAAATCCGGAGTATAACGTGCACTTATAACACAAAAAATGATATTGAAATTTACTTGCGCGCGTTATACGCTTGTGACGACTCTATTCACCATCTTTCTACTGACAATCCTCTTGGGGAATTTTTGGTCTTTAAAAATTATTTTATTATAAAGCGTCCTCCCGAAGAAGAAAAAGTGAGCATGCAAATTAAGTTTAGTATATAAAGTCTAAGCTTTCAGGTTAGAAGGTGAGAGATAGGGTAGACTGCCAGCGGAGCAGCGATTACTCAATTTCAAGTAAGGCGCAGATGTTTAGTAATTGACAATTGTTACATATAAGTTGTCGATCTGTCACTTAAGATTTAATCTGGATCACTGCTTCTCAAACTTTCAATGTTTGCGACCCAATATTCAATCATAATTTTAATCGCGCAACCTTCCATACAATAACAATGTATTGAATTCAATAATACTATACCTTAACGCTGAAACTACAATACGACTTTAATCCCTTAAGTACCACGGGCGTATGTAAACTTCTCACTCAGATAAGGCATTATTTTCCCCGGACGTATATATTCGTCGTTGCGAGCTACGATCTTCTGTGTGTACTGCTATCCATAAATTATTCCGAAGTCTTGGGAATGTAATAAAAGGACCTTGACAGTGTTTGCGAAGGGTTTACTTATTTCATAAAAGTTTTTATTTATTTATTTATTTTCGTTCCTCCAGCCCAATACATCACGTACGTTGCCCTACATGGAAAACGGTGCATTGGGAAGTGAATTCCGTAACTTTTAATCGGCAATTAAGAGAATAATTATAAACTGTACAAATTATCAAGATATGTGTTGATTTTTGTAAAACCTTTATATATGACAAGTCCTGGTTAATTATAAAACTTTTTCTTAACATAGTATTGTTAAATTAATTATCAAATACATTGCGTATACATCTCATACATTTACGATAAGTGTATTATATGAGAGCAAATGTGTATTCTATAATTTATTATGTTTAAATGTATTTTGTTTCTTTACTTTCAGTACATTTATACTTTTTGTTTAAATAATCCTTCGTTTTCGATTTTTCAGTATGATCGCGCCCCCCTTGCAGGATTATCCCCTCCCCAAGTTTGAGAAACGCTGATCTATATTAGGTAGCTAAGAAGTCAGAGCGATTGAATCGACTTAAGTGTTCTAAAGTAATCAAAGTCTTCTCATATCTCGCGTACCTCGTGAATTGTCTTCATATTTAATAATTGCGAGTGTCTCTGAACTTTGGTTGATTGCATTTATGTTGTGGGGTAATACTGTGGATAAATTGGGATAATATTGTGAATAAATAATACTGTGAATATTCATATCTTGGATATGGCTAATCTTCCTTCTATTTTTCCCACATCCTTAGACGCGTCGGCAAGATCTTTACACGCTGGGTATAAAAATGATAGCTTCGAAAATTAAAAAAAGAGATGAGCATAAGAAAAATTAAACATCTACATAGATCGGAATACAATACATTTGAAAGAAATCACAGACCTAATGAAGTTAAGTGTTAGAATCAGAACATTTGAATAATAATTGGGATAATAAGTTGAATAAATGATTTAAAAATATACGAGCAATGTAAACGCACGCTTCTGGTTCCTTTGTAAAAATGGGGGTACGCGTTATACGGCGAATATACCTAAACATTAAAAAATGCTGCTTGAAAGTATGGGTGTTAGCTATACGCCGGAATTTACAGCACTTTAACTGACTTGTCTAGTTATTTCATGTAAAATCTGGTTCTTCTATGAAATAACGGACTTCACACTTTAACAGTAATATATACATAAATAAAAGTAAATTTCTTAAAATATAGGCCGTTGAATTGGTGTTTTCTTCCCAACTCTTTCACAGTACAGTAGAATGTTGTTTATCCGAATCAATTGGGACTGGACACCATTCGCATAACCAAAAACCGAATGCGATTCATGTAGTATATTAAACCGGACACTATACGAATATTGAAAAGTATCACATGCAGGAAACGTGTTTCAAGAAAAAGCAAAATCGGTGCAAGATGTCGATATTTTACCTTTATTGAGGAAAATAATCACTTATTTTTCTCTGTACCATTGTGCACCTTCGTTTTTTTTTCGCTGATAAAGTCTCTGATTCTCTTGAGCAGCACTGGTTGAGTAGGGCAGCACTCTAATTGTTGTTCGTACCACTCCATAGCTATCTCTAAGGCAGAAAACGCGTCAGCATTTGATGGACTCTTGCTATTTTCGTTGTTGTTGTCCTCGTCTTCATCCGTTTCACTGTCGACAGGGTCGGATTCTTCTTGCACGGAAGTCATAAGCTCATCATCATTTAGCATTTGAAATTCAGTCTTCTGTATCGCATGCCATCTAGGTTTCTTTATCTTCTTCATTGCATTCTTGAAATCCTGGGATCGATTGGACAAAGTCGGTAATCTCCTCCTTGTGGTCATCATTGAAGTCTTTTTCATCTTCTAAATCTTCCCACAGTTTATTCCATGCATTTTTGAGGTTCTGTCTTTCGAGCGAGTCCCCCGCTACGGCTAACATGTAGTAAGCGCCCTTCATATTGAGCTTTTCAGCAAAAGCAGCAACACTTTCTTCGTCGTTTTCTGCCAAAAGTCACTTTTAACCTTACACAAAACAACTGTTGAGCATTGCACTGTTCGAAAACATATTCATATACAGTACATGCAGTTGACAAAAAAAAATTGGTTCGGATATTTGACGCTCCGGATAATAAACGCTCGGATAAACGATGTTCTACTGTATTAATAATGATCATTAGCACTTTTAATAGAATTTCAAACTTATTGCGCAAAAAGCGCTATCTATTGATTTTTAAGTAAAAACGCAGAACCCAAAAAATTAAAAACCTCTTTCTACCTAATATGAAAGGTTAAAAAAATTTTATAGTGAAGTACATAATATATCTTTATTTACTTAAACTCCCTGGGAAAGATAATGAAAGGACTATCAAGAAGATATTAAAATGTATGATAAATATTAATTTACTCAAATAATGAATAATATCTAAAATGAAAGACTGAGTGCAATGGAAGGGAAAAAAGCTGTGTAAATATTTTTTCCAAAAAGGATAAGAGAATATTAAGTGCTAAAAAAAGAGACGAAAAAATATAAAATTCATGTAATTTGAAAATATTTTTCGAACAGATCTTTTTACATAGAAAATCATGTATCCAAATACCATAAAACAGTATAGGGAAATAAATACTGTTGAAACAAACTGTGTTTTCGCAGTTATCTTATTTGAATTATCTCTTTTTACCCAAACAATTACTTATTTTAATTGAATTATCTCTCTTTACCAAGAAAACAATTATATCTTACTTGAATTATCTTTTTTTTATTATAACATTTTAGGAAGAAAAATCTTCATATATTGGATTTACTACATATTTTGCAGATAATTTGTTTTTACCTATGCTTAGCATCTTCAAGAATTTGAAGTGTCATAGAAAAAGTAATGTTTTTGGAATTTTCATGACATAAATTTTATAAATAAATAGCTCCTATAAATTAATAATTCCTTGTAATGTAGAATATATGTTTATTAAATTTAGTTTTAACCCCTAGGTTCTGAAAAATTTAAATCGAAGCATAACACAAGAGAAAATTAGTCAAAGTAGAGAGTTCCAAAAATACTAGAATACCTATGGAAATGTATTCTTTGTTTTTAAAAATTATTTGTTATACAAAGACGTAAAGGTTCTCGAAATTTAATTTAATTATTAAATGTTTTGAACGAAATTAAACTTAGAAGTAAATTATATTAAAACAGTTAACAAAAAATGATACAAAGAGTCCAATAGAGTAAATTTGTGATTGATCTATACGCGTTTTTACAACTAATCCTCTTGGAAAATCTTTTGGGCTATCAATTCGCGTTATTTACAACCAACCCTTCGGAAGAAGAGAACCGGGATATTTAAATTAACTTACTATAAATAGGCGAGGTTTTCTAGCTTGAGAGAGAAAAGGAGAGAAAATATACTCGAGTCAGGTGAGATTGCTTATGAAGGTATAATATTAGAATTATAGTGATTTGATTCTTATTAGGAGGAAACTTTAAAGTCACGATTGTTCACTAGGATTGAATTGATATTAAATAAATGGGATGATAGGTTTGCATCTTTATTAAGATAAGAATCAAGTTTGATAGTCTCCTAATCATTAGTGTTTTATCGTCGTTGTTCCACTTCCACGGTTAACATTGAGACATTCTCTTTCTATTTTTAGTTGAAATTGTGTCTATTATTTGTGTAGAAATAAATAGATTGATTGGATCATGTCAAGTGTTTCTTCCTTCCCCCCACACATCTAGGTGCCCGAGAGAGAGACGCGAGCCTCTCACGAATTATCTCAATATTTACCCACCACCACCACACACACATATATAAAAGTTTAGTTCACTGACATTTTATAACTTATTTTTCATTCAATCTTAAAAAAAAGGTTTTGAATATAATTATGACATTAAATACGATAAATTATTCAATTACAACAATAAACTTAATAAATTATCTTCTTGTAATATGTTCAATTGTACTTGTTAACCCATTAACTACCAAATAAGTTATATCTTATAGTAAGCATGTGTACCCAAACCGACAGCCACGAAATATTTCGTATTGTGTGCTGAAATTTTAAATTGATTACATATCTCTAAACTGAATTAGGGATCATTAGAAAGGATGAATGAAAAACTTATATAGTACAAAAAAAACATATTAATTATCACTTTTTATTAATAAAGTTATAACTTAAATAATTAGATTATAACTTAATAGTTATATAAATATGAATGCATTCCAAAAATTGTAAAAATATTTTTATTGTTGTTGCTACGTATGATGAGCTTTAGAGGAAGGATCTACTCAAAGTGATGGGTTGTTGGAACACAATGGACAAAAATAACTAGTCTCCTTAAGCTTTTTTTTTTTTTTGCTTTGTACACATGGCTTTGTAGACATGCTTTTTTGTGTGGGAGGAAGATGTTCTAAATAATGAAAATCAGTAGTATTTGTATCATAGTTGCAACTTTCTCTTGCATTGCTGTCAAAGCCACAAATAAATGTAGAGCTGATTCCCTAAATGGACGCAACCTCATCTTTTTATCTACTCGATTTCTTTGGTTATAGAACATGCATGCATTCTGCAGGAAGATTTCAAAGTAGAATAAAGCGATTTTCTTGTGCCAATGGATGATTTTCCTGTGGTCTCCTCATTATTACGTATCATTCCATTTTTAGTACTTTAAAATTCTTTATAACTACCATCGCCTTAAAGATGTTTCCCAGTGAGGTACATTTCTCTCTGAAATCTCTGTCTGGTAGAAAATCTGATATAACATTACACATCTGACTGTCACAAGATAAATTCAGGTGGCGATCTTGCAAAATCAAACAAAATGAAAAGAAAATCTTTCTATATGAAAATTTTTATTGAAAAAAAACATACTACGAGATATCTCGTAAGTGACATTCAACACATGAATCTTATTCAGTGACGCCAGCTATTAATAATCTCGTGGTGTTTTTTTTAAATAAAAATTACCGTAAATGCCAGTACAATATTATATCAGCAGCTTCATATTTTATTTTGTAAAATGTCATGTTTTCTTTAAAATAAAATCTTGGCATTCAGGTCAAAATGCTCTAAATTTACCTGGCAGTGAATGGGTTAACTGTAAATGATGATGACACTATTCAAAACCATCAGTCGCTTGATCTATGAACCGTGTAAAGGACAGTTTTAGAGATTTTCTCTCGCTAGATGGCTGCACCTGTCAGCTGTTTCCGAATCCGCGAAACGTGGTATGGTGCAAGATAGCCAAATTAATTCTATTCAAATAAATGTTAAACTTAAATAATAATTGTTAAACTTATTTTATATAAATGCACTTAATTTCTGTTAATTTTTAAAATGATCCTCATAATTTATATTTCAGTTTTTATATTTTTACTTGTGTACTTGTATCGATTATATTATGCTTAACTGCAACATAACTGCATAAAATACTGAAAACGTGGCATTTCTGTACAACGTGTTGAGATAGCTTTGCTGACGGTGTTGAATGAACACGCTTTATATAAATTTCCAGTACATATTGATAAAGTCTGAATAATAAATTTAATGAAAACTCAACACTATTGAGTATTTATTAGAGTGCTATGAAACAAGCACCTAATAAACCGCAATGGTGCAAAACCTGATTCGAAGATGAATAATGACATGGAAAATAGGATACATTGAAAATAATTTAGTTCCCAAAAATTACCGACAGGGGCATTTATGGCACTGTAAAATACAAAAAGTGTTCCAAAAAAGAAATAGTAATACATATATGCGTATAAAATATTAGGGAAATATTAAGTTTTATTCACTGCATTCTTATCTCCGGCAGGGAGTTCACCCATTGACCATAGTTTTCAGAGACTATACCATTATCTTAACGTTTTCTACACCTGTAGCAATATGTTACAAGAAATATATTCCACACTGTCTGTGATATGTGTGCTAAGAATGGTACCCTGTAATCAGTCAATAATTGGAGTTTCAACATCTGTTTTCAAATCTTCTGACAGGTTTACGTCTACTGCCCGAGTGAACTAATTGTCCGTGACTATGTTTCTTGGAGTTAATTAATTCTTCTTTTCAAAGCATTAAGTGATAAAAACCCCTTTAAGAAATCAGTGTTGCTAACTTGGCGAGTTATCTTGAGCATTGACATTGTTGCGATAGTACGTAAGTACCTTGTAGACATATATATTATATAATTATAATCTACATATGTACTATACATATATTTTTTAAATAATTGGATTACTTGACATTTATATATATATATATATATATATATATATATATATATATATATATATAAAATAGGGTCCAGTATTCATATATATATATATATATATATATATATATATATAGGGTCCGGTATTCATATACACTGCTCAAAACAATTAAAGGATATTGTAAGTTTTATATAAAATAAAGATATAGGCGAAATTTTTTTTTGCTGAAAATGGAAGAAGAGAATCCCAAATGCGAATTTTTCTGATTTTCAAACTGTGGAGTATGCTAATTTGGAGTTCGACGTCAAAAACGTCGCTTCAGCGGCAGTGAATGAAATTTGACTTTCAACTGAAATGAAGACAAGGATGATCAGCATTCAGCGACTGATTTGTTTCGATGAGTACGGTGTCTCAGCGAAGTCATTTAACCGATTCAGAAGCTGGGAGAGTTGTTGGTAGGTTATAAGGAGGACAAACTCAAGCCGAACCCAAACTTAATTCTTCTTTTCAAAGCATTAAGTAATAAAAACCCCTTTAAGAAATCAGTGTTGCTAACTTGGCGAGTTATCTTGAGCATTGACATTGTTGCGATAGTACGTAAGTACCTTGTAGACATATATATTATATAAGTATAATCTACATATGTACTATACATATATTTTTTAAATAATTGGATTACTTGACATTTATATATATATATATATATATATAAATAGGGTCCAGTATTCATATATATATATATATATATATATATATATATATATATATATATATATATATATATATATAGGGTCCGGTATTCATATACACTGCTCAAAACAATTAAAGGATATTGTAAGTTTTATATAAAATAAAGATATAGGCGAAATTTTTTTTGCTGAAAATGGAAGAAGAGAATCCCAAATGCGAATTTTTCTGATTTTCAAACTGTGGAGTATGCTAATTTGGAGTTCGACGTCAAAAACGTCGCTTCAGCGGCAGTGAATGAAATTTGACTTTCAACTGAAATGAAGACTTAAGGATGATCAGCATTCAGCGACTGATTTGTTTCGATGAGTACGGTGTCTCAGCGAAGTCATTTAACCGATTCAGAAGCTGGGAGAGTTGTTGGTAGGTTATAAGGAGGACAAACTCAGCCGAACCCAAACTTAATTCTTCTTTCAAAGCATTAAGTGATAAAAACCCCTTTAAGAAATCAGTGTTGCTAACTTGGCGAGTTATCTTGAGCATTGACATTGTTGCGATAGTACGTAAGTACCTTGTAGACATATATATTATATAAGTATAATCTACATATGTACTATACATATATTTTTAAATAATTGGATTACTTGACATTTATATATATATATATATATATATATATATATATATATATATATAAATAGGGTCCAGTATTCATATATATATATATATATATATATATATATATATATATATATATATATATATATATATATAGGGTCCGGTATTCATATACACTGCTCAAAACAATTAAAGGATATTGTAAGTTTTATATAAAATAAAGATATAGGCGAAATTTTTTTTGCTGAAAATGGAAGAAGAGAATCCCAAATGCGAATTTTTCTGATTTTCAAACTGTGGAGTATGCTAATTTGGAGTTCGACGTCAAAAACGTCGCTTCAGCGGCAGTGAATGAAATTTGACTTTCAACTGAAATGAAGACAAGGATGATCAGCATTCAGCGACTGATTTGTTTCGATGAGTACGGTGTCTCAGCGAAGTCATTTAACCGATTCAGAAGCTGGGAGAGTTGTTGGTAGGTTATAAGGAGGACAAACTCAAGCCGAACCCAAACTTAATTCTTCTTTTCAAAGCATTAAGTAATAAAAACCCCTTTAAGAAATCAGTGTTGCTAACTTGGCGAGTTATCTTGAGCATTGACATTGTTGCGATAGTACGTAAGTACCTTGTAGACATATATATTATATAAGTATAATCTACATATGTACTATACATATATTTTTTAAATAATTGGATTACTTGACATTTATATATATATATATATATATATATATATATATATATATATATATATATAAAATAGGGTCCAGTATTCATATATATATATATATATATATAGGGTCCGGTATTCATATACACTGCTCAAAACAATTAAAGGATATTGTAAGTTTTATATAAAATAAAGATATAGGCGAAATTTTTTTGCTGAAAATGGAAGAAGAGAATCCCAAATGCGAATTTTTCTGATTTTCAAACTGTGGAGTATGCTAATTTGGAGTTCGACGTCAAAAACGTCGCTTCAGCGGCAGTGAATGAAATTTGACTTTCAACTGAAATGAAGACAAGGATGATCAGCATTCAGCGACTGATTTGTTTCGATGAGTACGGTGTCTCAGCGAAGTCATTTAACCGATTCAGAAGCTGGGAGAGTTGTTGGTAGGTTATAAGGAGGACAAACTCAAGCCGAAGTAGCGCAAGCCATTGGAGTGTCACAAAGTGTGATTTTCAGGATTTGGAACCGTTTTTTGGAGACTGGAAGTGCAGGCCGAAGACCAGGACAAGGTCGTAGACGGGCCACAACGCCCAATGAAGATCGTTATTTAGTGTTAACAGCTCGGAGACACCGAAATATGAACGCTACTCTTCTCCAACAACACCTTCGCTCGGCTACTGGCACCACGGTTTCAACTCAGACTGTCCCAAACCGGATTCATGGTGTAGGTCTGTATGCTCGCCGGGAGTGAGGAACAGAGCATGTGAACTGGAGGAGAAATGAATGGAGCCATGTTCTTTTTTCTGACGAGTCCCATTTTTCTGTTCATCCGGATAATAGGCGTATTTTCATCTGGAGGGACCATGGCAGTAGGAATAAGCCTGCGTTCGTGCATGAAAGTGTCAGATTTGGCGGTGGAAGAGTGTTGGTGTATGGTGGCATCTCCATTGACGGGCGCACAAACCTGTACATCATTCGAGATGGACCTCTGACTGCTCGCCGATGTAGGGATGAGATCCTCAGACCTATTGTAGTCCCTTACGCTGCAGCAATCGGAGATGACTTCATTTTAATGAACGATAACAGCAGGCCACATCGTGCTAACCTCGTGGAAGATTCCCTTTTCGAGGAAGGAATCGTACGAATGGAATGGCCAGCGTGTTCTCCAGACATGGATCCAATAGAGCACGTTTGGGACGCTCTGGGAAGACGAGTTGCTGGCCGCCAACCACCCCCACAAGCTCTCCAAGAACTGGAAAGAGCTCTTCTGGAAGAGTGGGACAGAATACCCCAACTCGTGATTAATAGCCTCATTGACTCTATTCCTCAAAGGTGCTCAACGATGCTGGCCGTCCGTGGAAACCATACCCCCTACTGAAAATGATTTTCTTTGAAGAAAACACCTTTTCTTATTCTTTTTTTCTCATACGCACAAATTGTGTTTTTTTTCCTTTTGTACACCAATACGCAATAAAATGCATTTTTTTTCTGCCAAACATGTGTAATTTATTCTCATATAACCTACTACGTCTGTCGACCATGTATCAATCAGCTAAAAAGTTTCCCAGCCACAAGATCCACCTGAAACCGCAATATCCTTTAAATATTTTGAGCAGTATATATATATAAATAGGGTATAATATATAGGATCCAGAAGATTTAAATATTCATATCCATTTTCAATAGGTTTTGGCTCAGTATTATTTACATAAAGGGGGAAGGTTGGCTGGCGAAAAAAATGTTCAAGCCCACTTTTATATGAATTATTTTGCTGTCCTAAGTCAGCAATACTGCAGCATCCATTTTATAATTTATAATCTCGGTTGATCATGTGTCCTTCATTGTGTGATTTTCCTACTGTCTTTGTGTTTTTCGATTGTGTTTATTGGATGTTGTCTCTTGTTTTTCTAGAGAATATGACGATATATATACCGGGTGGGCAAAAAGTCCGTAAAAACTTTAAAAATTCATAAAATCCGGAGAAATGAACGAAAAAAAACTGTTTGCGGGATCAGCATTAGTATGTCACGGGATTTTTTTAAGCTAGAAAAAAAAATAATTCGAAAATCATCCGGTAGGTGGCGCTGATGTACGCAAATCAAAGAAACAATGCATAAATAATGAACAGAAAACTTTCACAACTTTATTACACCAGAATATGTTCCACATGACCACCACCACAGGGGAGAAGACATTCCAGACGAGTGACAAATCCAGCAACGGCAGAGTGCAACATGTCCGGATGTATGGAGGATACTTCTCTCTGGATCGCATCTTTCAGTTCCGACAGACTTGATGGACCGGATAGATACACGCGAGATTTCAAATATCCCCACAACCAGAAGTCTGCCGGTGTTAAATCTGGAGACCGAGGAGGCCATGGGTACCTGCAGTGCTTGCTAACGATTCTGTCTTCCCCGAACGTCTGTATCAGGAATGCCTTAACCGGGTTAGCAATGTGACTGGTTGCTCCATCTTGCATGAACGTGACATTCGAAATCTGACCTCGTTGAATTAAACATGGCACGACAGTCTCCCACAGAAGCGTTAGATAACGCTGAGCATTTACCGTTTCCGTTATCCATCCATTTACTGCGCACTGCGTTTCAAAGAAGAAGGGTCCTATGATAAATGAACCCGTGAAACCACACCATGCTGTCACTTTTGGGGAATGCAGTGGCTTCTGTGTATACTCACGTGGATTAGAGGTCGCCCAAATGCGACAGTTATGGTTATTAACGTCACCATGAAGCGAGAAATGAGCTTCATCTGTCCACAAGATGTTAAAAACCCAGGTGGGATCCTGTTCCATTTTAGAGAAGGCCCACTTCGCAAATGCTTCCCTCTGTGCGGTATCTGCTGGCAAAAGTTCATGGCACGATTGCAATTTGTATGGGTACAGCTGGAGGATTCGACGAAGAATATTGCGGACAGATGATGGTGGTAAGCCCAATCGTCTGGCAGCTTCACGAGCACTAATGGTCCCTGAAGCTGCTTCGGACGCAATCGCTTCCATTTCGACAGCAATGCAGGGTGCACGTGCTTCTTTCAAGCATGGTCGTCCGGCTCGTGCTCGATCCTCCAACTTTCCAGTTTCCTCAAAACGTTTAACAAGCTTTAAGAGACCTGCAGGTGTTAAAGGTCCTTTTCCACTCTTCACATTTTTCTGAACTCGAAATTTACGCAAGGCAATGGTCGCTGATTCCTCGTTCATGTAAAATAACTTCACCAACAAAGCTTTATCCGGTGCATTGAGCATTCTTGTTCACATTCACTGTTTGCAATGGTGGAATGAATGTGGATTCATTGACAGCAAAGGCTTTTATAGCCGTCTAATTTGCATATTTCCACCACAGACGCTTGTAACAGCGCCACCTACCGGATGATTTTCGAATTTTTTTTTCTAGCTTAAAAAAAATCCCGTGACATACTAATGCTGATCCCGCAAAGTTTTTTTTTTCGTTCATTTCTCCGGATTTTATGAATTTTTAAAGTTTTTACGGACTTTTTGCCCACCCGGTATATATATATATATATATATATATATATATATATATATATATATATATATATATATGTATGTATGTAACGGTTCTCTTACGTCATTACTGGGTAAACCAAAATAATGGATAAGATCTCGGGGTAATTTAAAATAGTTTTAATGACATAAAATTACACAGTTACAAAGGACAGACATTTAGACACAATACAAGTTAAACATTTAAAGGAAATAAGGGGAAGTTAAATATAATACATAGTCCAGGATTGGACAGCGAGACCCAGTAACGTTTACTCATTCAAATCCCAACTTTCTCTGGCGGTAAAACAGAGCTTCGCTCGGTAATGCTTCCGGTACAAGTACCGCCATCTACATTTTGGTCTTAGTATTAAACCGTGTGTTACATATATATATATATATATATATATATATATATATTTCGTATATATATGTGTCGTATATACGCATATATAAATATATTAGAATGCATAATTATTTCAACAATGTACTTTATAGAAAACGGAATAAATAAACACATCCACAGATGAATGGGCACGAAAAAGTATCGTAAAGGAAAACACGTGCATCCGAACAATTCGATTCTCTTGCTGAGAATAAATCATAAGTTTTCACTTCTATCATAAGCATTTACACAATTTTTTCACGGAATATTAATTTTTATGTCATTATTAGTCTGTATACCCCAATTTTGTTGCATTTGTGACTGTTAGACAGAGCTACAGGTGGTTCCACATGGTATCAGATTTAAAAAGTCACTTTGTATGAATATTAATTCAGCGTTTCTCAAACTGTAGGGCGTGTCCCCTAGGGTTATGTGGTAACCCTACATGTAGGGCGCGAGCATGTTAAAAAGTCGAAAATTAAAGATTTAAAATAATTATCAATTTACTGAAAGGAAGCACAAAAATTTTTTTAGCGTGATAAAAGAAAAGGCACGCATTCTCACTGATATGTTATACTTATAAATGTATCATTATTACACAAAGTATTTGTTAATTAAGTTACCAATACTTAAAATCAAATTTAATGATTACTAGTAACTCCCATGTGCTTCTCGTACACAAAATGTAACACTTATCTCGATAATTTGTACAGTTTATAATTAAAGTCGTAATGTAGCATAATCGGCAAAGTACATTATTATTGCATTCAATACATTGTTATTATAAGATGATGCGATGAAAATTATGACTGAGAATTTTGTGGGGAAAATGCAAAGCTTCAGAAGAACTGTATTAATTCATTTATATCGTAATATACTCAACGCTGAAGCTTTAGAAACTTTTATAAATGATTCCATGCACAATAATGTGATTTTATACAATGTAAAAATGTTCTTTTTTTAGATTTTTGAGTTTCAACATGTATATATTAACGTACTTGTGTCAAGTTTCACATCTCAAATTCAGTAACTGTAATTGTTACAAAACTGAAGTAGAAAATCTAGCATAACGTTCTGATACGTCTGATTCAACGTTTTAGTTGTAAAACATTTCAAAATAAATAAAATGGAAATAAAAGTAACAAGAATGGTAAGAATTATTTAACTTATCATTTTAATGGTAATTATAATATTAAGTTTAAAATTCATTATAAAGGATTTTAAAACTAAATATTTTAACTAGTATAATTAATCGGATATAGTTATGTAGACTGTAATTATTTTTACAAAAATGAGCATTATGCACGCACGCATGCGCATATACGTATATAATTTTGGGAATTGACGAAAAAAAGGATTATGTCAATTTTCGGTATTTTACAATGTGTTTTTAAGATCAAATCATTGTAATTAGTTATAATGGTTTGATTATAATTAATTCTGATTTCTCTATTGATTTAACTCAGATAACCTTAAGCATTACCAGCGGAAAGTAAAAGGATGAGCAGCTGATAAAACCTCAATAAACGCAGCACTCAATTTGCTATGTGTGTGTTTACTGTAATTACTGGAATTCATATTGAATTTTTGATGTTCCTTTTTTATTTTGCTGCTTATTTAATGTTGTTTCGTACATTAATAGGAAGAATTTTTATTACTTATGTCTGATCATGTTTATACTTGACCACCGTAAAAAGTAAATTTATTTGATCTGAAATTCTATACATATACGATAGGGTATCAAAAAATAACTTGAGCCGAGTTGTTGCGCGAGCATGCTTTACGAGTTGTGCTGCTGTAGGGTGTACGTTGGGGGTCTTCAGAGCTGACATTACTCTGAGTTAAGTGGATTGGTCGAGGGTGCTCTGTTGTGTACCCCTTTCCTGTTTCAACCTTAAGCGATTAGTGATGTAGCCAGCCACAATGAACAAAGAGTGTGTGTGAAATTTTGCTTTCTGTTAGGGAAAATAGCAGCCAAGACCGTTAACATGCTTTGGCAATTCTTTAAGGTATCCGACTACGTTCGGAACCGTGATTCTGCAAAAGCATATTAATGGATAATATTTATGATATTTAGTGTCACTTAGATTAGAAAATGTATATAAAATTGTTTTAAGAATAGTATTACAATAAAAAATTATTTAGGTACAATATTTTTACAAAAAATGAACATAGAATGACCCATTTTCAAAATATTCTCCTTTTGTGAAAAAAACATCTATTATAATAATATCTTGTCTGTATATAGCTCAGACCTCTGTACAGAGGCTCAACCAGAATTTCTGAAATATATAACTTAGAAGTGGGTTTATCCATGTCTTACGACAACAGAGGAGAGAAATTTTAAGAAAAAACACCGATAATTATTTGAAATGGTTGTAACTCTGAAAATAATGCGAATTTTTCAAAAATCATAGTTGAGCCTCTCTGTACAGAGGTCTGAGCTATATACAGGCAAAATATTATTATAATCCGTTTTAAGTATTAAATGTATTTTTCACAAAAGGAGAACATTTTTAAAATGGTTATTCTAAGTTAATTTTTTGCCGAAATATTGTTTTTAAAATATTTTTCTTTTGCCAAAATAGCCTTAAAACAATTTTATACATGTATTCTAATCTAAGTGACACTAAATATCATGGAAATTATCCGTTTATGCGCCTTTTTAAAATCAAGGTTCCGAACGTAGTCGGATACCTTAATGATGATGCTTTGGGAAAATCGCCAGTCTACGATTGGGTTTCTCATTTCAAATATAGCAACATGTCAAGTGAAGACAGGGAAAGTCTATGACATCATTCGAAGGGGAAAAATGACGAAAACATACAACTAATGAGAATCGTCTAAATTTTTGATGAAATGAACTTATCACGGAGCAAGTTCCCGACAATGCTCCAGCCCACACAACTTTAATGGTAAAAAATTTTTTGACAAACAGCAAAATGGTAATTGTGCCTCATCCACCCTACTAACCCGATTTGTTTCCATCGGGCTTTTTTTCCCACGGATGAAGAGAAGTCTGAAATTAAAGCGATTTATTTTCGAGGATGAAGTGAAGGAAAATACGCTAATGGCTTTGAACAGTATCCTGTCTCAAGAGTTCCAGAACTGTTTAGAGCAGTGGTATAAGTGTTGGGACGAGTGCATTAGTGCACATGGGTAGTACTTTGAAGGGGACTAATGTAGATCTAAACAAAAAACATAAAATAAAAAAATAAAATAATTCAATTCCAGTTATTCTTGGGTCCTCCCTCGTACATAAAGAATTTTAAAAATGATATATAAACTTGTGGAATAATATATTAATAAACCCGAATAAATATTTTTCTAATAAAATATTAATCGTCAAATTATGTTCATTACTTAATTCATGGTTTTTTTTAAAGATATTGCCATTTTTTCTGCTATTTTAATAAAAATTTCTCTATAAACATATGTAACAAGTAGATATTCCAATTATTACATCGTTTTGTTTTCGAAGACTTAAGCATAAAATATTCCATTAACAAACTATCTAGGATAATTTGCGATATGAACATCCGTAAGATTAAAAGATGAACAAGTAGTTGAAGTGTATAAATTTAGATAATTTATTTGGCATGAAACTTTCCCTTATTAATCCAATTTTCAAAATAATTTTGCATTTAAGAAATCATTTTACGAAAACAAGAATGTCGAAGCTATAAATTTTTTATTGTACTTCTTTTTTCCTGAAATAGAATTTTATTAAAAAAAGAGAAATCAAGATAATTAAATTAAAGCAAGTAAATAATAAAACACCGAGACACTACACTACGTTACACAAATAATGCAACAACATAAAGAAGATGCTAGAACGTTATGTAAATTTCAAAGAAGGCAATAAAAGAAAAAGTATAGATAAGGTAAAATTTATTTTTAAATAGTAGTTCATTAGCTGGTCACTATACAAAATAGTTGAAAAGTTAACAAAAAAAGATTTATAATATTTGTGAAAGAAATTATATAAATATGTGAAAAAAAAGAGAAGAGAAAAAGACAGATCTCAAATGGAAAACTGGAAAATTGTAACCAACCCCTTAACTGGTTTGCCCGTCACCGCACGGGCTACAAAACCAAATTGCCCGTACACTTTATGGGAACTGATATTTTCTTCTTTCTACCTTTGATTTGCGCATATTTTTAGTTTTTATATTGAGATTATTAATACTGGAACGAGATTTTAAGTGATGCAGTTTATCCATGGTACTGAAATATTTCTTATCCGGGATTTTATTTGTGGTGAAAGCGGGAAATTTTCATTGAAGGAAGGTATATGGATTCTTGAAGATATATATATATATTCGATAAAGAACATGGACTGGCAAGGAAAAGTCTAGATTATTGCTTGAGTAGAAATGAAAATGGAAATATATTTCAAAAAGGCCGATATTATCGCTGTACCCATTGCAATCTTAGATTTAGAATTACACCACGTTTCAAATTGTGCTTCATATATAAAACACACACAAAATCCTCAACAGTTTAAAAAGAGATACGAACATGACATTTTTTGTAGTATAAAAGAGGGTTTTTTTAAAAAAAAAATATATGAAAAAAATTCTTCATAGCATGCCGAGTGTACTTATAAAAAGAAAACACTTTACTTTTTTTCTGTCTCGCAATTATAAAATAAAAAAACAACGTTAACATGTGTGAAAGCTTTAAAATTTAAAATTAAAATAATATTTATTATATTTTTCGCATTTTGTTAAGTATTATGCTTAGTCATGTATAAAAGAAAAATATGTC
Organism: Trichonephila clavipes; assembly: GCA_019973935.1. Lineage (NCBI taxonomy): Eukaryota > Metazoa > Arthropoda > Arachnida > Araneae > Nephilidae > Trichonephila > Trichonephila clavipes. The sequence goes on along the minus strand of BMAU01020716.1, from coordinate 188,247 downwards.
TCTTTTAGAACCTTTTGGGCAAAAAATTGACAGTGTAAAGAATTAAATCCTTTGTATCCAAACTATTTGTTTATGAAAATAAAGCTTAATTCCATGAAATATTTCTAAGTCTGGTATCTGTTAATGAATTCAAAATGAAAAAAAGAGTAAACTAAAAATGTAAATCTAAAGACGCACGCATTATTTTTAAATCATATATGAGTCGTTAAAAAAAGGAACCTTTTTAACGAGTCTCGCAAATTTCATTACAAAAAAGCTACCAGAAAAAATGTTATCAATGTTAGCCTTTGAAAGAAAAATTCGTTATGAAGTTAATGGATTGAATTCTAAGATTTTAGTTAACACAGATAATTAACTTTTAAAATAAGGTTTTCTTATTACTAATGCTAATTTTTTTCACACAGAACTCATTTCTTACAATAAAATAAAAATAAATCAGGTTTTGTAAAGTTCTCCTGTAACACTTCAAACTTGTGAAGTTCTTTGCTGTTAGTGATAGTATTTCAAATATATTACGACATAAAACTGTATACTTGTTACTTTTCATAATCATTTTTTATTTTAATCGCTTAGAAATATTTTCTCAATGCTGAAAATAAGAAAACTAATATTAGAAAGGAAGGTATGAATGCAAGTAAGTATTGTTGAAGATAAAGCAACATGAAAAAAGAGATTGTAATATATAAGAACTTTTAGATGTATAGACTTTCAAGCACAAAAGCTCAGGGAGTTAATTCTATGAAATCAGAACATATTCGACATGAAAAAGTAAAATAAAAAGATAGTTCAATTAAAAAAAATGTTAATTTTTTAAAATGTTTTATATTAAATATTTTTGAAAACTAAAAATTTTTCTGAGAAGAACTTTTAGTTTCAATGGATTTTTTAAATTAGAAATAGCGAAATCAAAATAAAGGGAGCATTAAGGTAAAAAAACAATAAAAAAAATTGTTCAAAAAATTATCTGAACAAATATTAAATAACTGCTGAAGTTTACTAATGAAAAAATGAATGCGGAATATAATATAAAAAGGAGTCCGTGATATTAGCTGTGGTATATTAGTTCTGATCATTATTTTTTGTTTTATAATATCAATTTAAAGTTTGGACTGGACTGTAAAAGCTGGAAACAAAAAAGGAAGAAGTTTCTTCTAACGCAGTACCCGTGAGAATTTCAGGCGATAGAAGAATCAAACCGACATTTATCCATTTTTTACATGTATTGCTGTTATTTTCTAATTCATGAGAGTCTGAACAATTTATTCATAGTTTACGTTTCTTATTTGTGTTACACTGTAATTAATTCTGCAATGAGATTTCCTTGAGTGAAAAATATTGAAATATTCTATCTAGAGAGAGTGCTTTACATCCGCGACATTTTGAATAAAAGTTATGGAATTAGTTTGCAGGAACATCAAGTACCACTGTAAATTGAATCCCAAAAGTCTAGCATTTCCTTAAAAGCTTCTTTTCATATACAAAAAATGAAACATAACCACTTATAGAAAACTAGCTGAAATAGTCAGTTTTGTACATGTGATGAATGTCTTTAACACGGTAAAATGGTTCTCCAAAATGTTCCCCCCAAAAAAGCACATTTTTTATTGCATATATTTATGTATAATACTTAACAGAATGCGAAAATGGAAAAAATTTATTTTAATTTTCAATTTAAAACTTTTCACGGTATTTTTAATTTTGTAACTGTAAATCACAAAAAACCTAAATGTTTGCTTTTTAAATACACTAAGCATGCTATGAAAAATGTTTCATGTATCCTATATAAAAGAATTTCTCTCATACATACAAAAAAAAATTCATGTTCTTTTAAACGCTTGAATATTTTCTGTGTGTGGGCATATATATATGCACACACAATTTGAAGCAAAGTGCAATACTAAATCTTACATTCTAATGAGGGCAGTGATAATATCGTCTTTTTTTCGATTACCTTTCCATTTCCATTTCTTCTCAAGCAACAAATTATACATTGCCTTGTCAATCCTTGTTTTTTATCGAATGTGTTTTCGATAATCTATGAATTCCTGTCTTCAATGAAAAATTTCTTACCTTCACTGCAAAGAAAATCCTGGATGTGAAGTATTTCAATAAGTACCAAGGACAAGATATATCTCTTAAAACACTAGCACTAAAAATCTTACAATAAGTATTAAAAATACTTGCAAATCTATGATAGAAAAAAATAAAAAATAGTGCTAGTACAGCATACGGGCAAACTAGATTGGGGGTTAAGTAAAATATATCTGTAATTAAAATATACATCTCCAACGTTACATTTTCCCCAGCTCTCTGTAAATTTTTCCTTTGCTCACAGCTAAGAAATTAAATATTGAATTTATATGTTACTTCTAAAAACAACCAGACAACCTTTTTTTGCAAATCAATTGTTGTTTCAAAATGCAATTGATTGAAAGTTTTGAAGCATACAAACTTAAGTTTTAAGAGCTCTATTTCGAGGTATAAGGCAAATAACAATAATGTGTTCCAGAAAACATGATGCATTGTCAACTGTTCCGAAAAAAGAATTGCTATTGACAGATATTGTAAAAAAATATTTTAAGGTGTGGGTGTGCTTATGATCGCACAATAGAAGTGAAAACTTCTGATTTATTTTAGGCAAGAGAATCCATTCGGATGTACTACGTTTTCTTTTACATTTTCGCATATGTATGTTAATAAGTTATCTTTTTTATGCTAATTCAGCGGTGGATTTGTTTATTTAATCAGTTTTCTGTAAAAGGCGATGTTTAAATAATTATGCATTATATATTTATTTATGAGTATATACGATTTAAATGTCAATAAGTCTAATTATTGAAAAATATTTATACTTAAACGACTTATGTAGATATATTTAAAAATATATGTATGTTTATTTGGTACTGGAATAACTGTTCTTTAATTTAGTGGAAATAAGAGTTATTAATTAAATTTTAAGCTTAACCGAGGGAAAATAAAAGTTTTTTTTTATCGTTACATTTCTTCATCAAGTCGATACATCAAACTCAAGAATAAAAAATTGCAAACGATGTTACTGGAACATGTCTCAATCTCTTTTTATGATAAATGGCACAGAAACATTTAAATAGAAAGTTTCGACCTTTCCGCACATCATTCTTACTCTATACGGTAGCCTTCAGTTCGTGAAAACCATCAGTCTTCCTTAACTACAGGGGGTAGCGTTCAATTGTTTCTGAAGAGAGTCGAAAGAATCATTATTTCTTGTTAGAGAGAAATTGATACATTTGACAAGACAAGAAGTGTTCTGATTCGAAGAGTAGACATCGTTGATTGATACTATGATGGTAAGATACGTCTAATTTTTATTGGTAGTGAAATGTGCTGAAATTTATAAGAATGAATAAGCTTTGGAAGCCATTGTTTGGAAGTGTATCTGGAATTTTAAGAACTCAATGTTGTTCTAGACTAGTGGTTTCCAAAGTGGCCCCTATGAACTCCCAGGAGTACTCGGTATTATTCAGGGAATTCGTGGAAAATTAAAATTGATTTGGGGTCAATGGACAATGTCAGTGGGTCCACGCAAGGTTTAATATAAAATGTAATTTTTTTATGGAAATTTAACCCTTAACTTTGCATTTTTTTTACAATTTCTATGAAAAAATTATAACAGCTAGTTCTCAAGTAATAATAAAAGGGGAAAATATTTAAAAAATTAAGCAGTTTTAAATTGAATTTCAGTCATATTTTTTTGTTTGTTGCAGAATTGCAACATTGCGCAGTAGTGCTGAAAATTACAAAACTTTTTTCTATGTTAGGATTTTATTATTCATCATAAAATGTTTAAATTTCTTACCTGGTAATTTATTTCGTCAATAAACAAGAGGAAGCATAAAATGTATTGGATTCTTTTTGTAGCAAAAACACAGTTCTTGAGGCATCAGAGATTTTTATAATTGTTGTGATTTCTGGAAAAAATGTACTTCCATCTAGTAACAAAATTAGCCTGTATTTAGTTGTAGTAATCTTTTTTTTCAGATAAATGATTTCTAGGTAATTGAAAAAAATATTAAGTCTGTTAAATTAAAATAAATCATATGTTGCAGAAATGCAACAAATGCGAAGTTAAGAGTTAAATCAGTAGTTCTCAAACTTTCACTACTGGCGACCCAATTTTCAATCATAATTTTTATCGTGCCCCCCCCCTAAAAATAATAATGTATTGAATGCAATAATAATGCACTTTGGCGCTAAAGCTACAATACGATCATAATTATAAACCGTACAAATTAACAAGATAAGTATTAAATTTTGTATATGTTACTTTTAAGTAATATAATTTTTTTTTACTTTTTAGTTCGATTGACTATAAAAGCGTGTTTTTTAGTTTGTTTTAAAACTATAATTTATTTTATTGTTATTTTTACTATACACGATAAAAATCACAATTTCAGTGAATAATTTAATTAAGAGAAAATATACTTACCCCTACTTTCAAAGACTTTTCAATTTTTCTTAGAAAATTTGAGAAAAAATCCAGTAAAACTAAAGAAAATGTTCCAAATGTGCGTGTCCTTAATAAAGGACATAAATCACAGACACTTTTCGCTAACAACACAGGAATGTTAATTTCCATCTAAACTGTCATATTTTGTTCACGTTTTTTGTAGTTTTGCTGTTGTTTGATGATCTACAAAGAGCATTTTGAACTTTTCTTCATTGTGTCTTTTTGACAAGGCGAAGTGCTACATTATGGCTTCATGGTTTTCTTCATAGAGATCTTTAGGCAGCATTTGAAAATTTCAAATCAACTCAAACGTTTCATCTCTAACGCTTTTCTGATATTTACTTTCACTATATATATCTCGATTAATATGCACTATTTCAGTAGGTTCTTCAATTGCTTGATCAGTTTCAACTTTCTTCAATAGGGATAACAGATGCCCATTTTTTTAATATTCTGCTTGTTTACATTCATAAACCATAATAAGTCGTACAACACAGCAATCAAAACTGCAAAATTGTTCATAGGGAAAGTGTAGCATGTTCTAAAAATAATTGTGTAAAACGTTTTACATTATGTATTATATGTTTCAGAATACTCATGCTTATCCATAAATCATAAAAATCTTTCACATGGAAAAAGATGAAATAGAAATATATTATATATATTTACATCTTCCCTAAAAAAGAGGGAGATAATCATACCAGTAAGCTCGAAGGTCAGCTAAAGTAATATTTTAGGTTAAAAGAAACGCAATAAAAAAATCTCTCATCGTTTGATATCGTTAAAAGAAACGTAAAAAAAAAAAGAAATCTCTCATGGTTCTCATATTGACCGCAACGCAAACAAAATATTTTTTTTAATTTGTTTATTGTATCAAAGATGGCTAATGAGCGTTTGAAGTGGAATCTTTTATTTTTGATGATCACCAGATGATAAAAATAAATTATATCAGTGTAAATGTGTATTTTTTATTATGTCAGAAAGCATTTTGTTTTACTTCATTCCAAAAAATTATTTTTTTAAACCTTTTATTTTCAATATGCTCGTTCCCCCTCGCAGGGTTACCGCGCCCCACAGTTTGAGAAACACTGGGTTAAATAAATAACAATAATTCATTTGGATAGTAACGACTGGGCGTTGAACCCCTTTGCGCGTGGACTAACTCAGATCCCAAACACATATGAATCCATATTAATACAGGAGCATCTCATTGAAATATCCACAAGTAAGGAACTTAAACCAATGTTTTAACAAGGATATCACACATTCTGGGTACAAAGATCCCAATTTTATATCTTGCATTAAGGGTTGTTTAGTACAGAAGTTCTTAACTACTTTCTCGTCTTCCAATTTGGTGGAAAGTGGATTCAGTGCCGTTAAAACCCTTCCCACACAAATAAAAAAAAAAAAAACCTAATAAAAACTAATAGTCATGGGGATTTGAGGTTGCTAGTCACAAACATTGAGACGCGCATAAATACAATCATAATATCTCATCAAGTTCATCCAAGTCATTATTTATTTTATTTTAAACAAAACTTTTAGTTTCAATAAATAATTCTTGAACAAAATGTTGTTGTTTTTAATTTGTAATTTTTATACTGTGCATTCAGACATCTTTTTCCTGTGGGCAAATTTTGAATATATAAATGGGGGCATGGGTTTAAAAAGTCTGGGAACCACTGTGTTCTAGATCTAGGAAGGGGGTATTGGTTTCTGGTATAAGAGTTCAACAATCAGTTAAATTAAGCGAAAAGTGTAATTTTACTTTTTTTTCCTGTGAGATCTTTGTTAATACATTCGAACGGTTCCATGGACAAATCTTTTATATTTAATGGTTATAAAATCCCGATTCAAGTTTTACTGTTAAGAGGACTTGGTACCCCCAAAATCACAAACCTATCGTTTTTTTTATTTTCATTTAATCTTATTCTTTGCATTATTATTTTTCGATTGATATATCACTTGTGCATGTCGGAAAGTTAGAAGTTGAATAAAACTTCATTTGAAAACAAATTAGGTAATTCAGCCACACCCCCTTTTTAGAAAAATAGCTAAAAAAATCGTTTTGATAAAAAAAAAAATCTAATTTATAAAGAGAAATAATAACATTAAAAAAAGAATGTGCAATATATAAAGCAGAATATTTCCGAGGCAATACATACAATCATTTTTTTTTCTTTGTGAAATGTGTGCATGTAAAATTTTTAAATTAAGGCATTTTATATTAATAATTTTATAATTTCAGTTCTTATTCCTGATATATTTTTTCATACAAATGTAATACTTTAATATTATAAGAAGAAAAACAGCTAAAATTTCTGTCGTGACAGAAAAAAATTTTTAAGTTTTTGAAGTTTCTTTTTGCAAGGTTTTTCTTGAATTTAAAAATATGAAAAATGCATTTTTTTAAAGAAACACGTATAACTAATATCTTAAAGTGGTATTTTAAGTTTAATTAAGCTTATAATAATTATTTTTTCAGAATTATAAACTTTAAAACTGATTTTTCTCAGTTTGTGTTTTTCGAAACCTTAGTGCATTCAAAATGCTATTCCTTCGACAATTATTTACCAATCACTTCCATTTTTCCCTGCGTGTTAAAAATAAAGCATGTAATAAAGTTAGGGATCCGTTTTGCTATAAACGGAATACTTTAAAAAAAATGTAGGACATGTTGGCTTTTTCGTTGATTTTTAGCCTGTATATCAACATTTTATTTTTTTTCTCGAAAACGAATGAAGTTATTCTAAAATCGATCCCTAAAGTTGTTTAGAACGTTCATAAGAATATTATAAAAAAATTTCAAATCAAAAAATTAATTTTTACAAAAGGAGTAGAATTTTAAAATTTTCCCAATTTTCTTCAAAAAATTTAAATTTTTAAAATTATGTGAATAATATATGAAAATTTTCATTTCATATCATTTTCTTGAATAGAAACATTGTATAAAATGCAAAAATATAGTTTTTAAATACGTAAATAAAGAAATTTGCTCAAAGGGTACCAAGTCTTCTTAAGGATTGTGTTATTTTAGTCTTTCGAAACTAAATTCCTTCATATTGGAAAAGGATAATTGTGGAGAAAGGTTCTCCATCAAATGTGGACGTTTTTCAAGGTTATTTTTAAGGTACTCTCTGTTATAAAACTACGTTTTGCCGAATCGGCTTGCGCGGGACAGTAAGAAAAGAGATTCGTGTAACCTCCTATTAAGATATCTTCGTAAAATGTACGAGAGCCTGAACTATAATCCCAGAACACATTTTCATACAGAAAGATGTCTCAAATATGCAACATTGTAATTCATACATCTATTTATAATATAGCGTTTTCAAGATTTCAAACTATTCCATGATTATTTATTTCTTCATTTTAACATGCAAAGGAATAGCTCATTTAGCGCTACGATATAAAGAATAAAATATAGTTTAAAGAAACTAAAAAACACGCTTTTATAGTTAATTGGACTTTAAAGTAAAAAAATAATTCTTAATATAAGAATAAAATGATTAACGAGAAAATTAATGTCATTGTGGTAAAAGCGTGTGGGGTGTGCTTTGTACTACATTTTTACTCTAACTGTGCATTTCTGAACAGGAATAGTATGAAATTATAACAATTAATATCGAGCATCCAACGCTTTTACCACAATAACATTAATTTTCTCGTTAATCCTTTTATTCTTATTCTAGGAATGATTATTTTTTTTAAAAAATGTTTGTGCTTTTTAAAACTATAGTTTATTCATTGCCGAATTAATTTAAAATGCGTCATTTTTTTTAGAATCTGGAATACCTATTGACGTTTTCGCTTTAGGGTAGCTTACACTTTTCGTCACCAAATCTGGAAATGAAAAATCATTAAACCCGGTGATCCTGATTAAGATAATGGAACAGAATTATAAAATTATTGTATTGCCATTGGTCAAATTTTGAATTAATCTGACCGTTAAAAATCGGTAAAAATCGAGTTCAAAGATTCCGTTACATACAGGTGAAGCTTATAAAAGCGTGCTAAAAAATGAAAAACACATTTCATACCAGAAAAAATGGATCAATTCAGATAAAAATGAGATGTATGATAAAATATTATGCTCTTTGTGGGATAGCGAAACCAGAATGCAATATTAATGAATCAGCATTTATTATATCTGAAAATATAGTTCAAATTCGTATCCTACTCTTTTTAACAACTAACGAGGACAGATTTAATAGATGGTGCTACTAGCTAATAAGGTATAACAGTATGGTTGTAAACTACTTACGAATCAGATGTTAAATATTAGCAAAGCATTAAGAGTTTCCAAAAACAATTTATTAACCAAAATTTAATTAAAACTGAGTGATACAACAACGAATTAATTGAATGTATTAAAATATGAATTGAAATAATTTTTACTTGGAATCAAACTAAAAGAAGTAGCTTAAATCAAATATATAATGCTTCACCGATCAACTAATATGTTTGTAGTATAGTCATGCCAAAATGTACGAGAAAGCTTGTGGTGGTTGATCCACCTTCCCTTATTATTTTATTTAGAACATATTTACAAACACATAACATATAACACGCACGCAAAACTACTTTAAGTATGACACACATGAATGGTTTACATGGCATTTTACAAGCAGCTCAAATCTTCCAGAATGTTCTAGTCTTTATACAAAATAAGGCCAACCGGAAGTACAATATGTTTTCGCGACCCATCCTGGAGGGCTGGACCATTATAGATTAAAAAGTTCTCAAGAGAAGAATAACATGAACTATTAATCAGAAATACCCAATTAGTTTTATTAATAGTTATATGAATAAAGCTATTCAAAATAGTAAGGATTAAAAATTCTGAGACTGATAATAGTTTATTACTATAAACTTACATATTTAATAGTTACAGTTACCTCCATGTTCTAATATTAGATATAATTACTTATCATGATTTTATTCATATATTCTCTAGTGTTACTAAAGTTAAGGTAATTTGTAACTCTCTTGTTAATTTTTATTCCCTTTCTTTTTACACTTTTATTAAATGCTACACATTGCAGCCATTCACATGATTTAAATCTGCATTAGGGTCCAGAATCTGGCAATAACTTTTTTACTGCACTCAGATTTAGCACGGGCTCTGCATTTTTAAGTGCAATTTTTAGGTAAGTTACCTCTATCTTGTAATGGATTTAGATATTCCTATCCATTACTTTCAATAGGTTTTTGCTCAGTATTATTTACATAAAGGGGGAAGGTTAACTGGCCAAAAAACATGTTCAGCCCCACTTTTATATATATTAGTTGATATATTAGCTGTCCCAAGTCAGCAATGTTTATAATAATGCAGCATCCATTTTATAATTTTTAATCTCGGTTGCTCATGTGTCCTTCATTGTGTGATTTTCCTACTGTCTATGTGTTTTTCGAATGTGATTGTTGGAAAAAACACTCACTGACGAACGAGTACTCAGCCGTCACTTTACACATGAATGGCCACGTCCTCACCGGACCTAACACCCGTTGAGTTTTGGCTCTGGGGTTATTTTAAGTCCCGAGTTAATCGTAATAGCACATCTTTGGTGGAGTTGAAGGATGCTTTTCGCCCTGAATTTTCCTACATCCAACCAGAAATGCTACATGCTGTAGTGAACGGTGTTATCACTCGCTTGGAAACTATAAGTTGTGGTGACGGAGGACCCATAGAACAAGTATGCTAGCGTTGTGGAATGATTTCAAACATTTTCTGCCTTCAAATAAATTGCTTTCATAGATATCATATATGTCTGATTTCTTTCTGTATTAAGAATCTATATTAAGAAAGTGTAACTAATTTTTGCTTAACCCGCCCTAAAAGTCCCCCTTCACAAGAATGATTTTTTCACAAATCGTATTCGAATACATCACGTCTTTAAATTTGTATGCATTTTTAAAGTATTTACAGACATATTAGACACCCGGTATATACAGTGGTAGCCAAAATTGTGGTCACTTTAAAATTGCTGTTTTTTACGTTTGTACGCTTATACAAAATTGTATGTTACACAAAATGAAAAGTAGTTTCTATCGTTTTAAGAAGATTTTAACACTTAATCCAATACGAAAAAGAAAAATCCAATTTCTGCAACACAAAAAAAGTTATGCTTCAATAACTGTCGATATACCTTAGATACTGATGATAGCATTGAGATACCAGAACTTAGTGAGATTGCCTTTAATCTTTATTACAGCTTCACATCGATGTTTCATTGAGCTGAAAATAGATTTAAGGTCTTTCTTCGTTATGTTATTATGTGATGCCAGAAAACACACAATTATATTCTGATTTAGTTCCTTTTTATTTCATGGGTACCTCATTCGGATAAGAATTTTCAATCTGTGCCATAAGTTTTTGATAGGATCGAGGTCGACTATTTCCTGTCCAGAACAACAACTCAATGATCTTAGAACGGTACTAGTCTTTCAATTACTTTACTGTGTGGCAAGGAGCAGAATCTTGCTGAAAACTAAATGAAGCATTGTTGGTAAATAGATCCCTGATGGAAGGCAGAAGTTTGGGTTCTAGAATGATGTCAATTAATTTTTGACGTTCAGTGTTCCATCGATGATATGAATGCGACCGATACCATCTGCTGATATGCATGACTAAATGATAAAACTATGTGGGTACTTCACAGTTTCCTGGATGCAGTCAGGATGCAGCATTTCTGCTATTTTACGTCTTACATATTTTAGGCTATCACTAACGAATAGCGATATTTTAGTTTCGACCCTCTATATAACTTGTTACCAATAATCATTTGTACAATTAATGTGTTCCATTGCCCTTCAATAATCATTGCACTGTAGTCCCTTTTATCGCTGCTGTAAATTGAGATAGTTGATGTTCGTAGAAAATTCTAACTTTTAGTCTTACATCTTCTAATATATTGCTGATTGTTTTTGAACTGGCAGAAAAACCAGCATCACTCAGATCACTTCTGTTGGATGTCCATGTAATTCTTTTTTTTTTCTAAAATATAGTATTTTTGTTCTTCTGTCATTCACAGATGTGGTGAACCTTTTTCGGCCTTTTCCTGCTTTTTTTAATATTAAATTTATCTCCACATGTCTTAAACAAACATTTCAGTCGCCAGATGTAGTTACTGAACTACCCACCTGTTACGTAATTTTAAGATAGGAAATACCACTTTCTCGTCACACGTGTGTCCAATCTACTCTTGTATTTGATGCCATTGCTTTTTGACTAAATATCATTGTTATCCTAGCCAGGAAACTGTCCTGGCCTCAATCCTACTGAAAACTTGTAGCACTGTTTGAAAACTCTTGTCCGAATGAGGTACCCATGAAATAAAAGGAGCTAATTGAGGATATATTTGTTTCCTGGCATCATGAAAGAACAAATAAAGAGCTGAAAACTATTTTCAGCTCAATGAAACATCGATGTTAATCTATAATAAAGAATAAAGGCAACCTCACTAAGCTCTGATAATTCACTGCTGTCAACAGTATCTAATGTATATCGACAGTTATTGCAGCATAGTTTTTTTGCGTTGCAAATATTTGAATTATGTTTTTCGTACTGAATTCAGTCTTAAATTCTCTTTAAAATGATATAAAATACTTTGCATTTTGTGCAACGTAAAATTTTCCATAAGCATACAATCTTAAAAAATACAACAATTTAAAAAAGTGTCCAGAATTTTGGCCACCACTGTATGTATTTTAAAAGCTCAAAATTGGGAAGGAATATTGGCTGTTTTAAATAAACATTTAAGATTGGCAGATATAGACCAGAGGTCACCAAAGTAGTGGTCCAAGAGAAAATTTCGCTGATCCCCAGTAAAATGTGGAATATACATAATAATCACGTCATAAGTCATGTTTCAAGATGCACTGAAACGTAATTCAATTCATAACAATACGTTTTGAGAAAAATTTAAGTATGCATCTAAAAGAAAGCTTCATCGACCTATCTCGTCCGGCGAAACTCTCAAATTTAAATTTCATTCATCGTTATCAAAATCTCAGTTTTGGCTTTCCATAAAAAGTGAATATACCCTTTTAGTGAACAGGCGAGGAAAATTCTGATTCAATTCTCCACAGCTCATTTATGTGAAAAGGTCTTTTCATCTGTCACAGCCATCAAATTATGGTACCGATTTCAGCTTGAAATATATTTATAAATGTAGTTCTTTGTCTTGACAACGTTGGATCTAAATATTCATAAACTTATTTCAATTAAGCAGGAACATCCATCTTACTAGGAATGCACAATGCTAAAAATTCGATGGACTTAAACCCTTTTTAATTTGATTTATTTAGTACAGTTTTTGTTTATTTTATTATGGTTTATTAATAAAACTTTCATAATTTGGTCCCAATTTAGAGATTCATTTTATTAACTAGGTACGTATATGTTTTCTTATATCATAATTTTTTATGTTGTTGTTGCTCATGCCACCTGTCTGACATAGTCAGATCGAGGCCCACGAAATTCATCGTGGCAATGGGCTAGATGTACGCCTGTCGTTGGCCTTACCCCTGAGCACCATACAGGTGACAGTACGATTTAGCTCGGTGAAATTCTCGAAGAGACAATAGAACATTACGATAGATGGCGCCACTATCTATCTCCACCTCCACAATTTAGGCATGGAACTAAAGTGGAGAGAAATTTTCTCCAGTTCCCTGCACTCATGATTCAGCCCACAAGACTTTCGGACCCACTGATTTAACGAGCACGTACTCCGTGTGTATTCGGAGGATATTTGGCGGTACGGGCATCGAACCCAGGCCTTCCGGTCCGGAGTCTGGTGCTCTAACCACTAGGCTACCCACGCGGCCCTTAATTTTTTTATAAATATATTTAATAATTCTTAATTTTTAATTAAATTTTATTAATTAAAAAATTAACAATTAATTTTTATAAATTTATCGTTACATTTTTAAATAAAAATATTTAACATTTAAAAATCCTATTAGTACTCTACGGGATTTAAATTATGAACTTACTGGTCTGTGAGGTCAAAAAGTTTAGCGACCCCTGATATAGACTACTGGAAACATTAAAATTCAATTTCTGGAAGGCTTGGTAAAAATTAAATTAAAATCAACCCCACAAAATGAAATTTGTTAAAATTAAAAAATATAAAACCAAATGCAAGAAAGAGGTTAGTCACCCTTAAAATACCTTAGATACAATATGAACTTTATTCAGATTTATTAATTTAAAGTTTTTGAATGCGAATTCCTGTGTCCGTGTGACTTAAAACAAAAATAACCTTATAATTAATTTTTTTCTCTATTTTATATACTAAGGAAAGAAGACTTATAATATAAAAATATGCTGCAACAATAGCTACATTAATTTTCGAACAAAAAAAATTATTTACATATATACTTTTTCCTTCTAGAGTATATAATTTGCTTCAAGATTCTCGAATTTTTCGAGTAACGAAGTTCATTGCACTCAAGTTTGCCGAAACCGAAGCGGTACAATTTAAAGGCAATTAAAGAAGATTCTTTCGGAATAATTTACGCAACGGATTCGTAAAGGGGTGGGGGCGGGTAAAGCGATGTTTAGAATAATGGTAATCCCTTTGTTTTGGAATAGAAAGTGCACTTCATTAAACTTTGATATCAGAACATCAGTTTTTTCATAGGCGAATTACATTTTTCAAGTAATTGCAATTCAGATGAAATTTTTAATTTATTTTTAAAACTTCAAAAACATTTTTTTTTCACTTGCAACCGGAATCAGCTTGGAGCTTTCATAAAGAGAAAGTTTTTTTTTTTTGAAAGAGATTTGTTGAGGTAGAATGTACAGTAAGAGTTTTATTTATACATTTTTATTTGTTCAGATATAGTTTTAACATGTTTGTAGATGTATGAAATGTGTTCGTAATTCGTTTGTTATTGCAAGCACATTACTCAGATGTAAAATCCTTTTTCCATTCAATTGTAGCACCATACATCTTCAGCGACAAGCTGGTTGTTGGTGAAGGAGGGAAGGAACACCCATAGTGATCTGGAGTGGTGTTTGGGTGCAGTGTTATTTGAACTGGCCAGTTTTGGGTCCGAAATGCATGCCTTCGACCAGGGGTGTCCAACATTCAGCGACTTAGCGACTCTTTTGGTGACTTGTGTCAAAACTTGAAAAGGTTTTTTTCTCACATTTTAAAGCATTCAGTTGAACAAAAATTTTATACACACGACTGTTTTGGATGACAATACGATACTTTAATGATTACATTAATTACCACTTAATGTTGTGATTCTGTCCTATGTATATATATATATTTATATTTAATTGTACCTATTTTAAAATGTCCGACTACGCTCGGAACCATGATTTTAAAAAAGCGCAGAAATGGATAACTTTCATGATATTTATTGTCACTTTTAGATTAGAATACATGTATAAAATTGTTTTAAAAACATTTTGACAAAAAAAAAATATTTAAATACAATATTTCGTCAAAAAATTAACTTAGAATAACATTTTTTTCAAAATGTTCTCCTTTTGTGAAAAATGCATCTATTATAATAATATTTTGCCTGTATATAGCTCAGACCTCTGTACAGAGGCTCAACTACGATTTTTGAAAAATTCACACTATTTTCAGAGTTACAACCATTTGAAATAATTATCTGCGTTTTTTCTTAAAATTTCTCCCCTCTGTTGTCGTAAAACATGGATAAACCCACTTCTAAGTTATATATTTCAAAAATTCTAGATGACTGAGCTATATACAGGTAAAACATTATTATAATAGAGGCATTTTTTACAAAAGGAGGATATTTTGAAAATGGGTCATTCTCTGTTCATTTTTTGTCAAAATATTGCACTTAAATAATTTTTCATTGTAATACTATTCTTAAAACAATGTTATATACATTTTCTAATTTAAGTGACACTAAATATCATAAATATTATTCATTTATATGCTTTTGCAAAATCACGGTTCCGAACGTAGTCGGATACCTTAATAAAAAGTAGCTAAAACAAAAATTTTCTTTGTTGATCTAAGTAGGAATTGAATTAATTTTTTTATAGTACTTGTTGCTGTTATAGTCAGTAGAAGACTTAAATAGTCTGTATACTTCACATCCAATCTAGAATATTTCCGTTTACATTTAATAACTGCTGAAATCTTCAGGCGGTCACACCAAAATGTTTCGGCAGTCCATCGGTCGATTGCGATCGACGTAATGCTTACCTTGGCCTTAGTTGACTGAGACCCTTCCCTATTTGGGACAGTCGTTTAGAACTTTTATTCCTACCCTTTGTTTTTGCGGCTTGTAGAAGGAATACCCCTTTTCTCGATTAGAAACTTGTTTTTCTGTTTTGACTTTTTGAGTGATACTGAGTGTTTTTTTCCAGGTATAGAAGTTTAAGTTGGCATTACTTTCCAAGATGGCGACCGATTTAACAGCTGTCAAGTGATTTATTCTTAGTTTGGTTTGGCAATTCATCATGAATAGACTCACGCCTGAACAACGCTTTTAAATTGTGCAATTTTATTTCGAAAATAATGGCCGATTTTCATAAGCGAATTTTGTTTAGCGATGAAGCGCACTTCTGGTTGAATGGCTATGTCAACAAAACTGCCGCATTTGGAGTGAAGCTAATCCGCAAGTGTATGTCGAAACACCGTTACATCCAGAAAAACTTAACTGTTTGGTGCGCTTTATGGGCTGGTGGAACCGTTCTTCAAAAACGATGAAGGCCACAACGTTACAGTCAATGGTGATCGGTATAGAGCCATGATTACTAACTTTTTCATTCCTGAATTGAACAATCATGATGCCCAGGAGCTGTGGTTCCAACAAGACGACGCAACATGTCACACAGCTCGCGCCACAATCGATTTATTGAAAGACACGTTTGATGACCGCCTAATTTCACGTTTTGGACCTGTGAATTGGCCTCCAAGATCTTGTGATTTAACACCGCTAGACTATTTTCTGTGGGGCTATGTAAAGTCATTGGTCTATACGGATAAGCCACAAACGCTTGACCATTTGGAAGACAACATTTGCCGTGTTATTGCCGATATATGACCACAAATGTTGGAAAAAGTCATCGAAAATTGGACGTCCAGATTGGACTACATCCGAGCCAGCCGTGGCTGTCATATGCCACAAATCATATTTAAAATGTAATGCCACAAGATTATCTTTCGAATAAAAAAAATTCATGTCAATTGAATAATACATCGTTGTTTTATTGCAATTTAAAGTTCTATACCTCTAAAAAAACACCATTTACTTAGAGAAGGCTGTTTTTCCAGCCACTTACTGCAATTGTTATACATCGCCAGAAGGTATAGTGTAAGTGGACGGTTGACGTGTGTGTCATTGGTTTTTTGGTTGACTAAACGGGCAATATCTTGTTGAGACCGTGGATCTAGTTGACGTGTGCGCCGTTTTGAATCCCTAGTCGTACTTATTGAGAATGCCTTCGTTAAAATCTCTACAGCAGTTGTCTCCAACCCCGGTCTACGGATAGGCACTGGTCGGCACAAGAAACATTGAATTATTTCCATTTTATTTACCGTGATATATTTGTCTTCGGCTTGGGCTATTTTTTATGAAAATATCTTTATATTTTTTTGGTAAATCCCTTTATATTCTTTTTGGTGTAGCTATATTTTATTCTGAAGCACGTTTAAATACAATTAAAATAAAATTATTAAATCATAACAATCTAGAATATAAACAATCAACGTCCTCCCCCTTAGTGGGCCGCAGTAAAATTATCCAACGATGACCAATCGGGGGTGATAAAGAGGTTGGAGAACACTGCTCTATAGCAGTGATCCGCAACCTCCGGTCCGCGGATCAAATATTGCCGGGCCGCCGAAAGAACATTCAACTATTGCCATTTTATTTAAAGTGGTGCTTTTCTGTCGGATTTGCTCAACTTTCCCTGGAAATCATTTTATATTCCACGTTAAATCACTTTTATTCATTTTTTGGTGTAACTATATTTTATTCTGAAGGCATATTTATGTAAATTTATGTAACTAAAACATTTTATGTACATTTATGTAACTGAAACTTTTTATGTACATTTATGTAACTAAAACATTTTATGTACATTTATGTAACTAAATTAAAATTTTTAAATCAAAACAATATAAAATATAAACAATCAACGAGTCTCACCCTCTGCGGGCCACGGTAAAATTATCAAACCTTGACCGGTCCGCGGCGATAAAAAGGTTGGGAAGCACTGCTCTATAGGATGAATGCATAATCAACCAGAATCATTAAGCTGTGCTGTCTTCTAGTGTTCCATTCTTGGGTCATAACTTCGGTGACAAGCTGTTGAGCTTGACATGGATTATTTAATTGATGCACAGACCTATAGGTTCGCAGCTACACCGTGTAAGCCTTAGACCTCAGAAACGAAAGTAATCCCTATTTGGGCCAGTCGTTAAGGGCTTTTATTCCTGTGCTTTGTTGTTTGCTGCTTGCAGAAGTAGGTGCCGCTGCACATCCATTGATTTGTCACCAAAATTTAAATATCTTTTCAAAAGAAATTGAGGAAATATTTTTTAAAATATGAGTAAAATGTGAAGAGGAACAAGTGTTCTTTCATATAAGACGTAAATTTTTAATTCCAATTCGATGCAATGTGCGTTACATATTTAAGCGGATCCATTTTTTTTTTCAGAATTTCTTATGGCTTTTTCATTTTATTTCTTCAGATTTTTAATTGGAAAAGAAAAAATAATACCTGTTAAAGAAAAACAAGCATTTTAACACTTTTATCATTTATTACGATGAGAGAACACCAACTAAATAGTTACAAGAAAAACATCAATTGCGTTTAACATCTTCTTTAGAATAGATTTTTTTTAAAAAAAAACCCACTGTCGAAAAATCACAGTGTGCGACAAAGCGGAAAATTGAAAATTGGAACATTGGATCGAACTGATTCGATGGTGTGGGGAGAGAGATCCGGAGTTATATATATATGAAATGTTACGATGTATATTGTACTTTTACTCACATTACACAGTACTAGGGATTGCAATATCGGTATACAGCAGTGCTTCTCAAGCTTTCAATACTGGCGCCCCCCTTTTCAATCACAATTTTTATCGCGCCCCCCTTATACATCAATAATGTACTGAATGCAGTAATAATGCACTTTGACGCTAAAGCAACGATCATTATTATAAACCGTACAAATTCATGACATAAGTATTAAATTTTGTATATGTTACTCTTAAGCAAAAAAAATTAAGTAATAGGATAATTATTATGTTATTTTTCTTTTCTCTAATTTTTAAATTGGAACATATTGCAAAATGCGGTGGTTTAGAAGACAAAATATAGATATCAGCTAAACGTAGAAAAATAATTCAGAGGGGCAATTTCTAATCAAAAGCATTCCTTTGAAAAACTTCGCTCTGTAAGACAAGCCCATGGAAGTCGCTAATACTTACTAAACTTGTTCTTAATTTAGTATTAATTAATTAGTTATAAAATACTCTGTGAAGCACTGATACATTAAAAGTATATCGGCTGTAGTGCCCGCTCTTTGCACAAGTTCATTAAAAAGAAAATAAAACATTATTCATATAAAATCGCTTAATTGTAAGGAGAGTAAAGCCAAGTGTGCGGCAATGTTTACAAAAATGTAAAATTATTTTTTTTAAAATGATTGCTCAAATTATAATTAGTTTTAATAACTGTAATTTTAAGCCTAAAAAAATTAGCATTTAGAATTGATGTTGAATAATGAACAATAAAAAAAATTTGATGTAGAATAATTGTATTATTTTTAATATTTAAAGCAAAAAGACTTCAACTTGTTTTAATCCTGGAGCAGGCACGCAATCGATACTAATGGTCGAGCGGGGTTATTGTGTGAGTCACCCCAATCCTTCTTTTATAATTATTTTTATAGAACACAATAAAAATCGTAATTCCAGTGAATAATTTAATTAAGAGAAAATATACGCACCCCTGCTTTCAAGGACACAGAAAATATTTCGGAAAAAATGTTATCACCCCGGGAACTCAGACAAAACAAGTACCTTAAGATTGTAAAAAACGACTGTCACTCCCAAAAAGGGAGAAATGTGACAAATATATTTTAGTTCACGTTAAGACTGTCAAACAGGAGGATAGTGTCAGGACCATTGGTAACAATTAAACAGTTTTGCCAGAATTACCGATTTCGTGCACACTGTGCTCGGCGTGACCGCTCCCGGATTAAAAGTGTATTTATTACAATATGGATGTTCTAAAAAATTATGTAAAACGTTTTCATTATGCTTGGCTTAGTAATCCTTCAAACTTCCTAAAGGAAAAAACAAATACATAAGAGCAGGGACGTAACTAACCGTACAAGCAAGCTCGAAGGTCAAACCGCATACATTCTGCTGCCTACAGCTGATGGCAATAATATATAACAGTGATGAACTTTTATCGTCCAAAATTTTTTTTTTTTTGATTATTGGTCTGGGTTTTGTCTTTCCTCTGAAAAGAGTAGCATTTTCGCTTTGAAAAAAAAAACATAAAAAAATCTCTCATCAAGGGATTACAGCAAATCGAATAAAACGTTTTTATTTGGTTATAGTATCAAAGATAGCTAAAAATGAGGTTTTGAGGTAGAAACTTTTATTTTTGATGATGCAAAATCGCAGATAATATATATATATATATATATATATATATATACTATTTCCGTGTGTATATTTTTTATTATGTCAGAAAGTATTTTGTTTTATTTCATTCTAGTAAATAAATTTTTTTAAATCTTTTATTTTTGATATGCTCGCGCTCCCCTTGTAGGTTTATCGCACCCCCCAGGGGGCGCGCCCCTGGTTTGAGAAACACTGGTATACAGGGATACCGAATACCGGTATTTTGCGTCATTTGTACAGTTTTGTAATACCGGTATTCACAAGTTTAAATACCGTTTTTTCGGTGTTTACTAGAAACTTTTTTAATTGTCTCCACTATATGTTCAGGGATCATCAACCTATCAAAATAGTACACATTTTTGTTTTTTTGTCTCCCTAACGGGTGAAATTATTTAAATTGTGAACAGAAAGTTGCATCGTACAATCGATAAAATATGTGAATCATCCAAGAGGTGGTTCAAAACTATCCTATTACAGCTGAGAGCGATACTGGAAACGCGTAGAATTCGTAGTCTGATATTCGTATCTGTGAAAACAAGGTTGTAGTGGTGAAGAAAGTGCGTAATATTTCGATATTTTTTTAAATTGGGGAGTTTGTAATTAATATTGTATTTGTATATCATACTTTAGGATTCAAAATATATTTCAGATTCATTATATATATACTCATAAATAATAACCCATAATAATGAATAAGTATAACTTTAAAGAATATGAAAAATCAGTTGATAATACTTCTGTTAATAAAATTTGTAATAGTACCATAGACTGAAAAGTGATATTGATAATTTTTCATAATTTAAATAAATAAGATGTTCTTTTACTTTTGTGTGATTCTTTATATACCTTTGTAATTTATAAGTTGCAAATTATTTTTGTGATGTTCACACTTATTAATAAAACTGGCAAATTAAACAAAGTAACACCTGTTTTCTTCCTTTTTCTAAAATTTCTATTACCGGTAATAAGATCTAAAAAGTACCGAATACCGGTATTGAACATTTGGTCCAATATTGCAATCCCTACACAGTACTAATTTATCAATAATCATCGCTTTTGATTATTTTATTGTAGAAAAATAATTTTATTTTGAGTCTAAAAGTGTATAACTATATTTAAGTCCTTTTCCATTTTTCGTAAATTCAACCTCTGTGTGTAGCAATATCAAAAAATTCTGAATTTTTAAAAAATTATTTTCCTCTTGATTGCCATATTATGGAACATCTTTTACTTACATAGGTAGGGAATCGCATTAATGATAATGTTTTTCTTCAAAGAGCCATCATCCATTCTATTAAATAATGTTTCTTTCTCTCATGAAAGTAACATGCAAGCTCATTAAGTAATTCAAATATTAATTTATGCGTACTTTGCCAATGAGTTAGAAACACAAGATCAATGTTTTATTGCGCAATCTTTTGCACGGATAACTGCTCTGATTCGTATGTAAATCGAGTCTACATGCTTCTGGGATTCATTTACTTCCAGAGAATATCATGCATTGCCTATACACCTTGTAGGTCATGTAAAATAGATGGAGAGTCAGATGCGTATTTCCACCATATCCTACACATTCACTATGGGGTTAAGATACGGGCTACGTGGTGGCTATAGAAAGGGTTGCGCGTCAGATTGATGTTCAGTAAACCAATGTTGAACACTTATGGCATAATATATATATATATACATTACAGTCCATGAAGTATCTGTCGCCATCGGGGTAAAAATGCAACATTTCAGGGTGCACTTGATCTGGTAGCATATCTAGGCTATTTTCCTTCGAAGAACATCCCTTCCATGCCAGCAGAGCATGCCCCATATCAAGATATTCCCAATAGAATCTTGTGCAGTGCGAGTAAGGCAAGATAGATTCGTGTCTTCGTGGAATTATCGCCAAATTTAACGTCTTCCCTCAGTGCAAAATAAAGTGTAGAGTGGTTCATTCGACCACACTACCCGTTTCCAATCTTCAGATGTCCAGTGCCTTTTTTTACGACACCAAACGAAATAATTTTTTTTTTTTTTACATTTCGGGTGGGGAAAGAGTGGTTTTCTCACAGGCACCCAACTTTGTATGCCTATCCTCTGTAATTCCCTGCGCGTTGCTTGAGCTGAAATTTGTTGGGAAGAGTCTTGGATGACGATTTGTGTCAATTGAAGCACAGTATAGAGTCCCTGTTCTGCAGTAGAATTCTTCGGAAAAGACGCCGGTCAAGCTCTTGGAAAGGTTTGCTCGAATCGCAGTTACGTATTCTAGAGAAGGACTGTGGGTTCTGATTCCAACTTTTGAAAATCTTTGATATGGCTGCTTTTCGAGACACCCCACTAAACGGTTACCAACTAACCAACTATAAGTCATTTTTCAAATGGTGATAGATGTATCGTTTTGCCCATTTTACTTCATTCATCGTGAAAAGCAATCTTACACCTTACGCATGCTAGCATTCTAATTCAATGTAGTACACGCCATAAAAAAAGAGTGGCCGCGGTAGCCGAGTGGTATAGGTATCGGACCGTGGCTTGCTTTGTCACGGGTTCGAGCCTAGTACCACTAAAGACCCGCCGTGTAGGGCAACGATGCACGTTAAATCTGTCGAGAGCTGAAACGTCCTCCCGATGGTGTGGTGTGGTAGTTAGGAGAGGGGGTGCCAGCTCAGGTGTCGTCCACGTCACTTGACCATGGTTCAAAATTACGTGGTCCGTCGCTAAAAGCCCTTGTGTAGCTGAACAGTGCGACGTTAATATTCAATCAATCAAAGCCATTAAAAAGAGTGAGTGAGTACATACTCTTCCCTATTACGCCTCAAAAGGCAAATCTCAAAGGTTTCTAATCCATTGTCGAATGTGAGTAGTATAAAAATATGTGTTAAGTAAACTAAACTTATATATATATATATATATATATATATATATATATATATATATATATATATATATATATATATATATATATATATATATATATATATATATTATATATATATATATTATATATATATATTATATATATATATTATATATATATATATATTATATATATATATATTATATATATATATATTATATATATATATTATATATATATTTATATATATATATATATATATATATATATATATATATATATATATATATATATATATATATATATAATGGCGCAACATCCATGAGGGTCAAGACTTACTGTGTCCTTCTCAGTATTCGTGTCCTAAGGTACATGAGCAGATGTACCGGTTAAGTGGTCAGTCAAACGTGAAACTCCTAGTGTTTAGTCTCTAAGCATGCTTGGTACTCATTTATCGGCCCACTGAGTCGACCTAGCCCACCCTGGGCCGATGGTGTGGAAGAGCGATACGCTACAACTCGGCCGCTTGGCTTATATATTAAAAAGTTAAGTTTAATTATTTGTATTCAACTGTTTCATTAAGAACGTTTTTAGTTTCACTTATTCAATACGACATTAATGATGACAAGGATCGATACTTACGTCTTACACCGTCGACGAATTTTGCCAAACGGTAATGTGTCGTCAATTCAAAATATGTCTCCATACGCTGTCATCGGTAATATTACTCTGTTTGAATGTGCGCGTGAACGGTTTCCCCTCTTGGCTGTTAATCGCCGCATTTGATGACGTTTTTTAATTTGACGAAATTGGTCTGCGGCTTATTTGCATACCCAGGAAACTTTTTGTAAGTGAACTTCATTTTATGTTAACTGAGAAATAAAATTAATACAAGCCCAAGTAAAACAGGAATTATGTACATATTAAAAATCCTCGCTTGCCCATATGATTGTATTTTTAATTATTCATTGTATTGATTGTATTGTTATTTGTCTCTACCTAATATTACTAAACGCAGCATTTTATAGCAATTGCTTAACTATATCAAATAAGATATAAAAGTATTTTTTCGCTAACACAGGGGAATTTTTAAACGATACGTGAAAACTATTGGTGACAATATGATTTTCGAAAATTGCTGATTTTGAAACTAATTCAAATAGCACACATTTGTATTCCTATTGGTGCATTTGCATATCTATATATATTTCAATAGACAACACGCATTTATCGTGCATCTGTGAGCCTACATCAGAAAAAGTAACATATATTTTTATAAAATGCTTGCGAGCATAGCTGGTTCATCTAACCATTGTTTTTAACTGGGTATTTTGAAACAGTGGGTGATCAGTGAGGCTTGAAGCAAACAATACATCTATCAAAGATTCTTGAAACTAGCGAATTCCCCCCTTTACATGGTCTGGTGCATATGCTACATTTGAAGAGTTCGGTATTTGAATTACTCTAAACCGCAGACTAACCATACAACTCAATAATTATTCTTTCTACATGCGTAACATAAAATAGTTACCAGTAGGAAAACGAGATTAAATTATATGTATTTTAATAATATTTATATCAAGACGCTTTAGTCGGATGTTATTCATATCTAGTATCAAGTTAAACAGATATAATTGTTATAACAGTTCTCGAAATAAAAGTAAAATTAATTCTGAGATAATTTATGAGTGTTATCTCTCTTAAGAGAAGTCGGAAACCTCTATACCGGCAATGTTAAATTGGCTGTTTTCGATGTACCTTTTCTCAAAACCTATTCCATGCACATGCTTGAAATTTTTCATACAATTAAAGTACACCTTTCTCATTATACTGAAAGGAGCTTTTAGCTAATTCTGAATTTTTTTTAAATAATTCATTAAATATTTTATCAAACATAGGAAAACTATATATATGAACCCATTTCTCGCCTTAGAAAATTGGTAAAAAATAAATGTTTCAGCTGTTTACAGGAAAGCTCATCGTTTCAGTATATATTAGCCATCATTATAAGTACGTCATAAAAACATGCATAGCTGTGAACATTATTTTCCAAAAAAGGTACATCAAAAAACAAAAATTTACATTTTGAGATAAATGAGCCTTAATGTATAATTACTTTTTTTATTAATACATTTCTTCCTATACTCTAAATGATCTACATCTTTTTTACATAATATCATCATCCTCTCTTCTTTCCTTTTTTCTTTCCCAACTTCCTTTAATTTTGTAAACATGAGTATTTAACCTTTAACAGTCTCTGCTTGTTGAGGCGCTCCATTGCCTGCATTGTTTAATCAACGGGCTCAATATTAAGTTTTCTCAAAATTTCCGGTTTTAATACATTTTCCATATTAAATTATGAAATTGCATCATATGTACCCAATGATAATACTTCTATTTATACAAATATTTTCGTCGGTACACGAGACCATATTGCGTTGTTTCTACTTTCCTTTGGGGTTTTGTGTATCTCCATGTAAACACTTTTTTAACAATTCTGTATTAAATGTTTCCTTTCCATCATTCATTCAACTTTTAAACATAAACAAAATACTTAGTTTACATTTTTCGCCATTTAAATAGGCGTGGACCAGTTTCAATGATCACTTAAAAATAGGGTTTAAGGGCTTCTATTTACCCTAGAGGTTAAAGTAAGGTATTTTTAGAAAGGTTAAAATCTATACAATTTGAAAATGTAAAAATCTCAAAATTGTCATATTAATTAAATTTTTTGTTTCCAACACCTCTTAAATAATTCCAGAACTCACAAATCCTATACGCACGCCCTTATTAAATAGCTTTTATCTTAACAAATTTACATTAAAAAATGCAAAGCCTCAACTGTAATAATTTGTGATTTAATGAACAAATTGGAAAAAAATACAAGTTAAAATTAAAAATAATAGTAATAGTCATATTTAATCCATGTCAGCTGTAAATGTATTCATGTCCATAAATTAAGGATAATTCAGAATCGCACAAAAATCAGACTCTAGAATAAAAATTTCAACTGTAGAATTATCACGCACATACTTCAGAATAATATGCAAACTACAGGAAGCCACCAGATGAAGTAGATACTGCATCACAATGTCGAGAGTGTAAAAGTAGGGTACATAAGAAAAGGTGGCAAAGAAGTAAAATTGTTCATAATCATTCTATAAGCCACTTAGTGCCATAACCAAATACAATTCTGGTCACATGTTATCTACAAAATAAATTTTGTTGTGCTATCTCTTGCCTTTCTTTGTGTTGCATTTACGGTGGCCAGCAGTGTAGTTATGACACAGAAGACGCATGTGGTGACTTTTTACGTGGTAAAATTATCGGTAACCCAGAATGTGGGTGCACTCAGATGGAAGCATCCCAGGAACTTGGAATTGTCTAAAATGTCAACCATAGGCTTTGGGAACGATTGCAAGATGAAGGAAATGTCAGTAAACATTAAACAGGTCGCCCCTTATAACAACTGAAAACTAGTATTTGGTACTAGTAATACCTAATGAAAACTATTATTTGGCATTAACTGCTAAGAGAAGCAGAGGCAGCGTAGGGTTCACAGCCACTCACGCGTTTTCGCCAGCTGATATCTTAGAGTAGGTAAATTGCGATATGAGAGCATCTGAACAGTGGGGAAATATGTTGTTTTCCTTTGAGTCTAGGTTTAGCTTGAAGTCTGATTCACGTCGGACTTCCATACGAGAACACGAGGTACCCGTTACCACCAAGACAACATCATTGAACGGCACCGTTATGGCGATGCAGGATTGCTCTTTTTTGTGGAAATATACTGGACTCACATGGACAGATTTGCATGCTAAAATCGGAACCATGACATGCCAGATTTATTGGCACTTAATTCTGAAATAACATGTACGTTAGCTTAGGGGTGCCGTGAGTGTAGAATTTGTACTTATGGATGACAACGTCTATTCTCAACGAGAAAACATTGTAAGCGGATACCTTCAAATTTAGGATATCTCCCGTGTGGAATGGCTTGTATTCTCACCTGACTTGAATCCGATAAAACATGTGTGGGACATATTTGGCTGACTAATTGCACACAGTGAACCACCGACTACATGTGTACCAGAACTTTCAGGAACATTGCTTTCTGAGTGGGGTAATTTTCCCCAAGATCAACTCGATAGTTTGATACTCAGCATACGGACATTATTTCAATACATGAGATACATACAATGTATTAATCATGATCCCAACCATGTAATATTAAATTTCGAAAAGGGGTTATTTTTTATAATTACTCCAGAGTGCAAAAATAGTAGTTTTTACGAATGGAATTATACATGCACCATACTTTTTGTTCTTTGTACTTTGTTTAATAAATGGGCCTTATGAATGAATCAAGTATGTTTTATTTTTGAACCATTATTCACCATCTCTGGCGTTTTCTTTAATTTAGGGACATAAGGGCAATAAGGGGGCTACTATCTTCTTTATCCGAAGCAGAATAATCAATCTCTCTTGCTCACATTAAAAATCTAAGACTGCATCTAAGAATGCCATTTCAGAAGCCAAAGCCAGTATCCTTTATTATTACAAACCGTTTTCCTTAATTTTTTAATGCATGATGCAATAAAAGTAGAATTTTAAAACATCGTCGTTCAATATTTGTTTCATCATTATAAATTTTGATGCTTCTTTAAAATTATTTTAAAATGTTGTCCACCGAGGAAGTTAGGAAATTCTCTGAAAAGGATTATTAATATTTCAAAAAATATTTTTACTGCGAAAAATAACGTAACAAGCACAATGCAGCTGAAGATCTATTAATTCCTGTTTCATAGACTCACTACTCTGCACTGGCTATTCAGCTCTAAAAATATTTATTTACTCTTAAAATGGATATATATCTTGAAATAGACAATTTCAACAAACTTATTCCTATATGCTTTCCTTAATTTAAATTATTATCTCTTAGAATACATATCAGGGTCGACGTTGTTTCTGTTTGATTCAAGTATTGGTGCGACTAAAGACTCGTCGTGTGGAGGAGCTTATGCACTTTAACCTTTTAACTGGTTTGCCCGTACACTTTACCGACTCCCGAAAGCTGGCCACAACCGATTTTCGCATATGCTGCATGGGCACTGATATTCTCTTCTTTCAAACTTTGATGTACGCAAATTTTTAATTCTTATAGTAAGATTATTAGTACTAGTATTTTTAGAAGATGTAGTTTGTGCCCATGATACTGAAATATTTATCATCCGGGATTTTATTTGTTGCGAAGGCGAGAACTTGTCATTAAAGTAAGGAATTTAGATTCTTAGAATATTCGACAAAGAACAGGGATTGGCAAGGCAATGTGTAGTTTGTTGTTTGAGAAGAAATCTAAAAAAATCCGATACTATCTCTATCTCCATTGCAATGTAAGACTGTATTATACTATACATCAAATTGTGTGTGTCTTTATATGTTTTTGCACTCACACACATAATCTCCAATCGTTTGATAAAGAGTTACGGACATTAAAGTTTTTTGTAAGTATGAAAGAAATTATTTTGAGATATATGAAACATATTCTTCACAGTAAGCGAAGTATATTTGTAAAAAGCAAATATTTAAGAGTTTGTGTGTGTGTGTGTTCCACCATTATAAAATAAAAAATTAGCGTGGGAACTTTAAATTGAAAATAAAAATTAAATCCTTCCATTTGCATATTCTGTTACATATTATGCTTAGCAGTATGCAATTAAAAAATTGCATTCTTTTCGGAACATTTGAAACAAAAAACTTTACCACTTAATGGACTAAATACTCCAAGACTAAAAAACATTTACATTGGTGTATTGTTGAAATTTGGGGAGTGTGCGCCAAAGCTCAAGTACGGTCCTTGTTTCTAGATGGAAATTCCCAATTGCAAGTATCGTTACCAGTAGCCGCCGTGTAGCTTTAAAAAAAGTTCAATATTAATTATCAATTATTCTATAAATTAGATTGCATAGAGCTGTAGCAAATTTTTTTTCTCGTTATTATATCCAATGTTTAATGATTTTAATTACAATTAAAAGACACCTGTAAAATTACATTAGTAAACACGCTTCATCATAAATGATTAAACTCAATTGAACAGCAACATCAACGAAGATATCAAGTGTCCGTACAACCGATTAGCTTAAAAATTCGGCTTTTTTGGAGAATAGGTTAAGTAAAATACTTGAGGAAATCAGTTAAATGTTTCATATATTCAGGAGAAACTCCCACATTCAGCTCTTTTATTCATTTCGAATTAATATTTATTGTTTAGAATATTAAAAAATCGTTCTTTGTAGAAATGTATTCCTAGGTTAAATAAAAAATGAATTTAAAAATTCCAGGTAAGTATATTAAGTATTTATTTTGAAAAAAGTTGTATGTATATAGACTTTTGGCAAAATACAGTAGTTCCCAAAAATCTGATACATATAAAATAAATTTTTCAAATGCAACATCAAACATTGTTAGCTTACCTAACAACAGATGATATATATATATATATATATATATATATATATATTCAATTAGATAAATCATTCCTTTATAGGAAATTTGAAATTAGAAAATATTTCTCCAAGTAACATACTGAACTTTATCAAACATTCAAATTACATTCAAAAATAAAAACAAATCTATGATTTACGTGTCAAAAATAATGTCTTTCTTTTCACATATGATTTATTGTCTATGGTTACCAAAGTGTGCTCAGAAAAGCACTCAGATTTTTGTATCAAATTAAGTGAAACTGAGATGTAGACAATTGGCTATAATATGCATCTAAGAGTTAATATTCTTTCAATTTTCCGGGTTAAACATAGAATTATATTGGTCCAATAATTATGTCACCGAACTAATACTTTATTCACTTGTGTTCCCTAATTTTTCTTTAAAAAAACTAAATGCAAAACTGCTTCTCATGGCCAGCTTATAATTTTGAAAAAAAAACTTTTTCAGCTAGCAAAGCGAGAATTCCAAAATTAAGGTATGTTCATCGCAAGGAAATTTAGAATGATTACTTTTCACTGCTACGATAGAAAACAAATACACTCATGGACAAACAAATTAGAGCATCAAGAAAGAGTCATCAAAATGAAACGAAATTTTACATATGTAATGACCACTTTGATATAAGTAAAGAATTAGAAAATCAAAGAAAAGGGATAATTTATTTCAAAGAAAAAGGCAAAAGAACGGAGGATTTAATATCATGTTGAACCCTATCTAGCACGAATGCACGATTTGATACCAACGGACGATAAGGTATACAAGTTCCTTAGGATATCTTGAGACATTTCGCTCAATATTTGCTGTAACCGCGCCTCTAGTTCGTTCAAACTCGAGGGATGCCCAACTCACCGTCCCCAACTGATTCCAGATATCTTCGATTGGAGACAAATCTGGGGATCAGGCTGACCCAGGAAGGATAGTAAAAGTGCAGAGACAGACTTGTGACATCCTTGCTGTGTGAGGCCGAGCATTGTCTAGTTTACAAATGGCTCCTGGAAGCTGTTGCACGAGTGGCAACACGTGTGGTTGCAGGATATCCTAGACATACCGCTGTGCTGTCATGGTGCCACGGATCAAAACTAGGGGTGACCGTGTATTGTAGGCAATGGCACCCCTTACCATCACACCAGCTGTGGGTGCGATTTGTTGCCGTAAAGCAAAGGCAGGATTGATGCGTTCACCACGGGGTCTCCACTCACGAACACCATTGTCATCACTGCTGAGATTGAATCTGGATTCGTCGCTAAAGATGACCTGGTTCCATTCCGCTGCAGTCCAGTTTCCTCCAATTTGGCACCACTCCAAACGGAGGCATCGATGGGTGGGCATCAATGGCAGCACACGTAATGGGCGCCATGATCCCAAATGTCCTTCAGCTAGGCGCCTTCGTATGGTTCGAGAAGATACATGCCCCCCCCTAGTGAAGGTGCTACTTGTGCCTGTATGGCGGCTGATGAAGCAGTTGGCTGTACGCTTACATTTCTTACGATGTGGCGGTCTTCTCGACGAGTGGTCTGCCAGGGGCATCCTGAGCCTGGTCTTCGTGGAAATGACATCTCTCGAATCCACTGGTCCCAACACCTCCTCACAAGGCCTAATTGACGAGCTACTCGCCTAGCTGACCAACCAGCTTCTATTATGCGGACGATTCTCCCCCAAGCTGCAACAACTGCTCATATTGTCTTCGAAAATGGCCTTAATTCGAAAAAAATTAAATATTATTAAGAGGAAGAAAAAAACTTATGAAAATGTTCGAACAATTACATGAACGGTTCCCACTCTGTACAAAAATGTTTTGAACAAATTCTCATTTTTTCAATTTTAATGTGTTACTTTTGAAATGTGTTTGAAATGACCTTCAGGATAATAGATATTTTTATTTTCATGTCTACCTCAGCTTTTGCTTTGTAAACGATTCAGTACACTTAAACAAGCTTTTGTTACCTGTTTCATATTCCATGGAGAACGACGTTAAACGCCCTATGCGCAATCACACTGCATTTCTAATCATTTGCATATCTCCCTGACATGTACCTTCATGCCAAGTTTTGTTACGACCCCGCAATTATTTCTTGGTACGCTAATTTTTTTTTGTCCATGAGTGTGTTATAAAATCAAGGAAGGAACATTCCTCACATTGTTTCTGTATTTCTTTATCAATATTATGTTTTCGACTACGAAAAATTAATACATCGGAATTGTAACTTTTTAAAAAAATTTGCAACTTGTTATTACTTAACTAACATAATTAATTTTTAAAACATAGTATAACTATTTTTTTTAAAAAATTAGTAATCAAAAAACTACTAAACACTTAACACTTAAAAAACACTTTAAAACACTTAACGTACACTTAAAAAATTCTCAACATAGCTTTAAATACTGTATTTCTTTCTTGATGTGGTACTTAGTGGGATATCTTTTAGCGTCCACAAGAACTTTCAAATGTTTTTTTCAAATCCACAAGAACTTTCATTAGTTTTTTGTAATTTCTGCATCGATGTTCCTCCATTCTTCTGTGATCATTGTTTTTACTTCACAATTTGTTTTTATATGTCATGTTTTCTTACTTTAAATTCAGATTCTCCCTGCATATATTTTAATGGGCTTTAATCAGGAAATTTATGAGGTGTTTTAGGAATTTAGGTACTGATATACGGACACCAGATATGTGCGCGTACGTTGAGAGCAGGGTGCTTAGGGTCATTATCTTGTTAAAAAAATGCAATCGTCTCCTATACCCAAGTTTTTGGAGGATAAATTCAAATTATACCTTAAAATATTTAAATAAAGCTCATGATTCACAATAACCTCAAAAAATACCAAATTATCTAATTCTGAAGCCTATTTACACCCCTACACAAGAACACATCACTTCACTGTTCCAACTTAATTCTTGGAATTAAGGTTCAGAAAATTCAGCATTAACAACAAATTGGTTGGAATGGTAGCAAATTGAGCATTTTAAGTTTAAGCTGGCGCATAACAATTTGGAGAAGAAAAAATGAGGAATTCCCAAGAATTTAGTTGGAATTGCAAGTGTATGAACATCTCTGAGCGCCACTGTATGTGTGGTGAATTCCGAAAAATAGCTGTGTTTAATAATCGCGTTGACAAATCTCTACTGCTGTAGCAGAACTTGAATGTTTCATTCTTCTGTCAAACTTTTTTCTTTATATGTACACATTAGGTAATTATATCTAAGCTGCATTTCATGTAATTAAATTAATCTATTTGAAATTAAAAACTGCGTAGAATAAAATTTCTTAAATGTTATCCTCGACTGCCTCAAATTGATCACCTGACTGTAACATCTGCTCATGCACCTCAGCGCCTATGGCCACAAAAACTGAGATGGGCTCAGTAGGCCTTGACCCTCATGGGCTATAACGCCACTGAGTTTAGTTCAGTTATCTTCAACATCACAAGTGCTATAATAAAAACACTAATCATTCAGTTAAAGTCTTATTTTGCGTTTTATTTAACACTTGAATGCCGAATAAGACCCTTTATTTTTAAAGTACTATTTTTACATACAGCAAGATATAAATCCTTTGGAAGATTAAGGGGTTTTTAACGAATTCCTTTTGTCTTTACAATATTGAAATCCTGTTACTAATGGGAAAAAAGGTTTAAGCATTTGTTAAGAGGAAATATTTTTCTCATGAACAAATAGGATTGCAAGAGATAAAAATTCCAAGGAAAGAAAGCTAAATAATATTGGTCTGAGTGTTAAGGATTAATTATTCTTTAAATATTTTGTTGTAATTACATAAGATAATTATGGGATTTATTTATATTTTAAAAAATGCAGATCTTAACTATTCAACCTAAAAGCATTTAGTGGGAAAGAGAAATTTTTGAGTTGAAAAATATTTAAAACAGTTACAGGTTAAATAAGGATATTTAATAGCAGAAATAAAAAAAATCATGAGTATCAAGAGCTTTAAAATATTTTAATAAGTGTTAAGGAGAACATATAAAAATATCATTAACACATTTAAAGCACTTTAAATGGTACTTTAAGATATAAATAAGAAATGTTTGCACTTTTAACCATATTTCTATAGTTATTTCTGCTTTATAATTAAAGTTAAAATAATTTTAATTCAGCTATGACTTTTTTTTATTGTGAAAACATTTATAAATCCCCGTGCTCCACAAAAGTATCACACGGGGACTTAAAGAAGTAAGAATGTGGAGTACACATTACAAAGGAAATAAGGAATTTAGAGGCACGAAGAGTTACAAAACAAACACCCATGCCTTCTCCGGGATTCGAACCCAGGCTAAACGGCACAGCTGTCAGTGTCCCTACCACTATACCGGATGGGCGGCATTCAGCTATAATGCGTTTTAAAAATTCCTTTATACAATTAGTCTAAGACTAAAAATCGAAAATGATAGTTGGTTGAATTAAACAATTATTCTGTTATAATATAATGAAAACTATAGAAATATTTTTTTAAAAAATAATATAGCAACCAATATAGAAAAATGCACACATATACATGTATATATACACGTACAAATTTTGGATAAGAAGTTCTGACAGTATATCAATAGACTTGAAAAGCCTTGCTAATCATACGCTCACACATTACCCCTGTTTAATCATCTTACAGTTTTACCAAATTCTGCTAAGTGATGAGATGGCATGCATACCTCAGCACGTCCATTTCTGCTGATGTGCCATAGTGATAACCTTTTTAATGTTGTTCTTTCATTTTGGAGAAGAAGTCATAGTCACGTGGACTTATGCGTGATTATGACCGATGTTGTAGTATCTGGCATTGTCACCATTGCAAGAGCTCCGTAACAAAGTTCACAATACGACACCGTGCATTATCATGCCGATGATTGCATTAAAAGCCTACACATAACAACGCTTTCTCTTAAATGTTGGATGCAAACAGAACACACAGTAATTAGCAGCATCAGCAATATGTCCTGGATGTACAACATAGTTTAGTATCACTTCAAGAAAGTAAATTTTGGCAATGAGCATCACCATTAGATTATGCAATAATGCTGGCACCTTCTACGGACATAATGAACCAGAATTTCTCCACAAACACGAACATGAGACATGGCGCTGAGTAATTCTTCATTCTTCTTCGCTGAGTAATTCTTCAAGCACTGCTGCCTTGCTTCCTCCATTCATTAATCTGTCATGTATTTAACTCATTTGGTCTGTGATTGGCCAAAGACTACCCCAGATGCACTTTGGCATCGTGTTATAGAAGCATGGATTGACGTACTCTCTATATAGAAACCTTATAAAACCTCAAAGAAGCCGTGTCACAGTAATTACCATCCATAGCGGCTACAGAAAATATCAATTTCTTGATGTACCGCAAGTCGAATCGGAATTTTATTTCTATCATTACACCCTTGGAGTTCCTTATCTGATATATATTTTCCTTTTTGATGTTGCATTATGTATGACCAATAATGTATATTCGATAGTTAATAAAAAACTAAAAAACCAGCTAACGCAGCTCATGCTATGCTTAAAGAAGTTAAAACTTCTTAGTAACATAAAAACTAATACTTGTTTACTTTAATCCTCTTAATATTAGCATTAGCTCAGTGTTTCTCAAAGTGTGGGGCGCACCCTCTGGGGTGGGCGATAACCCTACAAAGGGGGCGCGAGCATATCGAAAATTTAAAGATTTTTTAAAAAAATAACCGGAAAGAGAAGTAAAACAAAATACTTTTTTCCATAATAAAAATACACAACAACACTGATATAATTTATGTTTATGAACTGGCGCTTTTCCGTCATTAAATAGCTATCTTTGATCCCAAAACCAAATTAAAGAAAAAAAACCATTTTGTTTAATTTGCTGTATTTCCTCAATGAGAGATTTTTTTATTACGTTTTAACATAAAATATTACTCGTTAAAAGAAAAAACAAAACCCAGGCCCTGAGAAAAATTGTAAGATAAAAAATTCATCACTGTAATTATTAATAAAATACTGTACATTAGTTGTAGAAAAAGAAAAGGAAGACATGATTCACTTTTCAGCCAGGCTGCATAATACATTTGCTGATCATTTGATTGATCTTCAAATTTACTGGTATGGTTAGTTCTACATTAGTTCCGTCCCATATTTTATGTGTTTGTTTTTCACTTAGGGAAATTGTAAATAAAAAAGAGTTTTATGATATTTGGAAAATAATTGATTCATTTCATGGATTATTTGGCCAAGATTTATATTTTTATGAGTATTCTCACAAACATATAAATCATAGTGAAAAACGTCATAATCCTTTTTAGATCATCCGTATTTTTTTCTGAATACACTTTTAACCCGGGAGCGGTGCCGCGGGACATCTGTTATCTCTATTGAAGGAAGCTGAAAGTAGCATATTATTCATGATTAAGAAACGCGATGAACATGAAACGAAAAGAAAATTTTCAAATGCTTCCTAAAGAACTCCATCAACTTATAAAATATTAAGCCATAAGTGTACTTTAAGGTTCAGTTTGCCTTGTCAAAAAGACAAAGAAAGAAAAAGTTCAACTTGATATTTGTTGATCCCCAAAGGTGTCACGAGTTCGAGCCCAGTACCACTAAAGACCCGCCGTGTAGAGGAGAGATGCACGTTAAATCTGTCGAGAGCTCAAACGTTTTCTTTGTTGGAGTGGTGAGGTAGTTGAAAGAGGCCAGCTCAAGTATCGTCCTCGTCACTTGACCATGGTTCAAAATTACGAGGTCCGTCTCCAAAAGCCCTCGTGTGGCTGAACACAGTGGGACGTTAATATTCACTCATTCGATCATGAAAGCTCATTAAAACTACTATAACTTGAACAAAATATGACAGCTTTGCCAGCAAACAACATTTCTGTAATAATAGTGAAAAATGTCTCTGATTTGTGTCCTTTATTAAGGTCTTGCTCTTTTGAATCATTTTAGTTCAGTTTTATTGGATTTTTTCTCAAATCATCAAAGAAAATTGAATAGTCCTTGAAATCCGGTAAGTATACCTTCTCTTAATTAAATTATTCACTGGAATTCCGATTTTTATCGTGTACAGTAAAAGTAATTATAAACAAATGATTGGGGTGACTGAGTCACAATGCACTACCATTAGCGTTAGTATCAAGTGCGCGCCTACTGCTCCCGGGTTAAAACATTTTGAAGTCTTCTCGCTTTAAATATTAAAAAGTAACACAATTATTCTTCAACGGAATTTTATATTCTTTTTCATTACTTAACATTAATTCTAAATGCTAATTCGGTGAGGTTAAAAATTACGGATCTTTTAAACAGTTATTTGCAATTATAGCATCTATTAAAAAATCATTTTAAATTTCTGTATACAGTGTCGTGCACGCAGTTTTACTCTCCTTACAGGTCAGCTATTATATCAAGAATAATGTTTTATTTTCTTAAAAAATGAACTCGTACGAAGAGCCGGTGTTTCAGCCAGTATACGTTTAATGTATCAGTACTGAAGAAAGTATTTTATAAATAATTTCTTAATACTAAATTAAGAACAAGTTTAATAATTATTAGGGACTTCTTTGGCTTGTCTTGTAGAGCAAAGATTTTCAAAGGAAGGTTTAACATCAGAAATTGACACTCTGAGTTATTTTTCTATATTTAGCTGAGATCTATATTTTGTCTTCAAAGCAGCAGCCGCAGAAAATCCGGTTTAACAAAGGTGGGATGTTGAAAATGGTAATAATATACGAAGTTCTTTTGTTTTCAGTACGGAAAATTCACCATCCACCTCTACCCAAAATTCAAAGAGCGATTTATTACAAAATTGCCTTTTAATTTTTCACTGGATGTGAAATCTATGAAGATTGCTTCGGAAATTGAGAGCCCTTCTGAAGTGTCTTGAAATAGATCCCTAATCAACTCGTGACTTGCTACCAAGTTGTCCTCATCCAAAAAATACTTTTTAAAATTCTTTGCCAACATTGCTAAATGATTTTACATGATTTTAAAAACAACTTTCACATGTTGTTCTTCAGATTTGTAAGTTTTAACACATAACGAGCTGGGGCTTTTTTCCCCATCATTTACTTCAGTACAGTTATCCAATATACACTCAGGAACATTGAAAATAGCGACCCAAGAAAAAAGCATCGGATTGAAATGAAATTTAATACACATAATGACACAGATGAGAGATTCACTTGATCTGAAAAACAAGACAATTAAACGAATACTGGGTGTGCAACGACACAAATACTGGGCAACTACAATAGTGCGTAGGACCACATCCAGCTGCAATACATGCCGCCACACGTTCCGGCATTGAGTTGATTAGACACCTTATGTTGTCCTGAGGCAGATGGGCCCACAAATCTTGAACACCGAACTTTAAATCATGTACAGAGTGACACGATGGCAACTGCCGTTTTAGATGATCCCACACGTGCACTACAGGGGACAAATAGGGAGAGCCGGCCGGCCATGGAAGATCTGAAAATAACGTAGGAAGTCTTGAGCAATTCTTGCTGTATGCGGACGAGCATTATCTTGCTGGAAAATTGCCCCTGGAAGACAATTTAGGAAAGGTCCTGCATGGGGTCGAAGAATATCATCAACGTAACGTTGGCCCGCTAAGGTTCCACGCATTACAATTAAAGTGGACTGGCTATCATAGGCTATGGCCCCCCAGACCATTACACCAGCTGTGTGGGCAGTGTGACGTAGAATAGTGTAGGGGGAATTGTACCGCTCACCAGGGCGTCTCCACACGCGTACGCGATTATCATCTGTCCCCAAAACAAACCGGGATTCATCACTAAACACAACCTTTTCCTAATCTGTGACATTCCACATTGATCTGGCTTGGCACCATTGTAGACGCAGTTGCTGATGTCCCGGTGTTAAAGGGAGTGCACGGAAAAGGCGCTTGGATTTAAGATTTGCTTCTGCAATGTGTCTGGAAATTGTTTGTGGAACAATTGCTACGCCTACGTCTGCTCATATCGTTGAACGATTCACTGTGGGGTCCACAAGTGCTTGCCGCACGATCCTTCAATCCTTTCTCCTCGTGGTCTTCCTGGTCGCTCCAGACCCGGTTTTCCGCGCGTGGGTACCTTCTCCTGTGCACTGCTCCCCAAAATTTCTAACATGGCACACTCCGAACGATCCAACTGGCCAGCAACACGGCACGTCGACCAGC
The DNA here is from genome assembly GCA_019973935.1 of Trichonephila clavipes. Lineage (NCBI taxonomy): Eukaryota > Metazoa > Arthropoda > Arachnida > Araneae > Nephilidae > Trichonephila > Trichonephila clavipes. The sequence goes on along the minus strand of BMAU01020716.1, from coordinate 149,601 downwards.
CTGCAGTTTTTATCCCGATGATCAGGCCTCTCTCAAACTTGCTTAACTGTGAGAAATGTCTTCTAGCACGTTTACCTGGCATGTTTCGCTTACCAAAGTCTTCTTACAATCGGTGGCTAATCGTCACGTTTATGAATCTTCGAATTTGCGCTGGCTTATATAGCGCCCTCTTTCTGATTGTAGCACCACCTCGACGTGTATGAGCATGCGTATTGGCACAAAACTTGGATCATTTGCATATCACATTACGCTGTACTTATTTACAAAGTTTCGCGATTGTACTTAGCTTCCTTCTTGGGTCGCTATTTTCAATGTTCCTGAGTATATAAGTACTTTTGAGAATATTGCCTTGATTTAATTTTCGGAACCATGCTCGTCTGTGTACTTGTTGATCCTTTATTATCGTCGAATGTTTGCTTACGACTTAAAAATATATGTATGATTTTGTTTTAATCTACTACCATAAATACTTACTTACCGTGAATTACAATTAACTTGCAAATTAAAAAATGTACATTCAAGCTGGACTCGGTAGCTATAGAAATATCGAGTAGACCAAAACTGACTGGAATTGTATGAGGAAAAACATTTTTACATGTCTTGCGCAGACGTCCTATAGGTTGCCCAGACTCACGCAAACGTACCCAATAATGCCAGATGTGATGGATATGATAGCGAGCAACATAGACTAGACTATTTTTCTAATGACATTTGTACTTTAAGAAATGGATGCTGAAGGAAATAAATCTTTAATGAAATACATCATTTTGCGATCTGTTGCAATTCAAAATTAGAGAAAGAAAAATAACATAACAATAAGTAAGTAATATATATTTTAAGTAATTTCCTTAAATTATATATTACTTTAAAGTTACATATACAAAATTTAATATACTTATCTTATTAATTCGTACGGTTTATAATTATGATCGTATTATAACTTTAATGTCTCTCTCTCAAAGTGCATTTTTATTGCAGTAAATACATTATTGTTTTACAGGGAGTGGGCAACAAAAATTATGATTGAAAATTGGATCAGCAGTATTGAACGTTTGAGAAACACTGCATTAGCTTTGAAATGAATATAAATTTTAATTATTTTTATATTATTATAAAATTATCAGATAAGCATTTTTAACAAAAGTGAAAAAAATCATTATGTACTTAATACTTTGTTAAAAATAAAGAGTTAATTTGATAAAAAATAAGATGTTTAACTTCCAGTCAAATTATTCTAATGCGTTTCTCCCTTTGAATACCTTTGGAAGTGGATTTCACATTTGAATGATTATGAATAGAAAGCTTAGAGAACACACAAACGGAGAACCTGAAAAGAGTAAACTTGGACAAAAAATGGTAGAAGAATTTTGAATGTGAATTTTAAAATAAATTCAGTTTTTCAAGAATTATATTAAAAGAAGAAATATTTAAGGTACATAAATCTTTTTTTATATCTTCCAAAATGTGTGTGTGTGAAAGAGAGCTCGACTTACCCTTTCTCTTTTTCTCTTTAAATTTATCAACGCTTGCTTTCAGCTAAAAAACAGACAAATATCCATAACATAGAAATAGTTTCTACAGAAATATCATACAAACATATTATTCTTAAAAGTAGAAATATAAAATCTAACTATAATAAAACAAGAATTCAATATTTAAATAAGGAAGAGGTATGAAAGAGATATTTCATACTAACCAATCAGAATTTGCACTTTATTTTAATACATCAAAAATATTAAACTTCTGAATAGATTGTTTGCCTTTTATTCTAGAATTCTATCTGAAGTAAAATTCCTAAAAGTTCCAAAGATCAAAATGACAAACAGTAAAGTTTAAAATAACTAAGAAAATGGAATGTTAACATTAAATAAAAATATATTAGTGATACTGAAATAAAGTACACATTTTATTAATGTTATTTGATGTTATTCAACTGTAAAAGAAATGAATCAAGTGCCCCGAAAAGATGTAAAAATTTTTTACTTCTGTGGAAATTGATACGTCTGGCATGTATTAAACGAAAGTCTGGTTGAAGAGACAAATGACTCTTCTTTTGATTTCTAAAGCAGAAAATAATACTAGCAATGATTAATGAGTTTATTACTAGTTTTAGAAGTGATATGTTTAATATAAAGAACACAAAAGTACAATTTGATGCTAATGAATATAATACATGTATCAAATTTGAAAAATACGGAAGGCATGAGACTTATTAAATAATAATTTAAGGCAGCCAGGACATCATACACATTCAAAAAATCGATTTTTTATTTTTAGTATTAAAAATTAGTGCATATTTTTCTAAATTTAAAAATGTGTAGCACTTATATATGATCGTTGATAAAATAACCTTAAAACACGAAAAAAAGTAATTGATAAAAATGTAAACAAATGACCACGCCTCCTTTCACACAGGCATAAAAGATAGCTCTTCTTGTGTTTAATGTATGTAAAGCATTAATTTGTTTTTACTAGAAAGGAACAATAATGTTTTTTCTCTTTCTAATGCCTTTTTTTAAAAACTTGTTTTATATGAGAAAAAAGGGAAAAAAAGAAAAAATTGAGATATTTTCACAAAACTTTCAAGTTTTACGGTATTTTTAGAGAAATTATACAATAACTTTATCAAAAACTATTGAAGTATATTTTTTCCCTTGTTTTAAAAATGTATGCAAAATATTTCGTATATTCAAGAAATATTTTGTATAAAAAACGAGATACCATACTAAAAATAAGCTTTTTAAAATTATGTTCATGTTCCGCTATCACAAAGGGAAAAAAAATTTAACTTAAAATTACTTTTGTTTATATAGATTATGTGTTTTATTTTTTGAATTTTTATGTATGTGTACGCGCGATACTATCTAGCCAAAACAAAATTCACCGTGTGAAATAAATCTGCATATATAGAGACTTTGATTGACATGGTATTAAAGAGATTTACACGTTTTGTAAGGGTGTGTGATTCATTTTTTCCTTTAAATAGTTCTGAAGTATTGTAGTATTAACGACTATTTATATATATATATATATATATATATATATATATATATAGTATTTTAATATTAGTATTGTGATAATTTTTATAATAAGTATGTATGAAGTTGTTCCCCCCAATAAAAAAAGAGATATTTCCGCGGTTAAAAGGGTGAAAGTATTGATTTACATTATTTAAAGAAAACGACTAAAGATGTCGCTTAAATTTCAAGATTTAGGTTGAAAAGCTGCAGTGCATTATTAAAACCTATAAGGATAAGGATGCGTCGTCAATATCTGGGACAAAATAGTGTTAAGGAAAACTTAAATTCTCAGGATTCAAGGTCTCTTATACGACTCATGAAGATAAGTCGTAAACACTGAACGATAGAACTCACTCATGGCAACATTTAACAATGAACATAGGGATATTTCAATGTCCACAACTCGACAGAGACCTTAAAGCAGTGCTTCTCAAACTTTCAATGTTGACGACCCAGTTTTCAATCAAAATTTTCATCGCGCCCCCCTCCATATAATAACAATGTATGGAATTCAATAATAATGTATTCTAATGCTAAAACTAGAATACGAACAAATCATCAAGATAAGTATGAAATTATGTATAAGATTGGCCCCTTGGTAAATTAACTTACATTAACTTAGTCCATTAATTTAGTATTGATGATAAAATGCCTTGTGCAGTACTGATATATTTATAAGTATATTATATCAGTGTAAATATGTATTTTATTTGTTGTGTCAGAATGTGCTTTTCTTTTGCTTCCTTTCAGTAAATTAATATATATTTTTAAAATAATCTTTTATTTTCGATATGCTCGCCCCCTAGTAGGATTATCACGCCCCCAAGGGGGGCGCGCCCCACAGTTCGAGAAACACTGCCTTAAAGGATTGAAACTTAGATTCACAAGAAAACTATTTTTTCGGGTATTAACCGAAGATGACATTTCCAATTGGCCAAAGAGCATTAATTATTGACTATTCTGTAGTGGGGTGAATCTCACGTTCTTCTGATAAGTTAGGATTCAACCTGCTGTAGAACGATGGGATCCTCAAAGAGTAAAAAAGAATCCTCACAAAGCCTTCCATATATGGGGCCCACTGAATAGGTAAATAATGCCAGTACCATAGTTTAAGATTGATTCAATGGATCTGGTCAGGAATCAACAACATTATGCGACAATAAAACAAGGTCACTGGATTACTTAAATGGCTTATTAAGTTAAATATGTTACTACATAAATATGCCATCTCTGGATATTTCCTCCTCGATGGAATTGGTATGTTCCAGGACAACAATGCTAATATCCAAGGAACATAAATTATGTAGAATGTGTTCAGGGAACATGATGACTTATTCGACAAATGATTTGGGCACCACAAATCACCCAATTAAATATACCGGAGCAGTGGTTACGAAGCAATTAGTGTTATTCATCGTCAGTTCAGTGTCTCGGTTAAAAAAGTAACCTGTTGCGTATCTGGTCAATAATAAACAGAATCTTACTGAAGCAATAATATTACATCGAATGCGTGCTTTAATCTCTAAGTTACAGGTGTCTAACCTTAATATTAAGGAAAGCAGCTTTCGCGCGCGAGCGTGTGTGTGTGTGAGTCAATAAATTTAAGTTTTCAATCCAATGTTATACTTTCAATACCGGTATTTCGGGATTACATTATCCGAATCCCGAGATTAGGATTGGACTATTTATTAAAAATACTTGTACATTAGCATAGTTGAAACTGCATAATAAAACTGAAAATATAATTAAAAATTCATTGAATATTAATTTTATTTAAACAAATCAAGAACAAACTGAATTCATCATAAAAAATAGTACATAATGAAATTTAAAAAGGAACGTTTCTTCATTTCCTATGTTTCTGTATATATATAAGTAAGCTTTTAAAAAATACAGGGATAAAACATTTTGATGTCCTCTCGATTTAAATATTAAAAATAACACAATTATTCTTCATCGCAATTTTATATTATCTTTCATTATTTAATATTAATTGTAATTCTGTGAGGCTTAAAATAACAGTTCGCTTAAAACTAATTATAATACGAGAATTCATTTTAAAATATCATTTTACATTTTTGTAAACATTGTCGCGCATTTCGGTTTACTCTCCTGACAATTCAACTATTATATCAAGAATGTTTTAGTTTTTTTAAAAAATGAACTCGTGGGAAGAGCGGGTTCTTCAGACAGTATGCTATTAATGTATCAGTGCTGCGTAAGGTACTTCATAACTAATTTATTAATACTACATTAAGAGCAAATTTAATAAGTATTAGCGACTTCTATGAGCTTGTCTTGCAGAGGATAGTTTTACAAAGGAAGGTTTACGATTAGAAATTGACACTCTGAGAACTTTTTCTATATTTGGCTGAGATCTTTATTTTATTTTCAAAGCAGCCACCGTATTTTGCAAACTGTTCCAATTTAAAAAATTCGCGAAAGGAAAGTAAAATATATAATACTTAAAAGTAACATACATAAAATTTGATATACTTTTCTTATTAGTTTGTACGGTTTATAATTAAGATCGTATTGCAGCTTTAACGTCAAAGTGCATTATTATTGCATTCAATGCATTATTATTGCATTCAATGCATTATTATTGTATAAGGGGAGCGCGATAAAAATTGTGATTGAAAAGTGGGTCGCGAGTATTGAAAGTTTGAGAAGCACTAATGTAGATGGTGTATAATCCGATAAATTGAGGAAATGTTTATTTTAGAATAAATTATTTTAAACGTTAAAAGAATGAGGGAAATTTCATTTTAACAGAAAAGATTTTATACTTAAATGCGTAATGCTGTTGCCATGAATTTTTGCCAATTTTACATTGTTGGCATGGGTAATAACATACTAAAATTAATATATTAACCATCTGGACGGAACGTCAATTTTTTTGCCGCTCTAAGAAACATCCGTCTGACAGACCAGTACGCAATTTTTTTTCTTTAAATTTTATTTCCTTAAGAACTGTTTTAAATGTCCTTACCGTGTTCATGAAATTCAGTAGAATTTTTAATATTTAAGTCTTTAGGAGGCACAGTATATTAATATATTTTTATCACAAGAATTATGTGACTAGTATTTTTATAAAAACTTAATAGAAATTATTTATATTCATGAAAAAGTGATTAAAAATAATAATACCAAAAACAAACAAAAAACTGTCAGAGTATAGGTATGATAGATAGTAATAGATAAGAAAAATTGCACACAACGTGAGTTGAAAAAAATCACCACAAGTCCGTATCTCTCTCACTGGGTAGAGTCCAATTGAAGATGTCAAGGTAGCCCACACCAAAAATCCCACCACAGTGTTATTTACAGGCATAAAAAGAAATCTTTCCCGTCTGAGAGACGGGTGTTCCGAGGTTAGAGTTAAATATAGAGAAATAAATTAATAATTTGAATATATTGAAATAAATTATTGAATTAATTAAAGTGAATGTATAGAAAATAAAACAACATTTCACTGCTATCTTGTGTGCGTTATTATTATTTTTCAATTCCTACTATTAGCTCACACTCTATATTTATTTATCTTGGTGAAATTTTCAATCATTAATAAAATACATTTTAAAGCGCTCCATTGAGCTGAAATTTTACATACATGATTATTTTGGATGATAATACAATAATTATAAATTATAATTAATAAAAATTATTTGACTAAAATTAATTTTTTAAAGAATTACAAATACAGTCACGTTGGCATCATTTTTGGTGACTTAGTGACCCATTTAGCGACTTGTGACAAAACTTGAAAAGTATTTTTTCTCACGTTTTAAAGTATTCAATTGAAATGAAATTTTATAGACGCGATTGTTTTGGATGACAATACGATACTTTAACGATAATTAATAAAGATTAACTACCACTTAATGTTGTGATTCTGTCATATGTATATACATATTTATATTAATTCTAACTATTTAATAAAAAGTAGCTAAAATAAAATTTTTCTTTGTTGATCTAAGTAGGAATTGACTCAAAAAAATTTTTTTACATTACTTGTTTTGAATTATTTCTGCATTGTAAGCGCCACACAAATATTTTTTTTTCATGATATCCATCTTTCCAAGCCATTATTAATCTGCATATCAAACATGGTGTTTTCTTCTAAAGGGTGTTTTTTTAGAGGTATAGAACTTTAAATTGCAATAAAACAACGATGTATTATAAAACAACGATGTATTATTGTGGCCGTACATCGGCAATAACACGGCGAATGTTGTCTTTCAAATGGTCAAGAGTTTGTGGCTTATCCGCACAGACCAATGACTTTACATAGCCTTACAGAAAATAGTCTAGCGGTGTTAAATCACAAGATCTTGGAGGTCAATTCACAGGTCCAAAACGTGAAATTAGGCGGTCACCAAACGTGTCTTTCAATAAATCGATTGTGGCACGAGCTGTGTGACATGTTGCGCCGTCTTGTTGGAACCACAGCTCCTGGACATCATGATTGTTCAATTCAGGAATGAAAAAGTTAGTAATCATGGCTCTATACCAATCACCATTGACTGTAACGTTGTGGCCTTCATCGTTTTTGAAGAAGGATTCCACCAGCCCATAAAGCGCACCAAACAGTCAGTTTTTCTGGATGTAACGGTGTTTCGACATACACTTTTGGATTAGCTTCACTCCAAATGCGGCAGTTTTGTTTGTTGACGTAGCCATTCAACCACAAGTGCGCTTCATCGTTAAACAAAATTCGCTTATAAAAATCGGGAACAACGGCAATTTCGTTTTGGGCCCATTCGACGAATCTACGCCTTGCTTGATCATATTTAAAATGTAATGCCATAAGTTTATCTTTCGAATAAAAAAAATTCATGTCAATCGAATAATACATCGTTGTTTTATTGCAATTTAAAGTTCTATACTTCTAAAAAAACACCCTTTAGATAGAGCTACAGCTGTGAGTTTCAATTAAAAGAAACTCTCTGTTTATACAATTACCACTTTCTACGACGTCAGACACAAAAGCAATTACATCTTTTTTATGTCACCGTTTTTTTTAAAATGTTTTTTTTTATTTTTATTTTGTTTTTATGTAATAGTGAAACATTTTAAGCTTTCTATCGAAAATTAATTTTCTGGGCAGTATTTTCAGCGCAAGAAATATTAATATTTTCTCCACTGGTTCAGCTGTAAATGTTACGAACGTGAAGAAGCTCTTAACACACACATATACATTTCATAATTTCTGTGTATCCCTCGAATAAAAAGTAACTCCAGAGCAGTCGCAAAATTTTTTGTTGACTCACCCGAGGGCAAAAAGGTCTACGGCTGTCTACATCACAGTGGCGGGTCCTTGGCATTTGTCCCTAAGTACAAAATGAAGTAGCAAACCTTGTAAGGTTCCTCCCCCAATTCGTAAATATGCTGCTGCCCACCGTAAATGCTACACCCTGAATGAAGCATGCAAATAACATGACATTTACAACATGCATTAGCGGAGGTGAGATACGCAAATGATTAGAATTTCAGCGCAGACACACATCACGCGCGCCTGTGGCGCCACCTCAAAGCGCTACGTAAGGATTGGAGATTTCAACGATTTCAATTTCAGCAATTGTGTTTTTCTTGTGGTTTTTTCAAACAACAATCAGTTATGTCTCGTAGAAAACAGAGAATCAGCTTTTGATCAAGTATCCAAGTTCGACAGAGGAAGGATAGTGGCTTACCGAGATTGTGGATTATCTGTCAGGGAAATCGATAGTCGTGTTGGACGGAACCAAACAACTGTAATGCGGATTTGTGACCGTTAGATGCAGGAATGTACGACGGACCAACGTGGTCAATCGCATCCACCTCAGTGCACCACTTTACGTGAGGGCAGGAAAATTGTGCGCATGGCAGTGACGGATCACTCAGTCACATCACGAACCTTAGCACAGCACATTAAGTCTGTAACGCATCATTAAGTGTCTGCACGTACCATTCGACGCCGTTTACAGCAGAGTGGTCTGTCCAAAAGACGTCCATTGCTTGGTCTACCCTTGATGCAGAACTACAGACGTCTCTGCCGCCAATGGTGCAATGAAAGAAGGATGTCGGAGGCAGAATGGAATGAAGTTGTCTTTATTGACGCGAGTCACGCATCTGTCTGCAACACCACGATGTTTGGATTCGAGTCTGGAGACACCGTGGTGACAGAATGTTGAACAGCTGCGTTATGCACCGCCCCGCTGGTCTTGCACAGGGTATTATGGTATGGGGTGGTATTGAATATCACTCTCGCACTTCTCCAGTGCGCATTGCCGGTACTTGGAGATGTAGCCAGCGCTACATCTCCAAGGCGTTGGAGCCAGTTGTCCTTCCTTACATTTAGGGCTTGGCCACAGTCATATTTCAATAGGATAATGCATGACTACACATGGCATGCATTGTCCAAAAGTTCTTCGTCAATCACCAGGTTGAATTGCTTCCCTGGCCGGCCTGCTTTCCGGATCTTTCGCCGATAGAAAACATGTGGTCCATGGTTGCTCAAAGATTGACCCAGATTACACCCCCAGCTGCCACACCAGATCAACTTTGGCAACGTGTGGAAGCTGCTTGGTCTGATGTACCCCGGGAACACATCCAAAGTATCTTTGAATCAATACCGAGGCGTGTGGCAGTGATCTCCTACAATGGAGGCTACTCTGGCTACTGATTCTGGTAGGAACCACAATTTACAGAAGTCTAAATTTAATCATTTGATACTTGGTCAACTTGTTATCTACAAAATAAATTTTGTTGTGCTATCTCTTGTCTTTTTTAGTGTTGCATTTACGGTGGACAGCATTGTAGTGTGCTCGTTAACCAGTCTTGAAACGAAAAAATTAGCACATAATTCAAAAAGTGTAATAAGTTGATATGATGGCCATAGGAACTTATTGGGTGAGTCAGAGTGGCTTAAGTTTCCAGACCCTTAATTTTCGAAAATGAATTCTGTAGGTATTTAAATCATTAAGAAATACTTTAAAATATATTTTGGAATTTAAGAGGAAAAAAATAACGTAACTTATTTTCTTAGCTATATGCACTCACTCATCACGATATCTCCGGAGCTATTAAACCTACAGATTTGAAATTTGGTACGCATGTTTCTGTCATGGAGTAGAGATCGGCGACAAAATGGGTTTTGCAAAAATCAACCCCAAAGGTTTGTTGCGGGCAGTGGCGTAAGGTACACTCACGCAACCCCCGCATTGTGGAGGAGTTCAAGGGGACCAAACATCTGACTGACGCCAAGTACGTATGAGAGCTTGGGACACCAAACCTGACTTTGCAGGGGCTTACGTTAAGCCCCTAGTTTCGGGGGATTGAGGAGCGTTACAGAAAATTATTTCTATTTTTAAATTATTAGACACACAGTCTTGAAATTTGGTAAGCAAAGTCCTACTAATATAAAGTAGAGAATCACTACGAAATAGGTTTCGCAAAAATCCACCCCAAAGGGGAGTTTCGGGGATTAAGAGTGTAATAGACAGTAAATATTTTCATTTTTAATCTATTAGATCTACCTGCTAGAAAATTGACAGGCATGTTTCTTTCATGGAATGCAGTTCCTCTAATAAAGAGTTTTGCAAAAATTGACCCACAAGGAGGGTTGCAGGTGTCAAGAGGAGTTATAGAAAAAAATTTCTTGCTTTTGAATTGTTAGACAAACATACTTGAAATTTGTTAAGCATGTTTCTTTGTTGATTAACGATCCATACTAAGAATGGATTTTACGGAAATTGACTCCTAGGGGGAGCAGTGGGTTACTGGGGTATATTGGCAAAAGAAATTCCAGTTTTCGAACTACTAAGACTGTAATATCGAAATTTGATTTGCATGTTTCTTTTTTATTGAATTGAAATCCGCAAAGAGCGGTTCTTTTGGAAATCGACCCTCAACGGGTTAACGGAGCGTATTGATTATAAAAATCCTGTTTCTTCTGTATTACATTTAGATTTGAACTTTGGCTCCCATATTTATTGTAGAAAGTAGAGATCCCCTGAAAATTAGTTTTGCTGTTTTGAAAATTAGTTCTCTTACTTATTGGGTTACTTGTGTGCAGAAATTCATTCTACTTCAATTTTAGAGATTATGAGAAATCATTATTTAGAATTTCTGTCCTTTTTATATCAAAAGGGGAGACTTACTGGTATAAGTATATTTTTCAATACAATCGAATTCTTAATGCTACGACTTAGATATCAATAATTTATACATATATATATAAACAGTATATATTTGTACAACATCATGAAATACCCAGAGAAGCGGGTGGGTAAAGGCTAGTTCTTTTATATACACTGCTGGACAATTGCTAAGGACGGATAACACTATCATCCATTGCAACCACAAAATGAAAGGAAGCAAAAATTAGAATAAGTGCGGGATATTAGTAAGAAGAAGTATGAGTATGCAAATTTTTTTCCACGTCTGTTCATCACGTGATAGCATTCATAAGAGCTTTAAAGGTTTTGACGCGTGTGGGCAGTTGTTGTTTCAAGTCAAAGTTTTACAGGAAAGATTTAATAGACGACCTTAAAATTTTTGGCATGTCTTCCCGACATCACATAGATGATTTAATGCGTGGCCGAATTATTCGAAAGATCGAAGAAGGGCGAAAAATAACAGATGTTGCCAGGGAGTTCGACATTGCTCACAGCGTTGTTTCACGGCTGTGGAAGTCATTTAAAACTACTGGAATGTGTAGTAGACGGCACGGGGGAGGTCGTGTTAGAAGTACGACGCCTGCAGAAGACAGATATATCGTCCTATCAGCAAAACGGAACAGGCGCACCACAGCTCAGCAGATGGCAAATCAGTTTCTTGCTGCCTCAGGAAAGCAGACCTCCCGAAAAACTGTTGCCAGACGTTTGAGGGGAGAAGGACTATACGCACGCTGACCTGTTGTGTGTGTCCCATTGACCAGACAGCACCGTACTGCAATGGTGTCGTGAGCATCACAATTGGACTGAACAGGACTGGGCATGCGTACTATTTTAAAATGAGAGTAGGTTCAGTCTGTCATTGGATTGTAGACGCCAACTGATCTGGCGCGAGAGTGGTACTGCTTATCGTCCAGAAAATATCCAGGAAAAGGACCGATATCCGACATGCAGTATCATGGTGTAGGCCGGCATCATGATCAATGGCCGCACGCGCCTACATGTGGTTGCGAATGGGACTATGACGGGCCAACGATACATTGATGAAGTTCTACTTCCTCATGTTCGTCTTTTATGTGGTGCTGTCGGTGATAAATTTGTTTTTATGGACGACAACGCAACATGTCATCGAACACTCGCTGTTCAGGATTGTCTAGACGGCGAGGGCATTCAACGTCTCGTATGGCCAGCGCGTTCTCCAGATCTAAACCCCATTGAAAATGTGTGGGATGCTTTGGGGAGGCAAGTTGCTGGTCGAAACTATCCTCCGACAAACAAGAACACCCTCATCCGTGCACTCACAGAGGAATGCCTCAACAGCTGCTGGATAATGTTGTGCAAAGTATGGTACGACGTGTGGAATGTTGCATCACACTCCACGGTGGACATATCCCGTACTGATATTTTCTTTAAGGTGCCTGCTGACTTTTAGATGCATTGTTCCATTTCTCCGTACACAGATCAAATGAACATTTTTTTCGTTCAGATGTTTCACAGCTTTTGTACTTTCCAGAACAATAAATATTCTTTATTCTAATGTCTGAACAGTGTTGCAACTATATTTTATCCTACTAGGCTTCACGTCTCGCTTAATGTTATACTACATAGCAATTTGTGATCCGTCCTTAGCAATTGTCCAGTAGGGTACATAGTATATTTTGCTGCGTTGAAACAAGTACAATAATTCAGATTTGAAAAAACATTTAGAAATTTCATAAGAATAATATTATGTTTACCTACTCAAAATGGATGAGAGATGGGAATTATTCTTGATTAATATTAGTATAAAACTACTACTTGAACTCCAGATGACTGTAATTATATGAAACAAAACGTAATCATTCTTCTTTTAGTACTTGTACATCAATTTACTCTGGGATATTCATTCCTAACAATGCACATCAGCAAAAATAAATTAAATAATTTCATCCTTTTTAATGTACTAAAAATGATTAAGATTTTTCTTTTATATGGTCAAAACAGTTATAAAAAATTTAGTCGTATTGCTATCTGTACAAAAAAATTTTTAAAAAAATAAGCTCCTTCTATTTTCTTGAAAAGTTGAAAAGACTTGTGGAAACTTGCGAAGTATTTGAAGGAATCTTAATATTATGATTACTAAGTAGTTCACGGTATATGATCGTATCTTTATTTATGAGTTAAAATTTTCAAACCAGACAATAATAATAGATTACTTTTACCTTAACTGCAAGATACCTTTCAGCATCACTACTTAAGACGGACAGGAGACCTTTCATCCAAACAACATCAGCGTTTGACAAAGCTTCGCGATAAGCAGCAGTATTTAAGACATCGGAGCAAATGAAAGAATAATTTATTTCTTTTTCTTTAAATAATTTACTGGCATTTCCATATTCATCATGGCGAATGACTTGAATCATAGCTTGAAATAAAGGTCTCCAATGTTTGTTATTGTCCACTAGAGTCAAGTTCAGTTTCTGAAAATCAGCGTTATCATACAGAGCACTACACAGTCCTATTAAATCACTGCCGGGGCCACTACCAATACTAAGCACTTCAAGAGAAGGTCGTTTAAAAAATGTTCGGAACTCCTCGCTGTTTGTTATAGCTTCCAACATTTGGAATCTCGTTAATTCGGCTGAAATAGGAGAATATCTGTAAAAATAGGCCCATAGCATCCTAGGTGTTTCATACATTTCGATTGGACAAGCTACATTTCCTACGAACGAGCGAACAATTTTTATCACTGCATCCGAGATATCATCGTCTGATATACCATCTCTATTCCGTTCTAAAGTTTCTTCAAAAAGTCTTACAAAATGCCTTTCTTCCGTAATGTTTTCGTCTGCCATAATTCATAAGATGTATTTAATTTTTTTAAAATATCAATTCAAGTAATCTTCCTTCTAAATAGAATGATCATTTGATTTCAATAACTCATGCAATTCTACTGTTTTATTTTATTTATCTGTGTGTCTATCTTATAAATAACTTCTTTTCACAAATCACAAGAACATTTAAATTAGATATGATAAAACAATATTATCTATAACAACGAAACACGAAATAGAAATGCAGGGTATTTCTTAAAAAATGGCAACTTCCTTTTAAAATGACCTATATGTCTCCACCCAGTGCTTCTTTTTGAAACGCACACTTCAAAATAAAATTGCTTGAGAGATTAAAACACGTAGAGAGGAACAACGACCCTAAAATCCAGCGTATAACGCGCAGCTAAACTATCAAGCTGCAGTTTTTAATTTTTAGGTATATTCACCTTATAACACGCACCCCATTTTTACGAAGAAACTCGAAATGTACATATACAATGCTCTTATGTTTTGAAGTTGTTTGTTTGAGGTAGTTAATTTTTTTAAAATTTTGGAGCTCTCATTTTTACATCCGGCGAATAATGGGCACTTGTGAATTTCAATCTTTTTTGTGTGTGTTAGAAGTGCGGGCTATAAGCCGGATTTTACTTCATTAGAGTTACAGCGGATACTTCTTTAGAATTTATATTAAACTGCACTTGCCTACAATTAATATTAAGCTGCCTTACAGTCACTAATAAAATACATATTACATTTCTTAGTAGTTATAGCGTAATAGTATAATGAGCTATTTTCCGAAGTATTTCCTTCAAACTTTGGTTCTAACTCGGGGATGTTGTTGTGTTAATACCACCTGACTGATAGAGTCAGATCGAAACCCACGAAATTCATCATGGCAAAAGGGCTAGATGTACGCATGTCGTTATCAGTAGCTGTACAGATTGGACCTTTGCAGGTGAGAGTACGATTCGGATCGTTCTGTAGGAAGGAAGGATTCGATCTGTGTACCTTCCGTTCCATACGCAAGTACTTTATCGACCACGCCAAAATGATCGTCTTCGCGTGATGTTTGGTATTAGTTTATATAGATATCCCACTGCCACATACCCCCTGCCAGTGATTCGGCGAATAGGTGAACGAACAATACCATATTCATGGCGAGCATGAGCACAATTGCGTCACTTTTATGGGTTGCGTCATTCGTGCGTGACGGCTTGAGAATTGCGTCATTTGTGTGAGATAGCTTTGAGAAGTAACGGCTTAGTTGCGTCAATGTTTGACAGCTTGGTTGCTTTTGCGGTGGATAGATGGCGCCACGACTGCAGCGCGTGAAGGGCACGGTTATTTTGCACGGCCAGGGTCACCAATGTAGGAAGGAAGGATTCGATCTGAGTACCTTCCGTTCCGTACGCAAGTACTTTATCGACCACACCAAAACGATCGTCTTCGCATGATGTTCGGTACTAGTTTATATACATATCACACCGCCACAGTTCTCCCTCAAAATTGGTATCATGAGCTCCTACCCCCTTCCACTAACCTCAGAAGAAGAATCTCGACGGCTATTTAGAGTACTCCCATGCCCCAAAGGTACTATACATTTGCAAACATCCCTATCTTCGAGATTGAAACCCAGGCCTAATGGCACAGCAGTCATCATCACATAACCATCACGATACCGGATGGGTGTCTGTTGTTGTTTCCAATCCTTCAGGATCTAGCGGCAGCTAGATCAGATCCACGAGATCATTAACCTAGCAAAGTCCAGCACCAGAAGTGGACTCGCATGGACATATTTCAAAACGAACCCCAAACAATTGAGGATATGTTCAGGGGAAGCCGGCAGTTGGTGACACTTGGGACAAGTCTGGAAAATCTTACGGTCAGATTCAAAGGTCATGCATTCCAAATGCCCACTGAGCAATCTGGACACAGTTGTTTGATCCTTTCTGTCTCGGTGAAATTGGAATTTGACCCCCAGGGCTTTTCCTACTAATCCCGGGATGGTTGGAAGGGGCCATCCAGACTTGATTGTCCTTAATTCTCATTAAAATGTAAATCTCTTGATTTGTGATTGCATAATCAGTGGTTGCAATCTCAGAGCAGCATTTTTTGGCCAAGAAATCCACGACTTCAGTTCCAGGGACGTTAACGTGGGAAGGGATCCACTGGAAGTGGATGCTTCTATATTTTGCTATGGTTCTGAGCTTCTTGATTATTTGGATGTTCACGAGGTCAGCCACAGAAGTCCAATCCTGCAGGGATGGGTGTCTACTTGGGATTTACTGAACATTATTGAAACGTTTTTACTTTCGACCTTCTTACGGAAGAAACGTGATACGTAAATATGTAGTAGTACATAAAGTGATGTGAAATATTGCTAAAAGGAAAAGTAGAAATACCATATCACTGACCGGTTGCTTATTGAATCAGTAAATTAAATGAAGGAAATTTGATTTGGTTTTAGTAGGTAAGATTTGATTTTAATTTATATCACACTACGGAGCAATACAAGTGCTACACTATCTGACTTAAAGTATCCGGACACCCCTTTAAAAAGTGGTTCTGGCGAGTGACGCAATTTGATACGTAATTGAAAGCTATTAAAGTGTTGGTAGTGGTTTTTTAGATTGTATTTATGCGTTTGTGAGGCAATGAGCAAGTCAAAGGAGCTTAGTGAGTTTGATCGTAGCAGTATAGTGGGATGCCACCTTTGTGGAAAACTAATTCGTGAGATTGCAGGCATTCTACAAAAGCCTAAATCCACGGTGAGTGATGTAATTGTGAAGTGAAACGTCGAGGCAGTGAAACGGCAGAAAAACGAACCGGTAGGCCGAAAATACTTGGTGAACGCAGCCGCAGAACTCTGAAAAGGGCAGTGAAACAAAATCGCAAGTCCTCGGTGGTAGAAAGTTCTCAGAAGTTCCAAAGCTCATCAGGAATTAGTGTTAGCAGCAGGACTGTCCGTCGGGAGTTAAAACACTTGGGATTCCATGGTGGTGCAGCCTCTCACAAGCCAAACAACACTCCACAGAATGCGAAGCATCGATTTCAATGGTGTAGAACTCACCGTCATTGGACTGTGGACATGTGGAAAACTGTTCTTTGGAGTGATGAATCTCGCATTACAGTCTGGCCGTCGGATGAACGCATCTGGGTTTGGCGGATGCCCAGAGAACGTTTCTTTAGTGACTGCATTGTGCCGACTGTTAAGTTTGGTGGTGGAAGCATAATGGTGTGGGGGTGTTTCTCGTAGTTTGGCCTGGGTACTTTAGTTCCTGTGATTGGAAACATGAACTCTGAGATGTATGTGGACATTCTAGACAATGCTGCACTCCCAACTCTATGGCAATATTTCGGGGAAGGCCCATTTCTCTTCCACCAGGATAATTGTTCCATTCACACATCGAGGCTTGCACAGACGTGGTTTGACGAAATGCGGGTTCAAAAACTGGACTGGCCTTCTCAGAGCCCCGATCTAAACCCCATAAAACACCTTTGGGACGAATTAGAGCGCAGATTACGTAGCCAGCCAAATCGACCATTCTTACTGCAAGCACTCACTTCAGCTGTGATGGATACCTGGAAGGCAATTCCTATGGTCACCTATCAAAAATTTGTGGGAAGTTTTCCCAAACGTCTGCAGGGTGTCATCCATGCAAAAGGGGGACCAACATCATATTACTATGTGCCTCAGAACGCTCTATGTCCATACCACTGGGTGTCCAGATACTTTTGGCCAGATAGTGTATTGGCGACGGACCTCGAAATTTATTGTATTTACTCGAATCTAAGCCGCCCTATTTTATCCAAAGTTAATGCTGCGGAAAAATTTGTGCGGCTTAATATCGAAGTTGAAAAAAATCGTTGGATGGGGCAATTAGAGCAATTACAGGTTCATTTATGTATGTATTTTAAAGCTTATAATATTAGTAAAATAACTAAATATTCTCACTTCTTATTAGTTCTTTAAATTTGTTTTTATTTCGTAAAATTGAATATCGATAAACCATTTTACCCTCTTTTTAATTTCTCGCAAAAAAATTTGGGTGTGGTTTAGAATTGATGGTGGCTTAGATTCGAATAAATACAATAAGTTTCAGTCAGGGTCTGGACCAATTGAAATAATCATTCTGATTTTTTCATCATTCATTATTAGGAGATCATATCTGGAGTTTGCATCCCCGTTCTACCAATAATAGATAGTCAAAAGTTACATTATTTAGAATGGAGTATACATATTATAGTTTAAATTAACATTAAAACATTTTAACCACATTAAATTTGTAATTACATTTTTTAATGAAAGTTGAACATAATAGGTAAGAATTTATCTTAAAACCAGTGAAAAAGGAATGCTGCCGTTTGACTAGCATATGATTATTTAGGTTAAGTTAAATCGTCATCACACAAAACAAATGCTATTTTATCCAATGGTGCTGCCATCTAGGGAAATAATATTCTCATTCAAATATATCTCTCTTATACTATAATTAATTAATTAAATTTAAATATAATGAATTAATATTTGAAAAAACTGTATTAACACTAAGTGTACTTCCCTATAAGTTTAAAAAATGTATTTGAACTTGAGTGGACAAATAAAGTGTATTTTATTACGAAAGAAAATTTAAACGATATATATAAAACTATACACTCATGGACAAAATATTAGCGCACCAAGAAATTATTGCGGGATCGTAACGAAACTTGGCATGAAGATGCATGTTGGGGAGATATGCATGTGATTAGAAATGCATCGTGGTTGCGCATTACGTATAGCCAGAAGAAGGTGTTTAACATCGTTTTCCGTGGAGTATAAAACAGTAACCAAAGCTTGTTTCAATGTACTGAATCGTTTTCAAAAGAAGAGCTGCAGTACACATGCCATTACACCGTTTTCGAAGACAAGATAAGCAGCTGTCACAGTTTCAGTGATGCAGAATCATCGGCATGATGGTAGCTGGGTGGTTAGCTTGGCGAGTAGCTTGTCAATTAAACCCACTGCTCTGATTGAGGGACCAGTGGATCCGAGAGATATCATTTACACGAAGACCAGGCTCAGGAGGCCTTCGACAGACCAGTCGTCAAGAAGACCACCACAACGTAAGAAATGCTCGCGTACAGCCAACTGCTTCATGGGCCGCCATCCAGCCAGGTAGCACCTTCATTAGAGCCCCCTGTGTCTTCTCGACCCATACGAAGGCGCCTGGCTGAAGGACATTTGGGATCACGGCACCCATTATGTGTGCTGCCCTTGACTCCCACCCATCGACGCATCCATTTGGAGTGGAGCCATGCACGAGGGATCTGAACTGCAGTGGAATGGAACCAGGTCATCTTTAGCAACACAAATCCAGATTCAATCTTAGCAGTGATGACAATCGTGTTCGTGTGTGGAGATCCCGTGGTGAATGCCTCAATCCTGAATTTGCTATACAGTGATACACCGCTTACAAAGCTGCTCTGTTGGTATGGATGCCATTGCCTGTAATAGACGGTCACCCTTAGTATTGATTCGTGGCACCACACACACACACACATGACATCCAGCAACCACATGCGTTGGAACGGCTCTAGGGAGCCATTTTTCAACAAGACAATACTCGCCCTCTCCCGGTATGGGTGTCACAAGACTGATTCTACACTGTTACTACTCTTTCTAGGTCTGCCAGATCCCCAGATTTGTCTCCATTTGGCAATATCTGGGATCATTTCTGACGGTGAGTTGGGCATCTCACAAGTTTGAACGAACTAGAGTCAAGGTTACAGCAAAGATGGAACGAAATGTCTCAAGACCACATACATAACTTGTGTACTTCGATGCCCAATCGTATCGCATGGTGCAGACGCGCTAGAGGGGGTTTATCAGGGTATTAAATCCTCCGTTCTTTTGCCTTTTTCACTGAAATAAATTATTCTTTTTCTTTGATTTTCTAATCATTTACTTATATCAAAGTAGTCATTACGTATGAAAAATTTCGTTTCATTTTGACGATTCTTTCTTGGTGTGCTAATTTTTTGTCCATGAGTGTATATAAGCAGAGTGTGAAAATAAATAGTAGGAATTGAATAATTTGATGCACTCAGTTAAAAAAAACTGCCCACACAACTAAAGAAGGGGAACCTAGAAAGATGCCAAAGCCTTTAATAACGAACATGGAAAATTTTGGGAATAATAATTGCAATGAAACTGTCTATATCGGCCAAACTAATTTTTATTGCATAGTGTTACAATACTATTATAGCAACAAGTGGAGTTTGCAACATTCTTGTATTTTCCATCTAATTGTGTCTTGCTACACAGTACCCTAAAAATTTCATTTTTACCGAAAAAATTATTTTGGCATGTCTTGGTGGCCCATATCATTGAGATGCTTGCCACAAAATTTCAGATCTGTTAGCAAATTAGTTTTTAAGATATTTGAAGTTTTATGAGCTATGGTTTTGGTTTCGGTTTCCTTTTAAAGCATTTTTTTTTCGCACTTAAGTTGAATTAATTAAAAATATTTTTGAGCTTTTTAGTTTGAAATAGTTATTAATTCCAATTTTCATTACTAAAATCCTTTTTGCTTGATTATGTTTCGAGTTTTTGAGTTCTCATAATTAGTTAACAAAAAGATTAATTTCATGGCCAATTTTTGCTTTAAAAATAATTTATATAACTTAAAAGCTTTATCATTAATTTTTTTTCCTGTAGAGAAAATGCCATGGCAAATGCGTTCTGCATTTCTGTGAGAAACAATATTTCGAAGAAATGGAATACTACTGAAAATGATGTATCTAAAAATCAGTCCTCAGCTGATTCCGCAATTAGAATTCCAAATACAAGTATTTTGAATTCAAATGCTGCAGATATAACTGAATATTTCCTTGATGTACCAAAGTACATTATACTAAACATATTGTAGTACTATAGTTTAGTATTTTAAAGTCGTACGACAAGAGCTAAAACTTCCTAAACTGCACCAATTTAAAACTGAAAAAATTAAATTTTATGAGCAAACCTGACTATTTTTAGCTTAAGTTAGTATCATCATTATTTTGTACATAAATACTTCGTGTTTCAAAACTTTTGTGAAATATTAGGTTAATATACAGCTGAATAAACTGACGTCTTAACAAATGCTATCAATATTATTCAAAAATAAATTTTGAATTAAAAATAAAATTTTCAGTCATATTTAATAAAAATAGTGTTTTAATGTAGAACATACATTGGAAAATAACATATTAAAAAATTAGAGTTTTACGGGCATTATATGTTTTTGTTTTATGAGTTTATAAACTTTAAATGCGTTTTTCTCAGACTTTTAATTTTGAAGGTATAAGTGTTTTCTAATCCCTAGGGCTTTTTTCCTGTTCAAGATAGAGCCTTGAACTTTTTTCTATATACTCCCAAATGTATGTTCTCTAAAAGTTAGTATGGATTTAGGGCTGAGAACTCTAGTTATTTTTCTAAAAAATGCTAAAGTTGATATTTTAAAAATTTTCGTGTTTTTTCCAGGTTCAGGTTTTTCTAGAAAAATAATTATTAAAAATTAACAAGGGAATAGATTTTAAAATCCATACTAAATATTGTTTGCAATATTCTTAAAATCATAAATAACTTAAAATTACTAAAAATTTTAAAAATTGAGTATTTTATAAAAGTTTGAAAAAACTTCAAAAATTCCTAATTTTTTAAAATTGTAAAATAATGGCTGGTCAAACTGACTTTTTGCTTTCAAAATCAGCTTAATAATATAATCTAAATATAAAACATCAATTATTTTTACTGTAACTGTCTCCAAAAAATTTTTTTGAAAAAGGGTACCGTGTAGCCTTAAGAGAATTGTTAAAATCTCTCTCTCAGTACCTAATTATAATAAAGTAGCCAAATACTGAGTCACCTCAAATTAGGGCAATTTAAATAAAATGAAATTTCTCTCAAAAACATACATAATAAAAACACATATTCAGGAATAAATTACGTAGGTTTTTAAAATGCTTACCTCAGTGTTTTTCGAAGGGTGGTGCGCGCCCCCTGGGGGCTTGATAACCCTACGAGGGGGACGCGAGTATACCGAAAGTAAAAGATTTTTAAAAAATTAATTTACTGTAATGAAGTAAGAAAATACTTTCTGACATAATAAAAAAAATACACATTTGCACTAATAGAATTTTTATTAGTATTACTTCATCAAACATGAATGCTTTCATTTCGATACATTCATTAGCTATCTGATCCTATAACTAAATAAAAAACACAACATTTTGTTTGATATGCTGTAATCCTACGATGAGAGATTTTTTAATGAGTTTTCTTTTTAAACCAAAAACTATTTCAGAGAAAAGACAAAACCCAGACCCAGAGAAACATTCTAGGAAGATAAAAAATTCATCTGTTTGACCTTCGAACTTACTGGTATGGCTAGTTCGTTCCTTTTTTATGTCTTTATTTTTCATTTAGGGAAGTTGTAAATAATGCGCCTATACGAAAGAGTTAAATGACATTTCGAAAAGCACAGAAAGCACTTTGAAGGATTATTTGGCCAATAGTTATTTTTATGAGTATTCTGAAACATATAAAGCATGATGAAAAACGTTTTATATAATTCCTTTTTAGAACTAACATTTACATTTTTTTCATTGATTACATATTTAACCCGGGAGTGGTCGCGTGGGGTACAGAGTCAAACAACAAAAATTTCAACAAAATATGACAGTTTTGCTTGCAGATATCATTCCTGTAACGTTCGTGAAAAGTTTATGTGATTTGTGTCCTTAGAAACATTTTAATTCGGTTCTATTGGAATTTTTCTCAAATTATCAATGAAAAAAAGGTAGAAAGTAGGTAAGTATACTTTCTCTAAGTTAAATTATTCACTGGAATTGTGATTTTTATTGTGTACAATAAAAATAATTATTAAAAAAAAGCTTCGACTAAAGCTAATGATAATGACTATTATCATTAGTATCGAGTGCGCGTTTGCTCCCGGGATAAAACATTTTGAAGTCTTCTCGTTTTAAATATTAAAAATTACACAATTATTCTTTATAGAAATTTTACATTCTTTTTCATTATTTAACATTAATAATAAATGCTAATTTGTGAGGATTACAATTACAGTTCGTTTAAATCTATTTATAATATGAGCATTCATTTAAAAATATCATTTTACACTTTTATACTCATTGCCGTGCTCTTGGTTTTACTCTCCTTACAATTCAGCAAGTGCCGACTGAGTGGCAAAGTGGGTTTGTCGCTGGCCATCTGCACCTAAGGTTGCGGGTTTGACCCCAGTCCATGTCGGTGGATTTTCAGGATGCAGAAAATCGACAGCGGTCATGAACGGTCATGTCGTATGATTATTCGGCATGTAAAAAATTATTTTAAGTGCCCGTCTGGCCAAAAATTCTTTAAAAAAATACTTATGTTCAATTTTGCATCGTCAGATCTCAGGGCCTTCCTCTGAAGAGGAAACTGGGCAGCAAAATTACTTGCGGCAATTGGTATCGCCTATTATACGGTGCCGCTCTAAAAAGTGATACCAGCTCCTGGGGAATAAGCTAGGTCTGCAAAGGTAAAGAATACCAACATTTGTAATTACACGTTTTGTGCAGACGTCAGATAGTTTGCCCAAACTCACGCAGACGTTCGCGAGAATGCTAATTGTGACGGATATGATAGCAAGCAACATAGACTACACTATTTTTCTACTGACATTTAAACTTTTAGAAATATATAATTTAAAAATTATAGATACAAAAAATAACATAATAGTGTTATCCTATTACTTAAAAGTAATTTGCTTAAAATATATATTACTTAAAGTAACAAATACCCAAAATTTAATACTTTCTTGTGAATTTGTAGGGTTTATAATTAAGATCGTATTGTAGCTTTAGCGACAAAGCGCATTATTATTGTTTAAGGAGGGGGGCGATAAAAATTATGATTGAAAATTGAGTCGCCAGTAGTGAAAGTTTGAGAAGCACTAGCTTACCTTGTTATAAGTACTTGAAGAACGAATAAAAACTTTACATTCAAGTTAGACCTAAACATATACATGCAATATAAAACACGCATAAAAATTAATATATGATGAAGAAAAGAATAATTTTTCATAACAATTTGTGAATCTCTCTCTTTTAGTTTCAGGGATTTATTAGTTTATTTCTGGCTCTTGATACACCTAAACCTCCGTTAGGCGCATGAATCTCTCAGATGCATAGTAAAAATGCTTCGATGCTGCGTCTACACTGTGGGTTGGAACACGCCTCTCCTTCTTCTATCTGCCTTTCGTTCCTTGCCTTAATGTTCAATGTCAAGGACGAAGATGATTTCTCCATATTTCAGGTGGCAGGGACCATTGAATCTAACAGATGCAGCGCGTCCAACAACATCAGTTTTTATGACTTTACTATTTCGTTAATTTTTTTCTTGTAAAATAGAGCATTTTCACTTTTATACGAGAATAATTCAAAACAAGTATTTTGTAATTTCTATATTATTATTTTTTTTCATTTGCTGGGAGTTGAGATGCATCTGAGAGATGCCACGCGCCTAGTCAGTGACTGTATTTTATTCAATCATAAATGTAACTGAGATAAACTTTCCAAAATACCTATGTAGAAATCAAAATCCCTCAGATCCTCGCTCACATATCTAGGAAAAATAGGTCACGAACTTTTGAAAGAGTACCTGTGAAGACGGTATGAGTATAACATTCACATAACTCGTTCATTTAGACTCAGGGTTGAAGAAATATCTGATATATACAACGCCGCAAGACGTAAAACCAAGAGAGACATCACCAAAAACCTGGAAGAGAAGGTATTGATCCCTCTTGACATGACATCAAGAAAGGATTATTGAATTTTTTTTACGTATTATACGAAAACCCCACGTGCCTTGAACATTGAAAGAAGATTTGTGAAGACTACAACAAAGCATCTTAAAATGTAAGTAGTCGTGACACAATGATAACTAACCATTATCTTTTTCGTGCTTTTTCGTTTAAATATCTCACTCACACCATTTTTCATCATATTTCAAATATTATTTTATGTCAAATATATTTTAAAGTCAAATTTCACTAATAAAAGGATTAAATCATCTTCAAATATAAGTATGAGTTGGTACACATGAGAGATACCGCGCGTCTATGAATAAAACTTTCTGAAGCGCGTCTTGAGTAGGGATGCTGTTCAAATTTATCATTTCTAAGGAAAATAAAAAAAGTAGGCTTTTATCCTTCGCAATAAAAAATCCTAAATATTTCAATGGTCTGTCAATCTCATTTTAGAGCAAAATGCATTAGTTATTAATTAATGTTTGTTATAATTAATGAGTTCTAAAGGAAGGACCATCAGAGAAAGAGGAATGCTAGAATGCTTAAAGAACAATTGACTTTTATTTCTCTTGAAGAAATAAATTAGGAAAAATCACATTATATATAGAAAATTATTTACTAAAAGTAAAACTATATATATCCGAGTCGATCGCATGTTCATTCTTTTAGAATAAAACAATGATGAATGAGTGTATAAGCAAAGTATTAAATACAGTAAAAAGTAGTTGTAAATCTTTTTAAAAAGTATTCAACTGAATCAAAATAAATATTTTTTTCATTATACTTTTATTCGATTTCAGCGCAAAGATGGATTTTATTTTTGAATAAATATAGCTCGTAAGCCAGTCCTCAAAAACTCCAGACTGAGCTTTAAAAGCATAAAATCTCTGAAAGTAAAACTTTCTGTAACCGAATTTTATATCCTTCTAAACGCGAAACTATTACAGAACTATTTTGAAGCACTGACTTTGGTGCGTTTAATCCAAGAACTTATCTGATAAATATTCTGACCTCGGAAGACGATTTCGGTCGTAAAACTTTGGAGCAATTTTGGAGACATAACTTTCATAATAAAGATAAGGCTCATACACATATGCTTGAGATCTAATAATCAGATAAAAACTTTATTAAATAGTCTCTTTGCTTATGTCTGACTATTACGAGCGGCTAGAAGATAACCCTCGTAATAGTCAGACGAGTTTTTTTAAAAAGATATTACAAAAATTTTATACGAAAAAATTACTGTTTAATTATTTGCGACATTTATATCTCCCCAAGTCCATATTTATACCGTAAAACGATAAAAACCACCATAGAAGAATTTTGTCTAAGTTTGCATGAAAAATATGCGTGGTTTATAAGGTGATGATTATTTTGATACATAAAAGGAGTCGAAAAGAAATGTTTTTAAATACTTTGCTACATCAACACATCATATTTTTTGACATTAAGGTATCCGACTACGTTCGGAACCGTGATTTTGCAAAAGCGTATAAATGGATAATATTTATGATATTTAATATCACTTAGATTAGAAAATGTATATAAAATTGTTTTAAGAATAGTATTACAATAAAAAATTAATTAAGTACAATATTTTGACAAAAAATGAACATAGAATGACCCATTTTCAAAATATTCTCCTTTTGTGAAAAATGCTTCTATTATAATAATAGTTTGCCTGTATATAGCTCAGACCTCTGTACAGAGGCTCAACTAGAATTTTTGAAATATATAACTTAGAAGAAAGTGGGTTTATACATGTTTTACGACAACAGGAGGGAGAAATTTTCAGAAAAAAAACGCCGATAATTATTTCAAATGGTTGTAACTCTGAAAATAATGTGAATTTTTCAAAAATTATAGTTGAGCCTCTGTACAGAGGTTTGAGCTATATATAGGCAAAATATTATTATAATAAAAGCATTTTTCACAAAAAGAGAACATTTTGAAAAAGGTTATTCAAAGTTAATTTTTTGCCGAAATATTGTATTTAAATAATTTTTTTGTCAGAATGTCCTTGAAACAATTTTATACATGTATTCTGATCTAAATGACACTAAATATCATGAAAATTATCCATTTATACGCTTTTTTAAAATCATGGTTCCGAG
Organism: Trichonephila clavipes; assembly: GCA_019973935.1. NCBI lineage: Eukaryota > Metazoa > Arthropoda > Arachnida > Araneae > Nephilidae > Trichonephila > Trichonephila clavipes. The sequence continues at coordinate 122,660 of BMAU01020716.1, read as the reverse complement.
CGTAGTCGCATACCTTAAATTGTTTTAAGGCATGGTAGTATAAATTTCTGTGTTGTTTAAGAGCATTCAGTAGGGTAATAACTTTTTAAAAATCGATTTTGAGTTTTTCATATTTCTATAATCTCCAAATCGGGAGCTTTCCATTGATATCACATACAAGCCATTATATAAATTAGAAGTACTTTAAAATGATTTTTAAAAAGTAATCAGCTTATGAACCATGCCCATTTGACATATAGAAATGTAATAATTGTCTTTTTAAATCTGGGGCAAAAAGTTGCAAAGCCTCAATTTATTTTTATTAATACGCATTAGATACCTGTATAGTAACTGCAAATTTAACTGTGTTAGATATGCAAAAAAATTTTGTGCCAAATTTGAAAGCGTGGTTTTAATTTGAATGTTATATTTAATATTTAGTGATTTTACCTAAATTTAAGTCTGTTCTTCACTTTAAATTTAGTTTAAATAATTAGTAATAATAACTAATGAAAACTTTAAAAGGCTTAGGAAAACGCTAAAAATATTTTAAAAATACTTGAAGTTACAATTATGTGGTATTTAAGAAAGATTTGGATTAAATTTAATACAAAGGTAAGATTTTTTTTCTAAAACTTAATTTTTTAAATTGTGTAAATTTACTGTATGCATGTTTAAAATTTATATTTTTAAAATTGTGTAAATTTACTGTGTGTATGTTTCTTAAATGCAATTGTGTATACTCAAGTGACATTTTTGAAATATTCTTAAATTATTTAAATATAAAGCAGTTATCTTAACAGAAAAATGACAATAATAAATTCATAATAATAATTGTTCGGTGAACTAAAAGTTTGTCTTTGAAAAAACTATTATATTTAAAAAATATCACTTCAGTATAAATATAATGTCTAATTAATATAAATAAAAATTTGAGTCTTTATGTTTAATAGTTTCTGAGAAAAAGATATGAGATGATACATTATATGTGATGTTTGTTTTCTTTGCGAGAAGCTTGTTACATACATAAAAATACATAAATTTCATGTTTAAGAACATAAAAACAGTTTTATTTTGTCTGTTTTAGAAACCATTTGTCCAGTTTAGAGTAACTTTTGAAGTTTAAAACTTAGAAACTGTCTGCAACAATAAGATCTAATGATAATGTTACGAAAACCTAACGAAAAATTAAGAAACGTCGTATAATCAGGTATTTTTAAATACCATCTCAAATTCACACCAAAACCATATTGATACATTTTTACATTATATTTATGATGCTTTCTGTTCAAATTTGATATCTGTATTGTATGAAAGTTACAAATTGTTTAAAAATTGATACAGAATTTGAGAAAATTTTGATGTTTTCTCGTTAAAAAAACTGAAAAATGCTGTTCTGGGCAATTTAAGACTTTTTTGTTTACTATTTTATGCAAAAGAAGTTGCAAAGATGCTAATGTTTAATAAAAGGAGACAAATACATGCTGTAATTTATTATTTTTGTGCTAAAGTGGCACTTTATAGTGAAAATTCAATTTTTTCAAAATTGATGTTTTGAAAACTGTATTCACATGTTTTTCTCAGAATATAATGTATGAATTTTTTCCCTCATGTTACTGATAAGTAACTATAAATATTCATGTGAGTTTTTTGGAGATTTTTTCAAAATATTTGACTAGAATCCAAATATCACGACAAAAAATGTCAATTTTTTTAAAAATTCATAGTGATATTTTTATGTTACATGTTTTTGAGAAAACTAAACAATATATTTTAAATATTTCACTTCATTGCAAATATTAATGCTTATTAATTGTTCAGACAAGTTTTTAAGCTTTAATAATTCAAAAGTTTTTCAATAATATGTAACTAACAACAACTTAGATGTGTAATGCTTTTTGTCGTTGCGAGAAGTTTGTTACATGCATAAAAATACACCAAATTCATATTTAAAAACATAAAAACAGTTTTATTTTTGACTTTTTTAGAAATCCTTTGTACAGTTCAGAAAAAAATTTTAATTTTGAAACTTTTAGAAATTGTGCTTGCATGGAAACATACAAATCCATAATTAAATTTTTCTAACGTCGTAAAATCACGTATTCCCAAATCATGACTTTTACATATTGATACATGTTTACATTATATTTATGATGTTATAAGGTCAAATTTGACATTTGTAATGCATTGAAGCTAAAAATTCTTCACAGATTGTTACATAATTTGTGAAAATTGATGTAAAATGCTAAAAAAAATCTCATTGAACAAAAACTGAAAATTGCTATATATGTATTTTCTAAACATTTTAGGGCTTTTTTGTTTTCTATTTTATGCTTAAAAAATTAAGAAGATACTAATGTTTAATAAAATAGGGCAAATACATGTTGTAATTTTTTTTTTTTTTTTGATTAAGTGCCTTTTTACACTTAAAATGCAATTATCTCAAAATGATTGTTTTCAAACTGTGTGTACCTTTTCAAAGAATCTAAAAAATTAAATACTTGCAATTTTTACTACACATAAATAATATGTAACTATATATATAATAGAGCTACTTTCTTGGAGATTTTCCAAAAATATTTTGCTGAGAAGCAGTTATCGTAAAAAAGGGACAATTTTCACAAATTTCAAAAAGCGATACTTTTACAATGAATTTTTTTGAAAAAAGTAAACAGTAAATTTGAAACATTTTACCGTTATTTAAATAAAAAAAGCCTGATTATTATACAGCCAAAAAAAATTTGAAGTTTTTATATTTAACAATTTCTGAGAAACATGTTCCTAAAACGGCTCAATTTAACATTGTCGGTATAGGGGCTACCGACTATTCTTAAAGTAATGGTTCCGAAACTTACAGTGCCCATGGACCGCATTTTATACAAAAAATTTAGCCATGAGCCCCCAAGTGAAACAACTGCGTTTCAATGAATAATATAACATCGCAAATTAACAAAAGTACAGTTGAGTTAAGTACAAAGTATAAGTTGGGTTAATAAATTAAGTACAAGTTTTCAATAGTATTAAAAAGTACTAACGTAACATACCGTAAAATCCGACGTATAAAGTGTACACTTACAGTTCCAGGCTGCAGTTTTATTTTTATGCATATCCACCGTATAATGAGCCTTTTTTACGAAAACTCCAGAAATGTTATTGCGCTATGCTCTTATGTTTTCGAGTCATTTATTGAAGGTATTATTCGAAGCTTTAGAAAAAAAATAGTATACTTATAAAACTACAACTCTTTAAATTCATAAGGGATATTTCTTTTAAATAAACAGTGTTTCGATATATACTACTTTTTGTAAAAAAAATGCAACACACCAAGATATAATCATACGAATTAAATGAAATTTGCTGTGTAAATGTCAGTTATAAGATGTTATGCAAAACTAATATTGTTTTAGAGCCATCACGCATGCGTGGTGTGAGCAGCGCTCTCTTAACTGATGCTTAAAGCATATAAATAATAGGGCCGTTGCGAGACGTAGAAATTCGTGCATGGTGAGTTGTTAGAGACGAACATTCAGTGGAATCTAAGTATGCCTCCATGGCGAATTTCAACAACCTTAGGAGTTTGAATGAGAGAAAATCATCATCGTTCTTCATGAAAGAAAATTTTCCAGTCGCGCAATAGCGGCTCGAGTGCAGCGGGGCAGTTCTATAGCGATGTGAGTATCACAAAGCAGTGGACCAACGAACATCGGACAGCTCAAAAAACTGGGAGTGGACACTGGAAGGTGATATCTGTGCACGATGATGAACGCCGATCCGGATGGTGATGAATGACTGTATAGCTGGTCGTTAGCAGCTGCTACAGATGTATTAATATTGGCTTTATCAATTCGTCTGCACCGGTTACTGCAGGCAAACATTCATTTATACAGGAACCCCCTCACGGCAAACCATTCACGGCTGCGTTTGCAATTAGCTCATGAACACAGATCCTTGGGGTTGATTGAAGTTGCATTTTCTGACAAATCCCACTTTAATTTGTGGAACCATGATGGCAGCATTCATGTTAGATGCTATGAGGGTGATCGCTGCTTTCTAGAGTACAATATTGAACGTGATAGTGGCGGAACATCGGTGTTATGGTCTGGGATAAGATTTTGTATCATGGACTATCCAATTTGCTACGAATTGAAGATAATCTGAATAGCAACAGGTACGTCCGTGAAGTGCCAGAGCCCAAAGTTCTGGAGCATCCCTGGAGCTATTTTTCAGTTGGATAACACACGCCCACATGTTGCTAAGACTGTTCGAGACTTCTGTTCAGCCCAACACATACAATTTCTTCCTTGGCCTGCTTATTCTCCGGATATGTCGAATAATTGAGCACCTGTGGGATTTGGTTGGTCGGCGTCTCGTTCGTGATCCGCGTCCTGAAGCTTCAAAAGACGAACTTTTGATGCGCATACAAGCAATATGGAATTCTCTTCCACTAGCAGACATTCAAAATCTGTGTAACTCCTTGTAACGATATATAATAGCACTTATTGCAGCGCGTGGTGGCTAAACCAAATGCTAATTTCAGATACTTAATATTGTTTTTTTTTTTTTTTGCTTTAAAAATTTATTCATTTATTTGTACCAATACAAGTCGTTTGTGTGTTACATTTCATTTAAAATTCTCATGACTGCTTCATGGTGTTGAAGTTTTTACAAACAGTAATTTATATAGAAGCCTCAATTTATTTATGTGCTCATATTTCATTTATTTATTTACCGTAAAATCCGGCGTATGATGCGCACCTATACATTCAAGCTGAATTTTTTAATTTTACGTACATTCGCCGTATAACGAGACCCCCTCCCCTTTTACGAACAAATGAGAAATATTAGTATACATTGCTCTCTTATGTTTTGGAGTGATTTATTGGAGGTATTATCCCAGACTTTTTTGAAAAAATAGTATACTTCTAGAAATACAACTCTTTTAGTTAATGCGCCAAGTCATTTTTTTAAAAAATAAACAGTGTTTCGATACATGTAGAAGTAAAATTTTCTTTATGCTCATCTCTTTTGTTATTTTTAAAGCTATCGTTTTTATACCCGGCGTATAATGCGTATCCGTAAATTTTTTGATCTTATTTTTTATGTTGAGAAAGCACGCGTTATACTCCGGATTTTAAGATATTTTGTTTTCCTAACAATACAAAGAATAATACTGCTATCTGCTTAAAACCAAGGAAAAAATTGTTGCATTCACTTCACATATCGAAATCTTGCACATAACAAAATTAAACTGTTGACTGGGAGCCCAACTCTTTTATATTGCCATATTTTAGACAAATTGTTTCATGTAACAGAGCGATCCCATTCCTATTTTAAAGTGTATAGACGGTTGTGTAAGCTGTCGACCCAATTTCTACTATACGACACTTTTGCCACAACTTGTATTTTATGTATATACCTATCTATATAACATTTTTTTCTAAAATTTTATATATATTCTTAAATTAGTGTGTTAACATTTTCTTTAAAATTTTTTAACACATAAAAAATAATGACGTATTTATTTTAACTTTCGTAAAAATATAAGTGAGCTAGAAACATTTTACTTAACCATTTAACTGGTTTACCCAGGGCCGTTTTTAAGCTCCCGGAAGCCCTAGGCACTTTAAATTATTAGCCCCTCCCTCATTATTTCTAGAAGATTCCCTCCTTCAGTTCTTCCCTTGCCAATTTTGGTTCTGGAAGAATTTTTCCTTAACTTTCTTACTCTTTTCCCTTTTTTTTTTTTTTTTTTTTTGCTCTTTGGGAAGTCTTTTCATTATCCACCACCTATGGAACCATCATGTCCTGGACAAGCAGGCAGCTGTAAGGAAAGTATGGTGGCATGGTTTGGCCATTCTTGTTTATTTTGTACCTTATGGCATCATTAACCATCCACGCACCCTTTTGAAACTAATACAGTAAATTAATGAAATCGTTTGCGATCACTGTATAGAATGTACATTATTGTATGAACTGTTTTCAACTAGTTAATCATCATCATTTTCATCCCTTATCCTTTTACTATCTTATACTTTTAGGTACCCTTGTTCTTTGTTGAGCCACTGTCATTGTACTAGTACAACAAAGGTTTTCTTCGAGCTTTGAAAATCGCAAAATCAGTAATGACATCTTTGTAATCAATTTCCATTGTAATATCATTTTGAGTGCATAGCAACATCAAACTGTCAAGATTTTCTCTTTCCATAGTAGATTACATTTCTGTTTCTATTCTGTTAAGGGCATAAAAGCTTCTCTCTGCGGTACAGTTTGTCCCAGGAACAGTCAAATAATTTTTCATTGCGACTTCTAAATTTGGGAAGGTACTTTCCAGATTTTTTTTGTAGTGTAGTACGAAGATATTCCTCTGTTCTCTTTTTTTAACCTTTATATATATTTTGATGTTGGCACTTTTGCACAAACTGTTTTTCATCGATGTCTTTGGAGTAGCTTTGTGCAAGTATTTCGCCTGTTTTTTCGCATCCTTTTGCTCCTAGGCGGTGGTACATTTGCTATATTTTTCTCTTTTTTTTGCCCTCCAATTTTTTGCGCCTCCAAATATTTTTCGCTCTGGGCACCTGCCTAGTGTGTTTAATCGGAAAATCGGCCCTGGATTTGCCGGCATACGGTACTAACTACCAAAAGAGGTCCAGAACCGGTTTGCCCGTACCTTGTACGAGCGCTAATACAATCATGTCCATAAATTAAGAATAATTCAGAATCACACAGGAATTGAACTCTAAAATAAAAATTTCACATGTGTAGAATTATCACACACATTTTGAAGAAGAATATGCAAATTACAGGAAACCACCAGATGGCGCGGATAGTACGTCACAATGACGAGAGTGTAAGAGAGGGGAATATAAGGAATGGTGGCAAAGAAGTAAAATTGTTCACAGGCGCTTTAAAATCCTTTCAGTGCAATAACCGCATAGTTATGGCACAAAGGAGAAGCATTTGGATGATTTTTTACGTGGTAGAATTATTGGACGACTGGAATGTGGACGTACCCAGCTGGAAGTATTCGATGAGCTTGGAATCGCCCAGAGTGCCATCTCCAGGCTTTGGCAGTGATTCCAAATTGATAATATTAGTAGACGTTACAGCACAGGTCACCTCCGAGTTCCAACATTAAATGAGAACAAGTATTTGGCAGTTACTGCCAAAAGAAGCAGACGGAGCACAATATCAGACCTGTCTCGTCAACTCTCTTCAGCTACTGGAACGACAGTTTCAAGGCAGACCGTGTACAGACGCTTAGGGCACATTGGTCTATATGCACGTAGGCCTGTCAGATGTGTTCCACTTACCGCAACTCATTGTCGCCTGCGATTAACCTGGAGTAGAGAGCATGCATTGTGGACACCACAACAGTGGTCTTGTGTGATGCTTTCCGACGAGTCCAAGTTTAGTTTGCAATCTGATTCTCACCGGACTTTAATATGGAGAGCGCCAGATACCCGTTACCACCAAGAGAACACCACTGAACGACACCGTTACGGTGGTGCAGGATGGCTCGTTTGGGGAGGAATTTTTCTTGGTTCCAGAACTGACCTGCATGTTCAGAGTGTAACGATGACAGGCCACATCTATCGGGATGTCATTCTGGAACAACATGTACGTTTGTTTCGGGGCGCAATGGGTGCTGAATTTCTGTTTATGGGTGACAACGCCCGTCCTCACCGTGCAAACATTGTAGACGAATGCCTTCAATTGGAGGATATCACCCATATGGATTGGCCAGCATACTCACCGGACTTGAATCCAATATAGCATGTATGGGATATGCTTGGCCGACGAATGCAGCCCGTCAACCCCGTCAACAGTTTACCATTCTCATATCTTACCTCATTACGTAGCCAAACATTTTTTTTTATTTTGCAGTTATTGGGAACAAAAAATAGTAAAAAAATAAGCTACAGAATAAAAATTTATCATTAATTAATAAAACATTATTAATAACAAATGCTTAATTAAATTTTACGTAGCATATACATGGGATTATAACGAATCGGGGGGATCAAAGGCTTTGGGGAGGGTGTAGACCGGGTTCCTCCCCACCCCTTCTTTTTGTTCACCTTTGTCACTGAGTGAACCGTAACACCTTGAAAAAATTAGAAGTAGCATGTACCCAGGAAAAGTCTGCTCACCCCTGGCTTAATGGGTTAAAATTAAACTTTTCATAGTCGCCCTAAAGTTGTCCATGCACTCCCAAATCGAGAGGGGGAATTGATAAGTAAGGTCTCCAGTAGTATAAAATAAGTTTCCGACAAGGCAAAATAATAACAGAGGTATCAGAATGAAGGAAATTTATAACTCTTACATATTATAAACTCATTTCTCTACCATAGTCACCACTATAACAGCTACACATTTATTCAATCGTTCAATCCATTTCGACATACCGTCCATGTAGAAAGATTCTGATTGGCTGCGCATCCATTTGCGCGCGGCTGTCTGTACTTAGGCATCCGTTGAAAAACGTTGACCTTACAACGCCTCCTTCAATTTTGGGAACAACCCAAAGTGCGACGGTGCCAAATCTGCTCTGTAAGAATGTTGTGGCACCACTGTGAATTTCAGTTTTCCCATGACTTCCTGTGTTTGTGCACTGCAATGAGGTCTTACATTGTCTTGATGCAAAAGAAAGACGTTTCTTTTCGATATGATTCTGCGACTGCGTTTCTTGAGTGATCATAATGTTGCACAGTACCTGTCGGAATTCGCCGTCAATCCTTTAGTCAGAAATTTCGTATAGAGCACACCACTTGCATCCAAAAAGTTAATGAGCATAACCTTTGTTGCTGACATTAAAGTTTTGAATTTATTGACACTCGGAGAACCAGGATGACGTTATTCTATGGATTGCCACTTGTGACTTCTCACGCGTCTTTTCTTTAACAAGCCCTTTGGGTTCTTTGGGCCAGAATTAATGGCAACTCTTTTCCAACCAAATCCAAGAAATGAAATGTGAATAAGAGATGCAAATAAGCGAACTTTTAAATATAGGAACTTAGAGTAAGCGATATGGCAATGTAAAGGAATGTTAGACAATTGATGTGGGTTGTGGCAGTTGATGGCTACTACAGTTCGTGTTTCAAGTTTGAATGAGTTATGTGTGACGTGGATACATATATTGGTGCTCGATTAGAAGGAAACCGTACAGTGTTGCATCCCATTGCATATAAAGACAAGAGCTACTAATTTACAAGCTATAAGGTAGGATTGATTACTTAATATTAGAATCGAGGATTAGGCGGTTCGCTTATTGATATTTGTCTGAATTGGATTAGGTCTTATTATAAATATATGTATTGTGTGTTGCGTATTGCGTCATCGTAGATTCTCTGATATTAATTATTATAATTGAATTTGTTAAAGATTTAAGTTGAATATCTTAATAAAGTCATATTAAGATAATGTTTGATCCTAGTTCTTTCGCTAATCCTATACCTCTAGCTCGCGCTGATACTTCGAAAGATGTATGTACTTCCAAGAGGAGAAACATCACACACTTGTTTCCTGTGTTATAATGATGAATCTTGGATGCTAAAGTTCAGGTATCTGTACGCAAATGGATACGCAGCCACCCACAATATTTCTTCATGGACAGAATGAAGTAATGGATAGAACGATTGAACAAATGTGTATCTGTTAGAGCTAAGTTGAGAAATGAGTTTAAATATGTAAGAGTAATAAATATCCTTCATTTTGTTTGTTATTATTTGACCTTGTTCGAAACTTATTTTATATACTATTGAAGATCTTACTTATCAATCACCCCACATAGTTTTAATTTATCTCGGATCCCTTCAGCAGAAATAAGAGCCTCCGGGGGTCCATAAGAACCCTTTGGTAGTTAAAGCATTAACTATCAAAACATGTGTTTCAACCCAAATGTAGAGGCTGCTTTGAAAGCGCAAGATTGTAAGGATATAGAGGTGTTAACATCCACACTCGAAAGAGACAGGGACTGAAGGCTTGCGGCTTGTTGCGAGTTTCCCATATTTCTGAGTGTTCTAATTAGCATAAAGTATGTAATAAAGTACTGTTTATATTTATAAAGAAGAGCGTAGGAGTGAATGATTTGAGTAGTGACTGAGTTATTCCATCTTGACCTGGGTAAACATAAACGTTAAATCGCTACGTATGAATACCGGGTTCGAACGAGCTACAAAACTGGATACCTTAGGATTTAAATTATGATATTCCTAATTAATTTAAGGTACGTTTTATAAACTAAGCTTTTAAATAAAGAAAGAAATTGTTTTAGTGTTTTTAAAAATATTCAAAACTTTAATATTCTAAAAATGTATTAAATTTTAACTACGATTAGATGAACTTTAATTATAAGAATATTAATGTTTGACGCGATATTTAAAAGAGTAATATTTCAAAAAATTAAAAATGAATTTTTATAAAAATTGCTACTAATGTTTAAAAGAAATAACTCCCTCAGTACCATTTTTTAACAAACCACTTCGACAAACTCACAACAAAATTAGTTTTAAAGGTCGTAAAATAAAAACTGGTTACTTCTGAATTTACCAAACAAAAAGAATTAATTAGTAATTAACTCGTTTATTTAATTTCAAATTCATTTGCTAAATAATTTAATGTACTTTAAGGTAGTAGTCCGGTAGGGCGGGTTCAAACAATCAGTTTTTTTATTTCACATTTTTTTTGTATGAAAAACATCTTAAAAATATACCGTAAAATGTTCAGACTAAAATTTTTAAATATTTTCAAAGTTATAACTAAAAGAAGAATGCGCGTTGTAGTGTGTATTAAAGTGTGTTGACACGCCAGCGGCAGCTGCTCTGACCGTTCCCTCTTTTATTATCCTTCCGTCCCTATAATTCTAGGATACGCAGATCTGCATCTCACAGAGAAAATTTTTGATTGATGAAGACGAGACATACGAATTTTGCACAGCATACAAAACTCTCAGCACTTATACTGACCACAGATTCGGTGCAAATATCAACAATTGAAAGCGGAAAATCAAGAGAGCGCTTTTGAACACCCAGTAATGTTTGACGCGAGCTGCTTATAAATCTTATAGAACCAGTAAACGAGACTTCAGCATCTGACGATTTGTTAAAGAGACGTTTGGGGGATTCACAAAAATATAATAACTGAAGTTTCAATCACTGTATATGAATTTCGCTCCGAGGCATACTTTTGCTGGGAAAATTGTTTTGGAAATTGCTACCTATACGACTGCATGTATCTTTAATTAAGGTTTTCTACCTGTACTCAAAGTTATAGAGGCGATGGGCATCACAATTGGTCAAACAGCCAGGAATTGCGCTGACACTATTGACAATGCATCAATTTTGAGGGCAGAGAAAACTGCAGATGCTAACTCTAAAGAGGCCAGAACCTTACGGAGGGCTCTCAAAGCCGCTGAAAATGATAACTATGCACCAGGCATAACTGATTAATGTAAGTATTGCCAAAACTTTAAACGCATTTTTCTCGAGAGAAACCATGTTTTTGAAATTTCGGGAAAGCACTACCTCAAAACTATTCAACCGATTCGGCTAAGATTTTGACCTGTTATTCACATAGCTGAACATGTAAGTTTTAAAACATTCAATTTTTTAATAATAAATTAATTCTCTGAAACAATTTATCAACGAAAAAATTAGATTTCGAGAACCTTTTTTTCACAAGTCCACCATATTTTTATTTTTTATTTTTCATACGTATATTATTGATTAGTTCATTAGAATAAATTCTACAAAACAATAATCTCATTGATTTTTATTTATTTCAGATGACTACCGAAGTCTCTGTGCTTCACCAAAGTAGCTAACCTTTTTTTCGAGGATTCCAATTTTACGATAATTTGTTTATAATTTTTTAAATTAAGTATACTTTAAAATGCTGCAAAAGGCATGTAGAATTGAAAATGATCGCATTTTATTTTCTTGTTAAAGAAAATGCACCAAAAACGTCGAAATTCGGGCCGTCACGCCGGACTTAACTTGATACATTAGAATAAGTTGATAAATTATCTAACCATCAAGAAAGGGATCCCAAATATAACTTATGTATTATCACACACACACACATCACAGAGAGCTTAACTATAAACAAAAACCCTAAACCAGGGGTGGCAAACTTTTGTGGACCGTGATATTTTTTTAAAGAAGTAAGAGTTTGATGAGGTATAGTTTTGACATGTGATTATTGGGAAAATAATAAAACTAACCACTAAAAATTCTATTTACTACGTAAAAAATACCCTTTGCACTGAATAATTGTAAATGTTTTAGTTATACGTGTAATTCAATTTTTAAAGTAACAGCAGTTTGACTCCTGTTGTTGCAGATTGTGTGTGGTGGCTGACAAATAACTTATATTAGGATTGTAGGATGTTACTTTTAATGGATTGCAAGCTGAATTGGAGTCATCTGCCAAATGGCTTTTAAGTAATTAATTATTTTTGCTCTGGTTCACTATTTTGTCAAGAAGATTTATGATTTATTTGAAAATGTCATTTTACAGACGATGTTTCTGCATACCACTGCTCCAGAACATAACACACACTGCTTTCTCGCCTTTACTAATAATGCCATATTTCTCGGTTCAACAAGTTAGAAATTCTCTGTTACTCTTACTATCCTACTCTTTTTGTGCTTTTCCTTAATTAACCATGTTAAATAACTGTTAAAAATTGTCATAATAAAATAAATTAACTTTAAAATACAGTTGCGTCAGCGAAATGGACTATGCCATGCGTATATAAATTTAGTGTCATAAGCAATTGTAGTCTACGACTTAAATAAGGCAAGAGAATAACAAACGAGTGTTCTACCCGCCGCGCCGCCACCGATTATCGCCTTTATTCATAATAATTCATAGTAAAATTTGTTATTCTGAAAGAAAAAAATGCAAACCATGGAGATCGGTGGTGTGCCCAAAATATTGTGTCACGTGCCACTGGTTCACCATCCCTGCCCTAAACCAATAAATGTACCTAACTTACAACCGTACAAACTCGCTCGACCGACTTCCGCCTTTTGACTGAAAGAGTAATGATGGTGTGTGAAGGTAGGCATAAGCCTCTACAAGCATGACGGTCATCACATGTATCTAGTTAACATTTCGTCCAAAATTCCCAGTTTCTTAGATAATACAGCCAGAAATAACATTTGAGCATTGAAATTATTCGAATTATGATTTTATTAAGGCTGGTTTGAGAAAGGGGCGATGCCCTGGGCTGGGCACAGTTGGTCCGTGCCTTTAGACTTCCCTGATTAAAAGAAGAAATCCTTTAAAAGTAATTTTTTGGCAAAAATTTAAGAAAGAATGACATATTTTTAAACTTTCCTCCTTTTATTAAAAATGCTTTTATGATAATAATATGTTGCCTTTACACAGCTAGAACTTACATACCGGGGTTGGACGAAAACTTTCAAAAATACATTATTTTCAGAGTTACGGTCAAATGAAATAATATCGGGTTATTTTGGTAAAATTTCTCTAATATGGTATAACAAAACATGAATAAATCCACTTGTAAATTATATGTTTCAAAGATTTTAGTGAATTCCCGGTATATATAATACCTGGTAACGGTAACGGTTATTAATTTACGCGTAACCTTAGAGAAAGCTCTATTATCCACTCATCATAATAAGTTGAACAAAGAATAATTTGTTGAAGTAAAAATAGATAGCAGTTTCCATTAAGTGCAACGCGACAACGCTGGTGGAGGGGTGAATGGGAAACCACTCTCAGCAGTTGATTCAGTTTCTGTTTCGCTTTCATAGGAAAACGAAGAGAAAATGATGTCACATCTCCATGACAGCAAAGCCCGTCTTTCAATCGTCTGCCGCATCTCGACGGAACGAGGAGAGAAGGGATGAATTTCTTTAATAACAAGGATTAAGATAATATTATTTTTAAGTCCGTTACTCGTTACCTCTTAAATAACTGCATGTGGTTATTGAAAGGAAATTTTCAATAACCACTTGGAAGAAAGTAAGAAAAGGTAGAGGATTTGAAATAAGATAATGAGGGGTGAAGTTTCCAAACCAAACGTGATCAAAAACTTGGATGGCACGGGGGGGATATATACCACCAGCTATATACAGACCAAATATTATTAGTATGGAAGCATTTTTCATAAAAGAAGAATGTTTCAAAAATGCGTCCTTCTTTCTTCATTTTTTGCCGATAAATTTCATTTAAATATATTTTTTTCTTTTAATAATATTCTCAAAGCAATTTTATATATACATATTCTATAATTCAACTGGCACTAAATATCAAAAAAGTATTGATTTACACTCTTTTTCAAAATTATTGTTCCAAACTTAACCCTTAAAAGGATAATCATTTCTAATAGTCTTTTGTTACTGTTTTCTCATTTCTGTTTGTATTCATTAGTTTCGCTTTCTAATTTCTAGATTTCTTGGAAATTTATTTCATGTATCTTATTGAGAGTGTAGGGACCTCTCGGTAATATCTATTCAGGAATTCCTTTAAGAATTTTATTGAGAGAATCTAAGTTCTTGAAAAAAAATCAATCTCTCTATGAATTGTTATATAATGAAATGGGAAGATACGTAGTTCCCGAAACGATGTGTGTGTGTGTGTAGCATATAACACGATCTAATAAAATTAGTTCATTATCTTCTAGTCGTAGTCCATTTTTTAAAAAAAAAACAGAAAAAATAGTTCTGTCCACGAAGGATATAAATCTTTTTAGACATGTAAATCTCATTATCTGCGAGATTTAATTCCTTTGAAATTTTCGGAGTAGAAAAATCTACGAGTAAATGTTCTAATAGTGTATACATAATAGTCGTAGTTTTAATAAAAAAGTATTTCTATATCCCCAGGGTGAGTACAAATGATGGACCGATTTAAAAAAATCATAGTATCGAAACTACTGCGCATATTACAATAGGTGATTCAGAAATGTAACGAAAAATATGCCAAGTTTTTTTTCTGTTACCAATGTTCGATGTAAGACCCTCTTGTTACACGGCTTACGTCCAATCTGTAATCCAGTTCGTTCCATATATTTTTAGCATCACTCTATCAATGCTTCGTGATGCTGCACAAATGCTTACCTGTAGTCCTCTGTTGTCTGTTGTGTCAGCTACTAATGATACGGCTAGAAATTTAATATTTTTTGTATAATTTGCCTTACCATTTTCTGGGACATCCCAAGTTTACAGGCGGCAACTCTCGTAAACTTTCGTGGACTTCGTACAAAACTCTGCATCACCCTCTTCACTGTTTCTTCCATGGCTCTTGGCCGGCCGCTGTTTTTCATTTAAACAAGCAACCTGCGTTTTTTAATTGATTATACCAACGCAAAATGCTCTTGTTGGTTGATGCATCTTTTTCATAGCGATTTCTAAATTCACGATGCCCCGAAATAATTGAAAAAATCAATGTATACCCTAATACAAAAAAGACCCTCTTCTCTATCATTGTCGCCATGTTTGGATTTCAATCACAGCGATCTTGAATGCGCTTTTGATCATCGGTGGAGAAAAACTTGGTATATTTCTCTTTGCATCCATGTATCACTTATTGTAATATATGCAGTTGTTTCAAACATACGCTTCTTTAAAATCGGGTTTATCATTTGTACTCACTCTGCATATATATTACGATAAAATAATAATGATGATTTAATAATTTACCGTATATTTCCGTATATAAGCCGAAAAACTTAGCCGATTTATTTTTTAAAGTTTAATGAAGAAGGTCGGTTTATATAAACAAACCCGCTGATCTTGAGGGGGGAAAACGTAGTTGAGGGCAACTTTTTAATATTTTAGGCCTTTACCCCTCCCCTCAGTAGATTTCTCTCTTCGTTTTTAATCAGTCTTCCGTCTAACATTTTGAGCATAAGCGTTAGCTCGTTGGCGCTCGCTATGTATCTAATCTTGGATCGTTAATACTTTTTGTAAGGCATGCGCAAGCATCTTTATTTTTTTTAATATTTTGGGTGTTTTGAATAGAAGTTTAATTTTAAAAGAAAAAAAAACATACTTCTAAATTAGAGTCAGAAACCGAGTTTCCAAATAGTTATCAATATTAACTTTAACTTGTTGGGAAATCTGAATGCTTACGATCATAATTCAGCGAGTTTTCCTCTAAAGAAAAACAATAACAAAAATAGATGATCGCATGTCATATACAAAGTACTCTTTTCACTCATTTAAAAAAATATCGCAGAAAGTTTGCCTAGATTTTTTTCCTATTCATTCGAACAAGATTTCAAATGTATGAAAAAAAATTGTTTTTTTATTTAAAATAGGATTACCAGAGAGAGAGAGAGTAATAAAACTTGCTGCACTTTACAGAAATTTTATTGGAAAGTCTTCCACCCATTTTATACCCACTCTCCAACATTTTCGTCTTCATAGCAAACTGTTTGAGAATACGTGATTTTTTTAATTGATGTGATTACATGATTTTTCGATATATGGAGACGCGTCGGCTCATTATATGAAGACTTCCCAACAATACTTGTCATGATGTACAAACTGAGTGGAATGCCCAGACAGAAAATTGTAATTTTCCAAAAGAGTCCAAGTATTATTCCCTCAAGCCTGGGGGAACAGGTGTCTCGCCGATTTCTGTGTTGAAAGCATACCTCCTCCCTGTCCGACCCTCAAAAAACGTTCAGACACCACGATCAATAGAAAGGATACTCCTGAGAGCAGTATCAATTTCTGGGTCCTTTTCGCACATGTGGACCGTGAACTGTTTGAATGAAAAGGAATGCTGGCTTGTTGTGATAAAGACATACTCTGGAGAGGTCCTCAATGTCAAATTGACGGGTTGATTTATAGACCCTCCATATGGTATACGGAGCATAGTGACGGAGATTATTTTAGACGCATCGGCATTGTCTCGAAAAACGAATGGAGTTGGTACGATGATGAGCAGGGCCATGTGCAGATCCCCAACGCTCGCCAATCAGATATTATTGGGGGTGTGAAAGAGGCCCGTCCAAGGAGTTTAAGGGATCGGCTCACAAGTTGACGGGGGCTCTGTCAATCTGCTGCGAAAAGGATTGCGGGGACAGCCGCACCCGAAGTCGGACATATCAAGATCTCAAACCTTAAATGGGACTAAAACTTTTCTCCGACGAAAGTGAAGAAATATTTGCTACTTTCAGGGAAAAGTGAATATTTTCTTTCTGAATTGAATGTTTTGTTTAATTAATTTGGAAGAAAATGTCTTTTGGCAAGAAACTGTGTGAGTCCTCTCGCTCCCAAGTAAGGAAGTAATCTTACTCACTCACATCGTTACAAGGGATTTAAAATCTGGGCAAATTTATGAAGAGAAAGTGCAGTTTCGGCTTGAACATGGACGGATTATATCCGAAAATATATAGTATTAAAATTGGGATTGACAATTTGATTCCAAAAAGTTTTTAGCCATTGATAAATTGATAAGGATGTGTTTTTCTATTTTCTAAAAAAAATAGATTGTGCAGAGCTATGCAAAAGAGCTAAGGTTCGTTACTTTTATTCTAAGGGACGTGCAGATAAATGCAGTGTTTTTTTAGTACGAGCTTGTTACTTCTACCTGTAAATAATGTAGAAGGAAGGGTAGTGTACCGGAATTCCTGTTTTGCAGCGTTCCCTGCCGTATTGTTGATGCTCCCCGCAGCAGTGTCTTCAACAAAAGTCTTATACAATAGATAATGGTGGATTATCTTACCGCACACAAAAGAGCCATGTTTTGAATGACAATGAGGAAAAACAAGGGAAGTATTTATTCATTTTAACGCAGCCTGTGTTTTTTTCGTCAAATTAAATCTTTCTGAAATATTTTTCCCCCTTTTTAAATTGTTGTTGTCGATAAATAGGCTAATTCTTTTTACAGATTGAAAAATTTTGATTGGTGTATTTAAACAACGAACATGAATAAGTTGAGGAACGTATTTGGTTTGATGTTTTAGCCCGAAAAAATTCTTTATGTTAAAATTACTTTTTTTTTCAATTTCTACTATTATAGCTCACACTCTCTATATATTTATTTATTTATCTTGGTGGAATTTTCAATCGTTAATAAAATACATTTTAAAGCGCTCAATTGAGCTGAAATTTTATATACATGATTATTTTGGATGACAATACAGTAATTTAGTTATAATTAATAAAAATTAATTGATTAAAACTAATTATTCAAATAATTACAAATACAGTGACGTTGGCATCACTTTTGGCGACTTAGGGATAATTTTGGCTACTTGTGTCAAAACTTGAAAAGGTTTTTTTTCCTCACGTTTTGAAGCATTCAGTTGAACTGAAATTTTATATACACGAGATTGTTTTGGATGGCAATACGATACTTTAATGATAATTAATAAAAATTAATTACCACTTAATGTTGTGATTCTGTCATATGTAGATACATATTTATGGTAATTGTAACTATTTAATAGAAAGTAACTAAAATAAAAATTTTCTTGGCTGATCTAAGTGGGAATTGACTTAAATTTTTTATAAATGTATTATATATATATATATATATATATATATATATATATATATATATATATATACTTGTTTTTGATTTTTTTACAAATTGAAAAAGTTTGATTAGATTATTTGAATAACGAGCATGAATGAGTTGAGGAATGTATTTCGTTTGATGTTTTAGCCCGAAAAAATTATTTATGTTTAAAATTACTCTTTTTTAAATTTGAACTTTACATTAAACGAGTTCTCTCTTCTAAAAATTTAAGAAGTCGTCAAAGAGTGCAACATTATCTATTTCCTCGATACTTTCATTTTGCTTTCTGGATTCTTCAACAAATGTGTGTACGAGTAAGAAAACATTTAACAAAAAATATTTAATAAATCATTTATTTTAGACTTTGTGAAGCCCCCGCCCGTGAGGATCTACATTATCTACGCGACCTATTTCTGTGGGGAAGAACGAATAACCACTCAAATCATTCATTTTAAAACCTGTTCATTAAGGTCTTAGCTTAAACACAATACACAACAATCTAGAATAAGAAGACGCAACACGCATTACCAAATAGTCGCGTGCTTGACCACTGAATCTAACTTTAAAGATTAATTCCTCTATCACTAATATACGCGATTTCCTTATAGCTTATATAAAATTAGCTTACCGCTATATCCCAAGGAATCAGCTACGTTCTTTATCTGTTCTGATGTGGCTTTAATCCGACAGTATTCCTTATAGCCTCGATCCACTTTTGGTTCGTCACTACCGGCACGGCTAGGCTATTTCACGGAGTTATGATTCTTATAACTTTATCTCAAATCACTTTTCAGCTAATTCTCTACTTAGCGACTTCTCTTCCCACTTAGCAATCACTTCTGCACATAGAGACCCGGACATAGACTTCGCTCTACTGCTAACTTCCAATATATATATGATCTCTAATTTACGTAACCACGTTCTTCTACTTGAATTGGTAGGAAAGAATTGCCATTTCGGTCCCAAAGAAAGCCCAAGAGGACATGAATAGAAATCGCGATGAAAGCCCCGTCACAACTTTAGCACTTTTAATGAACATAAATCACGCATAATATTATTATCTAAAGGATCTTTTAACTGAGATACATAAATTTTTCTCAAATTTTATAAATTATTCACAAATACTCTCCTATTTTCGTTCTTGTATAATAAAGCGAACCAAGTGTATTTTCAAAAGTTTTAAGTAGATGCTCATCTTATTGAAAAATCTACTGTTGTTATACTAAAATAATTTCAATGCTTCATTTAAACTATTATTTTTACTAATGACATATAAATGTTCTAAAATTCTGAAGATCTTTGAATTCACCACAAAATTATGTAAATAGAGTCCCAAGTGATCCAATTGTATTGTATTTTTAATTTTGAAACATTAATTTAAACTTTGGATAACAGGATTTCTAAGGAATAATGAGCGTAAGTTTAAAATTAGGTTGAAAGCAGTTTGCCTTTAAACGTCTCTGAATAGAAGGAATATATACCTTGGCGAATTGCCGCATTATTCTATATTTGATATAAGTTATTCTACGCAGATATAATTTTTTTCTTTTAAAACATTCTCATAGAACATCAGGATCTTCTAAGTTAACAACTGATATTTGTGTAAAATGAAACAGCATTGATATTTAATGATGAAATGACTATAGATATTATGAAATATCTGGGTTTAATGGTAGAGTATTTTTTGTCATTTCTCTGCTTTTCACTCTGCTAACGCGAGAATAATGACGACATAAATTAAGTCTTAATCTTCCAGAAAATAGGCTCGTATGTCTTCGAGAATAATAAAAAAGTTCGCATGAACAATTTATGGTACAAGAAGGCCCATTAAAAAATGGGTACATTTTAACTGCAGATAAAATTATATATTTTTTATACAAAAAAAAATTAAAATTTGGTTTTCTCATTGTCTAATTTTTACATTTTTTCCAACAGATTTATAAAAAGTTTTTTATTCTGTGTATCTCTGTTTTGAGGATCAGATCAATAGATTTTATTTTGTAGCATAATTGATAAACAAAATCAAATTTTTGAATTTTTTTAAATATGCACTTATGCCTCCACTGGCTCTTTTCTGAAATGTAAAGCTATCATAGTTCACTCTGCAGAGAGAAAAATAAGCCGCCTGGCCGACGCCAAACGCAGAATCACTCCAAGATAAATTGGATCAAACATCAGCCGTGGAGTGAATTTTGAAAATTATAAAAGTGAAGTTATTTTTAATTTTTTTTCAGTTTTTAATTTTCTTTTATTTATTTTATTTTGTTTTGACGATGTTTTAATTTATTTTGTAATATTTCAGTAGGATTGAATTTTTTTAAAATTAAGAATTATTAAAAATATGCTCGTATTTCTGAATCCAACATAAATAGGAAATGTTAGCAAATATTTCAATATTGTGCCAGTATCTTTTCAAATGCAATATATATAAAATAAATGTTCCCTTTCATGTCTTTCGTTGGATACATGTATTAAAGTATGCTTGTTTTCAGCATTTATTTCAAAGAATAAACTTTGTTTATGCATTTTGATACAACCGTAACCATTTATATAATTTCAATAAAGATCTCAGTATCGCAAATTTAACTGCTACTTATATCCTTCATCAAAATATTGGTTTCAAATACTGTTATCGAAATTGCTCTTTTTTCATGAACTGAGATGAACACAAATGAAGAATACGTGACTAATGAACTAAAGGTATTTTAATTAAATTTAAATAAGGTATTAAGGAATAAAAATTTATATTTCTAGGGCACAATGGAATTTTTTTAATGATTTAATATTTATTCAATAGATAAATTAATTTTGAAAATGTTCAAAAGGTGTGTCTTTAATTAAAAAAATAAAACAATTTCCGATACATCCATTTCGTTTAAAAAAACGATGAAGAAATAAAAAATTTTTTGGTCGTATACTTAAAAAAATAAATTTCGTTTACACATGTTTTTTTTTAAGTTATGTGCTATGGATTGTAAAACCCTAACATCCTCCACCAGAAAAACAAAAAGATTCCCAAATTTATGACCGAAGAATCGGTTTTATACTCGCAAGAAATGATATCTGGGTTTTTTCCGTTTTCCACATCCGGGTTTTTTCCGTTTCCCACATCCGGGTTTGACCCATTCTATCAGCGAAACTCAACCTGCGTCCCACGGGCCGCATGTGGCCTGTGGATCGTTCTAAATGGCCTGTTTCACTAACAAATTATTATTTAGAAATAATGCATTTAAAATTTAGTGAGAAATTCTATCATCCACATATATCAATTTTGCTATCGATGTTGTTCTTGTATGAATTGCGAGATAATTTTTTCCATTTTGTAATTGTAACGTTAATGATGAATATAATAGTAAAGTAGCAACAATTTTAAAGGTGAATTTTATTTTTAATTAACCTTTATGTCTTCCAAGCAAAAAATATCTTAAGAATATATGTTGTTTCAGGACAATTGGGATCTTGACTATTTCGTAGAGAAAAACAAACATGAATCAATAACTTGTTTGATTTATCGTAAAAATGTCATATTTAAAAAAATGTAATTTTGCTCGTTACTGTGCCACTAAGCACAAATCTTTCAATGGCTCTTTTTCTTGAGAATCTCTTTCAAAACGAAATAAATTGGATTTCTTAAAAAAATCTGTGCAACATAACATCATTGCAACATTGGAATCATTGATGAAAGGAAATCGAAATTACCCCATAACTGAGTAAAAAATACGTAAAACCTATTTTTCGTGAGTCGAGTTTGATAGAGTTTAATACAGTTTTAAAATAAAATCCAAACTGATGAGTTTTAATATTTTGATCAATTGTCTCCATATTTTAAATGTTCCTGATTTTATAACGCTCCCCCATTAATTTTCATGTTGCGGCCGCTTGAAACAGTTATGGTATGCATGTGGCCCGACGGAAGAAAAAGGTTGAGTACCCCTGGGTTATATCATACCACGTAGTATGTCATACGGATCAAGACAACCAAACCTTTACTGTTTACCACAACCTATCTGAATTTGAAATTCATCAGTGTAACATCAGATTGTCAATGGGTTTAATTAATGACGGTCACATGATAAAGACAATCACATGCTCGCGATTTAATTCAAAACTGACATTAAATCAACTTGTACTTGTTCTATTTGTAAAATTTAGGTAAATTTTCAAATTTTATTATTGGTTAAAAATACTTAAGTGTTTTCAAAACACTCATCAATAAAACTTTAAAGTTAAGAAAAGAATCTTATTTTATATTTGTGTATACTTTAGATTAAGTATACACCGTGTCCAAAGAAGATTGTTCGAACGCGGTCACCCGGTGCTTTTGCTCTTGCATTGACAACCTGTCGTCATTAGTTGTGCATGCAAACGTTTAATTGAGTTGTTTTCCAGTGGATTGACCCCAAATCATCGCGTTGAACTGTGATAACAGACATTACTTTTGCTTCTTCCTCAGCACAAAATGCCTTTTGTGGTTTGGTGGACTCCATGTTAACAATTTTGTGCACACAGGAAAGGTGGATATTTCAAAACTTGGAATATCTACTAGCTTTCAGGCCAATTTTTACCACTTTCTACACGTTTGGTACCTAGAAAAAAATAAAGAAAGATAGCATATTATTTCTCGGACACGGTGTATTTTGCTTACTTACAGCGTTAGTATTGTCGAAAAACATGGGCTTTTTAAAATAAAGTTTCTGTAAAGAATAAAAGTGGGGAACAACAAAGCGCATGAACTGATTGGCTGGAAATACATGATTGTATTTATCGTATGATTATGACGTCACATGATTTTATGAACTAAATGTCTCAAAACACGAGCCATAAAATAAAATATTTGCAAAGAAAAAAGTGGGGAACATTGTCTGATTGGCTGGAAACACATGATTGTATTTATCGGATGCTTATGTGGTCACATGAATTTAAGAACTAAATGGCCCGAGAAACACGAGCCATAAAATAAAGTTTTTGCAAAGAATAAAAGTGGGGAACAACGGCTGATTGGCTGGAAACACATGATTGTATTTATCGTATGATTATGAGGTCACACGAATTCATGAACTAAATGGCTCGAGAAACATGAGCCATAAAATAAAGTTTCTGCAAAGAATAAAAGTGGGGAACAACGAAGCGCATGAACTGATTGGCTGGAAACACATGATTGCATTTATCGTATGATTATGCCGTCACATGAATTTATGAACTAAATGGCTCGAAACATGAGTTTGTTATCATGTAGCTATGACGTCACATGAATTTAACCCAGTGCTTCTCAAACTTTCAATACTTGCGCCCCCCTTTTCGATCATAATTTTTATCGCGCCCCCCTTATACATTAATAATGTACTGAATGCAATAATAATCCACTTTGACGCTAAAGCTACAATAACTATCTTAATTATAAACCATACAAATTAGTAACATAAGTATTAAATTTTGTATACTACTTTTAAGCAAAAAAAATAAATAAATAAAATAATAATATAATTTTTATGTTATTTTTCCTTTCTCTAATTTTTAAATTGAACATATCGCAAAATGATGCGGTAGCTGCTTAGAAGACAAAATATAGATATCTGCTAAATATAGAAAAAGAACTCAGAGGGTCAATTTCTAATCGTAAGCATTCCTTATAAAAACTTTACTTTGCAAGATAAGCCCATGGAAGCCGTTAATACTTATTAAACTTGTTCTTAATTTGGTATTAATTAATTATAAAATACTCTGTGCAGCACTGATACATTAAAAATATACCGGCTGAAGTGCTCGCTTTTTCCACGAGTTCATTTAGAAGAAAATAAAACATTATTGATATAATCGCTGAATTATAAGGAGAGTAGAGCCAAGTGCGCGACACTGTTTACAAAAATGTAAAATTATTTTTTTAAATGGTTGCTCAAATTATAATTAGTTTTAAGCGAATTGTAATTTTAAGCCTCACAGAATTAGCATTTAGAATTGATGTTAAACAGTAGCGCACACAGGAATTTTCCAAAGGGGGGTCCGGGGTCGCAAGTTCACCAATCTTGTATCAGGTTCCTTTTCATTTTGACGGTTTTCGGGAACAAAACACAGTAAAAAAACTAATTCTTGAATAAATAATTAGCATTAATTAATAAAATTAATCATTAATAACAAATACTTAATTAAATTTTGAGTACTTTATACTTAGAATTATAATCAATCGGAAAAAAATCAAGGGCTTTAGGGGGGTCTTGACCCCTAGGACCCCCCTTGTGTGCGCCCTGATGTTAAATAATGAACAATAATATAAAATTCCGATGAAGAATAATTGTATTATTTTTAATATTTAAAACTAAAAGACTTCAACATGTTTTAACCCGAGAGCAGGCGCGCACTCGATACGGTCGAGCGGGGTTATTGAGTCACCCCAATCCTTTTTTATATATATAGTTATTTTATTGTACACGATACAAATCGTGATTCCAGTGAATAATTTAATTAAAAGAAAGTTTACTTACCTATTTTCAAGGACTTTTCAATTTTTCTTTGGTAACAAATAAACAGTTTTGCCAGAATTAACAATTTCGTGATCTGTGTGTCCCGCGCGACCACTTCCGGGTAAAAACTGTATTCATTATGATAATATGTATGTCACTACTAAAAAAATTGTGTAAAACGCTTTTCGTTATGCTTTATATGTTTGAGAATACTTAAGTAATCCTGCAAAGTGTGCTCTTCGTGGTTTTCCAAATACCATAAAACTCTTTTGCATGAAAAAAAGCGCAACAGAGAAATACATTACTTACAACTTCCCTATAAATGAGAAACAAACATATAAGAGAGGGATCATAACTAACTGTACCAATAACTTAGAAGGTCAAACAGATTACAGCTATAATGTGCAGTATTTAAAAAATAACGACAGTGATGAACTTTTTATGTTCCTAAATTTTTTCGATTCTGTGTCTGGGATCTGTTTTTTCTCTGAAAGAGTAGCATGTTAGATTCAAAAAGAAAGCGTAATAAAAAAATCTCTCATCATGGGATTGCAGCAAATCAAATAAAAGTTTTTTTATTTGGTTATAGGATCAAAGATAGCTAATTAGGTATTGAAGAAGTCTTTATTTTTGATGACTTAATGTCTCACGCGCATGCCTATAAATTATATCAGAGTTAAAGTGCCTTTTTTATTATGTCTGAAAGTATTTTGTTTTAATTCATTTCAGTAAAATTAATTATTTTTTAAATCTTTTATTTTCGATATGCTCGCGCCCCCTAGGAGGCGTGCCCCACAGTTTGAGAAACACTGATTTAACCCATTAATTGCATTAATTAATTTTAATATGGATACCTTATTTTTGACTAACAATTTGAAGTGTTCAATAAACATATCTATTCCGAGCATAAATCACCCGAGTCAATGCTTTATTTCATATAAATTTATTTTTCTTTCGTTATAATTGTGTGTTTTGAAACATCAATTCAATTTTTCAGTTCCCTCCATTTTTCTTATATTTTCCTTGTTATTGTAACTTTAGAGAAGGATATCTCATATACATATGTTCGTTTAATATAATATATTTTATTAAAGACAAGATTATAAACACAAATGCTTACTTTTTAAAATTGTTTGTAATTTATGCACTTTGTTAATAATTGACTCCTAATTCAATGTAGAAGTAGGAGGAGTCTTATTAACAGAAATAAGTAGCCAAAGTCCCGCCCCACCTAGTATGGTAGTTATGATACAGGGCTTGTAATCGAGCGGGTTCGAATCCCGAATAAAGCAAGGATGTATCTTTGGGGGAAAAATTGGGAATTTCACTTGAAATAGATTCCATTTTCGAATGGTCCGCGCTTCCCTTCTGTTCTATGCTGGGATCATCGTTTGTAATAAAAGTTTGTATTCTATGTTTCTGTTCGTCTATCGTTTGTACGAAATCCACAGGAATCAAAGTACTTATCCCAAAATACCTTTGTGTTACATTCCAATAAAAACAGTTAAGTGTTTGTGTGTGTGTTCGTCAGAAAAAAAAGCGATTGTGATTTTTAATCCTTTTGAAATTCATGCTTAATAGGTATTCTTTTTTCATTCTTACTATTAGTTCGTAATCTACCTATTTATATACAGTTGACAAAATGATTATTTGTACACCACTTTTTTCTTCGTTTTTGATGAAATAAATACCCATATTTTAGCTGCGAATTAATCATGCATTTCTTTCATGCGTCTAATTATTTTTCTTTTTAAGTGTAAAAGTAAATTGTAATCTGGAAAAGTGTGAAAAGTCGTTGCAAAAAGAGTATTTGTACAGAATTCTTTTGGTGTAAGTATGGCAAAAGTTTTGATTAAACCTTTTGGATTCAATTTAGTTTTTCGTACGTTTTTCTTAGTTTATCAACAACATTTAAGTAGTTTCAGATTATATATGTAAATTTACAGAGATATAATCTTGAAAATGGCTCCTAAAACCAAAGAAATTTCTGTAGAAATGAGAAAACATATTACAGAGCTCCATAAAGAGGGAAAATCTTTCCGGGAAATAGGAAAAATTTTAAAACTGTCATTTACAGCCGTTGGTTACATCATAAAAAAGTATTTAGAGTCCCACAGTGTTGAAAATAAGCTCAGACCTGGTAGTCCGAGTAAATTGACTTCAAGAGCTAAACGAATGATTGTAAAGTCAGAAACAAATAAACCAATGACATCAGCTCAAAATATTGCCAATGAACTTCTCTGTCATCATGTATCGTTTCAGTGTCTGCTCAGACAGTCAGAAATGCACTGCACAGCACTGGTCTGAAGGTCAGAACTTCCGGCAAGAAACCTTATATTAGTGAAGTAAACAGGAAAAGACGTCTAGAGTTTACCATGAAGTACAAAAATAAGCCCATGGATTTTTGGAAAAAAGGTTATTTTTTCTGATGAGAGCAAGTTTGAGATTCTTACACCAACAAGTATTCGAAAAATTTGGAGAAAAAACAAAACAGCTCTTGAACCCAAAAACGTACTTCCCACTTTAAAACACGGTGGCGGTAATGTTATGGTGTGGGGATGTGTAGCTCATAATGGAGCGGGTAACTTAACATTTATTGACAATAAAATGAATGCTTCAGCTTATATCAACATGTTGCGACATAATTTGTTAGATAGTGCTAAGAAATTGAGCATGAAGAACACTTTTATATTCCAACAAGACAATGGCCCGAAGCACACCGCTATAGTTACTAAGACCTAGTTGCTTTATCATGCTCCAAGGCGACTTGAAACACCTTCACAATCCCCAGATCTTAACCCTATAGAAAATGTATGGATGCATTTGGAAACTGAAGTTCGGAAAAAAAATTTAACAAGTAAAGAGAACTTAAAAGAAAAACTTCAAGAACTTTGGAACTCCATTGAGACACAGAAATCCCAAAGAAATTAATTGAGTCAGTGCCAAGGCGTCATGAAGAAGTTATAAAAGCCAATGGACTGTTTACAAAGTATTGAAATTTCCTTACATTGTTGCATATGTTTTGTAAATGTTTACTAAGCAAGTGTACAAATAATCTTTTGTATAATTTTTTTTAAAAAATTCACTTATTTGAAATAAATGCTTATTTTATTTTTTATTGTGAATGAATCATATTTTTAAAAACAATTTAAATGTATCTCAATAACTTTTAGTTAAATTACTTAATTTATTTTTGAAGAACTTACAAAATTTTAAGTGTACAAATAAACATTTTGCCAACTGTATATCGTGTTCATATATTCAATCGTTAATAAAATACTTTTTCCATTCATCCATTCAAGTTCAAATACATATCTTAAACTGGTAGTGAATGACACGTGATGTTAATACAGTTTTCTCAATTATTAATTCAATAGTTAAACTTAATTAATGAATAAATAGCAACAAAAATAATAATCCAACACCATATATAAAGGGTGTATCTAAACTCTGCGGCAAAACTTTAAGGCGTGATAGTACACATCGATACAAACATTAGTAAATAGGAAACTTAGGGTCCAAAACGTCTTCCGAAGAAGATAGGTGCCATTAAAATTTAGGGTTCGAAATTTCAAATGATTATAAAAAAAACGGAATAATGGGTCGATTCGTTAGCGGTTTTCGCTAAAATTATTCTTTTTGTCAGTATTTTCTTGAAAAATAAATTTTAAACTTAAATCTAAAAAATGTCGATAGAGGGCGCTTTAGACTTTGGAGTAACCAACAAATATTTTTTACTGTTATTTTTTGTATCACATTAAATGCTTTCAAGAGCAAAGACTTAAATTTTGAGCTCAAAATTTGAATCGTTCGAGGTGGTTAAGTAGCGCAAACTCAACTGCGTTCAGGAGGTGAAATTTGAGCTCACCTCCTTCCCCGGACACAGTTCAGTTATTCACGATCTTCGGTGCTTGGTTGTAGACTAGGCAGCAGCTACTACCCACTAAACATACAATAAACGACAGAGGGATGACAAAATTTTTTAACAAAAAGTTATTCATAACAAACATGAGCAATACGACTTGCTTGCAAAGTGTAGTACACAAGGATTTACCTGTATGGTGCT
Source organism: Trichonephila clavipes (assembly GCA_019973935.1). Lineage (NCBI taxonomy): Eukaryota > Metazoa > Arthropoda > Arachnida > Araneae > Nephilidae > Trichonephila > Trichonephila clavipes. The sequence continues at coordinate 93,650 of BMAU01020716.1, read as the reverse complement.
AATTGTATGCAAGTATGTACAGTTCTACTTCAAAGTGTTCCAGCCAACATAAAAGCTCGTATGTGGTTCCAACATGACGGAATGCCTGCATATTTCAGCGCAGATGTGCGAAGTGCATTGGATACAGCATCTCCAGGGCGATGGATTGGGCGGGGTGGTCCGGTAAATTGACCCACACGCTAGCCTGTCCTCTCCTGCCTAGACTTCCTCCTCTGGGGCCATATGAAGAGTATTGTTTACGCAATCCTCGTCATCTCCAAAGAGGCCCTGGTTGCGAGAATTGCCGTCGTAGCAGGTAAATTCTGGTAGATGCCCGGGATATTTGCCAATGTTCGACATTCTCTCCGCTGGCGGTGTGAGGTCTGCATATTTGCCTGTGGGCGCTTTGTCGAGCAGTTTTTGTGATTCCGCAAGAAAATCATACGTGTACCATTTTCTACAAGTCATCATTCATTCAACCTTCATTCATACGCACTACGGGCGTACATCAAATTGTTGCTTTTTGTTTTGAGCAGAGAAGTTACTCATGTCTATTATGAATAATTAGTTTTTAATTTGTCATCCCTCTCTCGTTTACTTTACGTGTAGGAGGTAGTAGTTGCTCCCTGGTCTACGGCACCAAGTCCTACGACACCAAGATTTGGAATAACAGAACTCTGTTCAGAAGGAAGGGAGTTTCAAATTTAACTTCCTGAGCACAATTCTGTTTGCGCTACTTAACCACCCGCAACGATTCAAATTTTGAGCTCAAAATTTAAGTTTAAGTCTAAGCTTTTGAAAGCATTTAATGTGATACAAAAAATAACGGTAAAAAATAGTTGTTCGCTACTCCAAAGTCTAAAACACCTTCTATCGACATTTTTTTTAAGTTTTATCTTTAAAATTTATTTTTCAAGAAAACACTGACAAGAATATTTTTAGCGAAAACCGCTAACGAGAGAATCGACCCATTTTTCCGTTTTTTAAAATCAATTGAAATTTCGAACTCTAAACTTTAATAGCACCTATCTACTTCGGGAGACGTTTGGGACCCTAAGCTCCCTATTTACTATTGTTTGTCTTGATGTGTACTATCACCCTTAAATTTTTGCCGCAGAGTTTAGATACACCCTGTATATATAAAAAAGTATCTCGTTGTGTCCCTGTAGCGCAATGAACTTCTAATCCAAATAATGTGGCTCGTATCCCAACAGGAATGGTCTAATTTTTGAGAATGTGATTTATTTTTTTACTATACTATTTTATTAGAATAATTAAATTTAATGAATGAAGGAACAGTAACAAAAACAAACAAAAATAGTCCAACATCCTATATAGAAAAAAAGGAAAATTGCAAGGAAAATTGTTTTCTATTTTGTCACTTAATAGTGTGATTTTGTCATAAGGATATACATATTTACATTAATTGCAACTATTTAAAAAACCCAACTAAAATAAAAATTTTATTTTTTGACCTAATTAAAAATTGATTTTTTATAATACTTGTTACATTGCATTTTGCATTGGTTGTGATAACTCTTCCAATACAACTGCTAATAAGTTAGTATTTCTTTATTGTTAATATTTTTTTTGAAATACATTTCGCTGAGTACAATCAACAAGTGAAAAAAATCGAATGGAAAAAATGGGGGAGAAATATTATATAGTAGATTTTTTTTATTTATGTTTACAAATACTTATTGCAAAAGAACAGTTGTAAAGAAGCTGAAGTGGTTAAATGTTACAGGAAACTGATAAGAACATTTAATGTAAAAAACTGCGATATTTCCTTCTTTAGAGATAAGCAGTTTTCACGGACTGTTATCGCTTATAAATAGCTTGTCACTTTTCTTTTCCCACTTATTCACTTACTTTCCGTTTTCCAATGTAAAAAAAAGAAAGAGAAATAGAGATAAGAAAATGAAAAGAAATCCTGAATTTTTTTTTTTAGAGTTTGATAAATAAAATAAAACAGGCGTCGAATATGCTATGCATATTTTTAAAATAACTTTTCAAGCGACAGAGAATAAAAAAATGACTAATTACCATTTGAAAATATGCTTTTTCGAATGATATTGAAGTAAAAGCAAAAGATGATACAAGTACAGTGTCATTAACATCTTAAACGACAAGTCATCGTTAACATCACCTTAATGGGTCATGGAACATCGGCGTTGAACCATTCAAGAAGTGAAGAAAATTGCCATGTCCAAAGGAATCACGTTTTCCGGTCAATTACAATGACCGTCCTAAAGCAAATAAGCCTATTTCTAACTGAAATCTACGAACTTGGATTCACAATTGGCCGAATACAAGAAACAGACAGCAGTATTATGGTGTGGGAATGTTATCATGAAGCACATTAGGACTCAGTGGCATGACGGCGAACATTTGGGCCCCCTACCAAAGTCAGGTTTTGGGCCCCCAAGTTAGATTTTCCAAAGGGTAGGTACTTGACAACAGTCAGGAGTACCCCCCCCCTTGGGGTGCACGGAACGCCACTGTTAGCACTAAGGTTTCTGATTTCCCGGTATCCTCATTCCCGGGAAATCCCGGGAACGTAATTGTCATTCCCGGAAAAAACATCAAGTTTTCCGAAAAATTTGAAAACTTGTAATTTTTAATTGATATGGATAACAATTATATAAAATAAGGACACATACAAATTCCAAAATTTATACTCATTTTTTAAATACACTTAGCTACAAAATATACTGCTGACCACTGCAAATGCAACACCCTGAAGGAAGCATGCAAGTAACATGAAATTCACAATATGCATTAGCGGAGGTGAGTTATGCCAATGATTAAAATTTCAGCTCAGACATACATCACGCACGCCTGTGGCGCCACCTCAAAGCGATATTTAAGGCCTGGAGATTTCGACAATTTCAAGTTCGGCAATTGTGTTTTTCTTGTGGTTTTTTCAAAAAGCGATCAGTTATGTCTCGTAGAAAACAGCGATCAGCTTTTGATCAAGTATCCGAGTTCGTAAGAGGAAGGATAGTGGCCTACCGAGATATTGTGGATTATCTTTCATTGAAATCGGTAGGCGTGTTGGATGAAACGAAACAACTGTAATGCGGATATGTGACCGTTGGATGCAGGTGGGTACGACGGACTATCCAACTCAGTGCACCACTTCACGTAAGGACAGGCAAATTCTACGCATGGCAGTGACGGATCGCTCAGTCACATCACGAACCGTAGCACGGCACATTGAGGCTATAACGTATCATTCAGTATCTGCGCGTATCATTCGACGCCGTTTACAGCCGAGTAGTCCGTTATGCACCGTCACACTGGTCCGGCACCGGGTATTATGGTATGGGGCGGTATTGTATATCACTCTCGCATTCCTCTAGTACGCATTGCCGGTACTTTAAACAGCCAGCGCTACATCTCCGAGGTGTTGGGGCCAGTTGTCTTTCCATACCTTCAGGGCTTGGCCACAGCCATATTTCAACAGGATAATGCGCGCCCACAAGTGGCACGTATTGTCCGAAGGTTCTTCATCAATCAGCAGATTTAATTGCTTCCCTGGTTGGCTCGCTCTCCGGATCTTTCGCCGATAGAAAACATGTGGTCCATGGTTGCTCAAAGAATGACCCAGATTACACTCCCAGATGCCACACCAGATAAACGTTTGCAACGTGTGGAAGCTGCTTGGTCTGCTGTACCCAAGAACACATCCAAAGTCTCTCTGAATTAATGCCGAGGCGTGTGACAGCGGTGATCTCTAACAATGGCGGCTGCTCTGGGTACTGATTCTGGCAGGAACCACACTTCACAGAAGTCTATAAATTTAATCATTTGATACTTGGTCAACATGTTATCTACAAAATAAATTTTGTTATGCTATCTCCTGTCTTTCTTGGTGTTGCATTTACGGTGGCCGGCAGTGTATATATATAAAATATTTTAGTTATTCCTTTTTAAAGTGTGATTTCAACAAACAACATTATATATATTAGTCTCTGCTTTTATCACTCAACCTAGTTCTTAGCTTTGTTATAAATAACCTTACAGCAGAAAATGCTCTCTCAGCATCACCTGATGTCTAAGGAATTGTTTTGAAAGTCTCACCCACTTTCATGTTTGAGGATCGATTTTCAGTTTTTATTAATCAATCCTGAATCAATCATTTTTCTAATGTGGCTACTAAGAGATAAATATTAATAATTATTTTATTTGGTACTGGGGTAACGATCACGAACGTTAAAAATATGAATTTATGTATTTAAGATATTTTATTTGCGTAACTGATTTCTTGTTTATGAAACTGCTATATTTTTGCAACATAAAAATAACTAAATATCAATGTAAGAATCTCACACAAAAGTTTGGTAAAGAAAAATGAAAAATAAGAAAAAAAAAGTTGTAACTTTTTTTTAAAAAATATTCTCCTCCAAACAGTTTGAGACTTCATTCTCTATATCCGAAAGTATCCGAAAAGAAAATTTAAAATAGCAAATTAAATAATTATCATTTTCATGTGTAAATATTTACGTTATCAGCGTAAATCCAAATACCAGAATAGTCGCGCTGGTAACCAAAGAAATGATACTCCTTTAAAAACTCCATACTTCTAGTTACCGAAGTGATATTCGAACGACAGACAGGAATTGATCAGGTCAAATAGGACTCTTTTTCTACTGAAGGCTGCGAAAATTCTCCCCAAACCTACATCTCTTATTACACTTTTACCCCTTTGTTAGGGGACATTTCTCCTTTTAAGGAATTTGGGGCAAATTGACAGTCCAGTCAAAACTCACTACCTCAAATTATTTCTAGTGTCATTCTCGGGAATACAAAAACTATGAAAATCTTATGATTTCTAAGATTCCGGGATCCCAGTTTCCTGGGAAAGAGACCCTAATTATGACCTATCATCCCCTAATCCCTGATGTCTATGAGCTACGTGAACTTTATTGCAGACCAAGTGCACCCCTTTATGGCAACAGTGTTCCCGGTGGGTGATGGTGTTTGCGAATAAGATAATGCAACGTGTCATAAGAGCAGGGTCGTCAAGGAGTGTCTCAGGAAAAAAATTCAGGTGAATTTCAAGTCATGTTTAGGCCTCCGAATTCAACCGAAACGTCGGAACAAATGCTTGATTAGATTCCCGTTGCGACGTGAATCTAATCTTTCTAATTCCACCTTGAGGACAGAATTTGTGCAGTCTTATAATGAGTGAGAATTGATGGATCTGTTGGCGAGTGTATGATACTAGATATATCAGACTACCTTTCAGAACCTTTTCGTGTCATTGATTCCTCGGGTATTGGCAGTTTTGAAAATGGAAGTTAGTATTACATCGTATAAAGCAGGTGTTCCTAATACAAATATATTTATGCATGTATATATATAAATGTTTCTAGATGACATGTCAAAATTTTAAGATGGAGACTTAAAGTAACTATAATTAGACTGGCAACTGCTTTGTGAGGTTAAAACTAGTTTGGGTGGTCAACCAACGGTCCTCAATTTGCTAATAATAATAAGTGAAACCTCAGATATAACGAATAGATTTTTCTGATACCATTATTAATGGGGAAATAAAGGCATATAACAAACATTCACATGACTCTGCTTGAATGAATAGCAAACAGAAAGACCCCTCTCAATTTGTTAATCTTGAAGTGTGTTAATAATATTGATAATATATCAATATAAATGAATACTATAAATATATTTATAACATTAAGAAATTTATCGATATTTTTGAAACAATAATATGAATCTAAACGCGTGTGTATGTATTTTAAATATTTAATCCAAATTAAAACCAATGTAACCAACTTAATGCTAAATATCGAACTATAACATTAAACACAATAGATCGTTAAATACATAGCAGTTTTTATGGTAAAATAGATGTTTTTATTATAGTTATAATCCCATTGACTTGCATCTGTATAACAAATACCGCTCTAAAATTAATAATTTAGATAACTTTAATGTTTTTACGTAGTTGAATGAAATCCTTCACTATTCTCTTAGTTTCAAAACAAATGTTGCAGTAAATGTATTGACATGACATTTATACTGTTATTGGTCAAAATAAAAATACTTTTTGTAAATAAATTAAAGGAATTCAAATAAAGTATTTTATCATTTTCTCTCGTTCCCTTACAAAGAAAAAAAAGCAGTGACATTCAAATGATGCACAAATATCGAAGATATGACGATGAATATAGAAAAAAAAAATTGTATCGCACATAAAAAAAACTAAGTTATTTATTGTCGTATATTTTATATAAATTTAACATGTAACAAAAATACAATTTTTTGGTTAATTTTCAAGAATTAAAAATAATAATTGTTCTCATTTCATACAAATTATTTGTCATGTGATTTATCAACAAAATTCTGTTAAATACCAATAATAAATTTATCTACTAATAGTTAATTGCTTACTTATAAGGGTTTCTCAAAGGAAAAATGGGCAAGTTCCTTTAATTGGAGATCAAAAGAAATTACTTTGTGGGTTCTAACACAGGTCCCATCGTTTCGGCGGCACATCAATGTTTTCACTCTAGAAAGAATGTGGTTGATTCTTGAGGAAGACATACTCAGCATCCTTCACTTTTTCCAAATAGAAACGTAATACTGTCTTAAGTGGTATAAAGGCCTAGAAGTCAAAGGGTGACAAATTCGGACAGTACGGTGCGTGTTCTAACATTTCCTAACAGATTTTCTTAAAATTGTCTTGGTTTTAAGGGAGACGTGTGGGCCGACATTGTCATGAAGATTCGATATCGTTTGCTGCTCTTCTCAAAAACTTTTACACTAACTGTTTCAAGACGTTTGACCTAAGCAGTGCTTGTGATAGATTGTCACATTTGCCTTGATTTTACGGGAGACGTGTGGGCGGACATTGCCATGAAGATTCGAATAACATTTGCTGCCCTTTTCGAAAGCTTTTACAGCAACTGTTCCAAGACGTTTGACCTAAGCAGTGCTTGCCATAGACTGTCACATTTGCCTTGATTTTAAAGGAAACGTGTGGGCGGACATTGCCATGAAGATCCGATATCGTTTGCTGCCCTTTTCGAAAGCTTTTACAGCAACTGTTCCAAGACGTTTGACCTAAGCAGTGCTTGCCATAGACTGTCACATTTGCCTTGATTTTAAGGGAAACGTGTGGGTGGACATTGCCATGAAGATCCGATATCGTTTGCTGCCCTTTTAGAAAGTTTTTACAGCAACTGTTCCAAGACGTTTAACCTAAGCAGTGCTTGCCATAGACTGTCACATTTGCCTTGATTTTAAGGGAGACGTGTGGGCGGACATTGCCATGAAGATCCGATATCATTTGCTGCCCTTTTCGAAAGCTTTTACACCAACTGTTCCAAGACGTTTGACCTAAGCAGTGCTTGCCATAGTCTATCATAATTCATTGAGAGATACCCGTATTTAACTCACCTCCTGTAATCAGACACCGTACTTCTGCATGTTGTTCCCATCTGGGCTCATTTTTATATGGCAGGACTTTACTTTCGATTCATTTCCTCTATGACTAACAAGTTTGAATGTTAAACATCGTATGTGAAGTACACTTCTTATGGTCCTCCGTGTCCCTGTTTTGCGGCTTTGCTGTAGTTGCACTCATTCTGACGCAATCGCATGTGCCCAAATTTCATTTGGGCCACCTTTATATTTTCCTTCCAACATTATAAATTAAACAGTATTTCCTCAAGAAATTCATATATAGTCATACCAAATCATAGTCAAAAATTAAACTGAATAGTCTATAATTGAGGGATAATTTGAACACTGTAACGATGAAACCAAAGAAACCTCTGCTCTGGTACTACTTTTTTTTATTTGTCATCTTACCAGAGGGGAACTTTGATTGAATGAGTGGTTATTAACGTCTAACTCTTAAGCAAGGGTGGCCAACCCTTTTGGAAAGAGTGCCACTATCTGACGAAAAACATTATTCGTGCCACTTCCAAATGTTCCAAGAAGTAAAAAAAAGTATGAAATGATGAAAAAATGTTTCTTATAGGCTTATAGGATTTTTACAAAAATTTTATTTTTTATGCAAGTCTTAGTGAAGTTTAAAAATAACTTAATACATAAGATATAAGTAAAAATTTTTGGTTTCATAGTTAATAAAAACTTATTATAGTTTCTTCAATCAGTTACGCGAGGCATAAAAGTAAAATGAGTAACTTGAAACACTTAGAATACTTAAACACTACTTGCTTATCTCGCCTTCTGAATTTGTAGTTTTTGTACCAAGTCATTTATTAGGATTAGTTGTTGAAGATGCTAGCAAAATTATACGTTTTTTAGGTGTGTATCAATTGATTTTGAGTGATATTTTGATTTTATTATGTTTAAAATAGAAAGTATTTATTCACAAACATAGATTTATCCAAACCTACAGCAATATCTAAAAGCCAAATCGTGTAAGTTTGGAAAATTGCTCGTCGGTACAAATTTCCAAAATTCAATATAATTCGGATCACTTGAAGTTGAGGTAAGTTTCTTGTGTTACATTTCAGTGTAGTATGATGCTGTAGGTCAATAAATTCGATTTGAGTTTTAGGTGAGTGAGAAAATTAACGATTTGTAAAGAAATTCAAAAGCGATTTGTAAAAAGATCAGTATTATCAGAATCTTGCAAAATGGATATTAAATTTTTAAACATACCATAGTTCGGAGCATTATTAACTTTGGTAGACAGCTCCAGCATTAATACGAAATGTGGGGGAGTAGAAGTTTATTCATAAAAGATATTAGTTAGGAAAAACATATTTTTTATTCTGTATTAAAATAAAAATTGTTTAAATGTCCCACAATATCGGTAAGGAAAGCTAAATCCCATTCTTGAGTAGCAGTCACTCACTGGACAGTTCATTGTCTTCTTCCAGATATTAAAAGGGGTTGCGGTAGCCCAGCGGTCAAGGTAAGGGATCATGGCAGGTATGTCATGAGTTCGAGCCCAGTACCACTAAAGACCCACCGTGTAGAGCAGCGATGCACGTTAAGTCTGTCGAAAGTTGAAACGTCCTCCCGATTGATTGATTGATCGAATATTAACGCCGCACTGTTCAGCTGCACGAGGGCTTTTGGCGATGGACCACCTAATTTTGAACTATGGTCAAGTGACGAGGATGACCCCTGAGCTGGCACCTCCCTCTCCTAACTACCACACCACACCAACGGGAGGACGTTTCAGGTCTCGACAGATGCATCGCTGCCCTACACGGTGGGTCTTTAGTGGTACTGGGCTCGAACTCGTGACAAGGCAAGTCACGGTCCGATACCTATACCACTCGGCTACCGCGGCCCCGCGTTATACGCCGGACTTCACAGTATATATCAAATGGCGACAGTGGCAAAATTGTATTATTATAGCGTATCCGCCATTTTTATCTGGGCGTAGTCCTACCACCATGCAACATCATTTAGTTCAAAGACGGTAGTCAGTAGAATTGGTATTTGCCTTGATTTGTGAGATGGAGAGTCACTTACGTTTATTTGTTATAGGTACGATTCACGATTGTTCGAATATTTGGTAACTTATCAAATATATTGTCGATTTCAACGAGTCATAGGTAACGCCTACTTTTGCATAAAGAGCACAGGGCCTCAAGATGTCTTAAGGTGTCACAGACTGTATACCGTGTTTGCTAAGAGAAAGAGAAATTCAGGATCTTAACAATCAAGTGAGTGAATATTAACATCGAACTGTTCAGCTACACGAGGGCTTTTGGCGACGGACCACGTAATTTTGAACCATGTGACCAAGTAACGTGGATGACACTTGAGCTGGCACCCCTCTCTCCTAACTACCACACCACACCAACGGGAGGTCGTTTGAGCTCTCAACAGATGTAGCGTGCATCGCTGCCCTACACGGCGGGTCTTTAGTGGTACTGGGCTCGAACTCATGACATGCCTGCCATGATCCGATACCTTGACCGCTGGGCTACCGCAGCCCTATCTTAACAATCAAATTACCATGATTATTTTCATGGAATCGTCCTATAGCGTGAGATACGCATGTCCTATTTAAAAGCAAATTGCTTAATTAATACTATGCGCATTTTGGCAACATAGTTTGTTTTTGTAATTTAAATTTCTCTAACGATGAAGACGATATTGAAGTTGAAATACACTGGTGTGCAAAAATTAAGGACGAAGTCGAAAAAATTAGCATATCAGCTGAACGAAGAGGCAGAGCGGACAGAAAGACCAATCAGGAGATTAAGTAAGGTGATGTACGGTAGCACATGCGCAGATATGCAGTTAGACGTAATGGGGGAGTGTCTGAGTAGTATAAAGCATGCTGTCGGTGTACGATCAGTATTTCTGGCAAAGAGATTGCACGCCGTATAGCAGTTAAAATCACACCGAGTTACTGCCTCAGCGAGAAATGGCGAATAATCAATCTGTTAGACGACATCTGGATGCTTTTACCCGAGGTCGAATCACTGGGAAGTTGGAGGAAGGCCGCAGTGTGACAAGTGTGGCTGCAGAGTTCGGAATTGCTCACAGCATCGTTTCACGACTTTGGAGACAATTTCAAACTACAGGAACAGCTATCCGGGGGTTCAGTAGTGGAGGTCCACGAGGAACCACACCCGCAGATGACCGGTACATTGTCTTACAGGCCAGAAGAAACAGGCGGCAGACAGCGGGAGAAATCGCTAGACACACGACACAGGTGACTGGACGACCGATATCGCGTTTTACCGTGGCCAGAAGACTGCACGGTAGTGGTCTGTTTGCCCGACGCCCTGTACGGTGTGTACCTTTAACGCCTGCCCATCGGAGAAGGCGTTCTCTGTGGTGCCGGGAACACCGGAATTGGAGAGACAATGAATGGGGACGAGTACTCTTTACAGATGAGAGCAGATTCAGTTTGAGTAGCGATTCTCATCGCATACTCATCTGGAGAGAGCGGGGAAGCCGCAATCATCCCTCGAACATCATTGAAAGGGACAGGTATGGAGGTCGCGGTGTTCTCGTTTGGGGAGGCATCATGCTTGGTAGTCGTACAGACCTTCACATCTTCGACGCAGGTTCAGTCAACGGGATCCGTTATTGTAACGAGATTCTTCTTCCATATGTGCGTCTTTTTAGAGGCGCTATGGGTCTGCAGTTCCTTTTCATGGACGACAATGCACCATGTCATCGCACAGTAGCTGCCAAACAGCTCTTAGAGAGTGAGGATATTGAACGTATGGATTGGCCGGCACGATCTCCGGATCTCAATCCCATCGAACATGTATGGGATTTTCTAGGCAGACGCTTGGTAGCTCGTACCTTACCAGCAGTAACGATTCGGGAGCTTCGATTGGCGCTGCAAGACGAATGGGCAGCAATGCCTCAACAACTCATTGACACCCTCATTCTCAGCATGGGCAGACGCTGTGAAACCTGCCTAAAAGTCACGGGAGATCATATCCCCTACTAAAGACCGGATGTTTCTTGCTGGACACCCATCACAGGGATTTTTCGGCCTTCAGTCACATTGCGCTCCATGCTACTTTTTCAATCAAGCTTCTTTTTATCCCTCTGATTTCTCTTTTAGTAAGTGTTGCTTACATATTACACATGTCCTTACGTATTGGGGATCTTACGGTATTAAATGTGTTGATTTGGAAAGCTTTTGTACAAAGTTATATTGAAAAAACTGTCTCGTCCTTAATTTTGGCACACCAGTGTATTGCTATTCACAACACGCATGAGGATTGAGACCTACTTATGTTAAATGTGAGACACATAATTTTCAATTTTATAGCTTTTTAATATTGGAAATGGCCATTTTCAAGAGTGTTTCGCTTACTGCTTGGCGTCTTCTGGTAATTCGGTCACGATCTTTGGAGAATTTATACTCTTTGGTTGATCTTCAGATATATGACACTCAAAACAAAAATAGTAACAGTTCCTACAGTTCCAGTAACGCTGGAATAATATAGAGTAAAGCCCCTGTTTCTTTTTGTGGACAAAAAAACATTCGAAAATTTTATGAATACTTACATATAACAAAAGAATTAGTCGACATACGACAGAAATTTTTTTTATGCATGTGGAGGGTCCGTATAAAAAAAGTCACACTTGGAAAATACGTCAGTTTTATACGAAATTTATGAGAAAGTACTTCCAAACAACATAAATAATTCAATTACACATGGAAACATTTAAAAAACATTTAATATATCATTGTATACAGGGAAAAGTTTTAAAGATACACATACATAATCCACTCCTACTCATAGTAATCCAAATTGCGCATCTTCTTGTGATTAATTAGTTCAAAATCGCTTTCGTCACTTGAAGATACAAATTCAATTGATTTATTTTTGGCACCATAAAGTAAGTGATAAGCTTTTGAGACAACTATCGGTCGGTCAGTTGCTTGTAAACGTCATGATAACCAGATATGCATGATCAAAGCTCTTTTTGGAATTTCAAACGCCTTTCGGAATTGGTATCAATTTTAATTTGATGGGGAAAATAAGCTGGATCCTTGCATATATTTTATCCACTCTCAAAGAATCCGATTCTTCTTGTCTGTCTTCATAATATGTCAAATTACTGATAATGTCACTGTCGTTGAAAGTTTTGTCTTCAATCAAGTGCGTGCTGCTAGCGCGTTGAGAGAAAACAATTGGCGCAACTCATGACGGTCTCGTGATAAAGACAAACACGTGTTCTCTATTGAATTCAAAACAGAAATTAGACTAATCGTACTTGTTGTTCTATTTGCAAAACTTAGATACAATTTCAAATTTCATAATTGAATGAATTTGCTTAAATGTTTTTTAAAAATTCTACAAAAAGACTTTTAAAATTAAAAAAAGTCTTATTTCTGCATATATTTTTAAATAAAATGCATTTTAAGAGAATGTTTCTACAAAGAGCAAAAGTTGGCAACAACGAAGCTTGGGAATTGATTAGCTGAAAACATAAGAGAACTTTTATCGTGTGACTATGACGTCACGCGAGTTTTGGGTCTGATTAGCTAGAATCATGCTGTTGTTGTTGTTTCTAATGCCACCTGTCTGACGTAGCCAGATCGAGGCCCACGAAATTCATCGTGGCAAGGGGCTGGAGGTACACCTGTCGTTGGCATTGAGCACAATACAGGTGACAGTACGATTTAGCTCAGCGAAATTCCCCGAAGAGACGATAGATGGCGACACCACCTACCTCCACCTCCACAATTTCTGCATGGAACTGTAGGGGAGGGAAATATTCTCCAGTCCCTGCGCTCGTGACTCAGCCCACAAGACTTCGGACCCACTGATTTAACGAGTAAGTACTCCGTGTGTACTCGGAGGATATTTGGTGGCATCGGGCATCGAACCCAGGCCTTCCGGTCTGGAGTCCAATGCTCTAACCACTAGTGGTTATCATTATCATGTGACTATGACGTCACATCAATTGAGCCCATTGAACATGCATTGTCGAGAGATTGTTTATAACAAATGAACAGAGCGTATTGAAGTTTATATACGTGCATTGATAGAAAACAATACAGAGGCGCCAAAACCGTTGAAATTCATATACCACATAGAAAAAGATCGCACAAAATAAATCACCCGAAAATAAAATTGCATAAAAACAAGTTCTACTGTAACCTTGCTGAGAAAAGTATGCGTTCACTCGTAACAAATCATACAGCAAAAAAGTAAAATTTAATAGAAATATAATTTTATTTCTTTTAGAAAATTTCATGAATTTGTTTACTTTTATTGAAATATTGAGCATGCACAAAAATTCGTTAGTTTTAAATTAAAACTACGCAAGATAACGTAGTTTTATAGCAGAGCACACAAATAGTATTCAGAAAAAGTTTGCGTTCACTATTTGAATATTCGTGAATCCTGGAAATTTTATTAACAGGCGGTACAGATAAACAAAGTTTTTGCACTGGTGTATCTAGTAAAATAGCTTAAGAAAGTGACGCAATAATTTTTACGTTTTTGTGAGATACAAAGCAATTCAAGGAAACGGAAACTAAAAGGAAGAAAATTAGTATCAGTGAGCGTAAAATCATTGTGGAAATGTGGAAAGATGGAAAAAGTCATCGGGATATAGTTAATCATGTGGACGGCAGTATTCATCTATCCATCTCGTTATTAATAACTTAAAATCTACAGGAGTTTACCTATCTAAACCTCGTTCAAGTTGTCCATCTAAACTCAATGTCCATCTAAAAGTATGATACCTTTGGTGAAAAAAAAATGTGCTTTTGACTGCATAAAACACTATGGGGACTTCGAGACTTTACAAAATTAATGTGTATCAGCCCTTCTACGCAACGGATTATTGACGATTGGCGGATTGATTGATGAGGAATGTAGAGCCTCCGAGGCTATTATCCGGATTAGAGGCATGAGAACTCGAATCCACCTTTCGATAGAAATAACGCCAGCCAAAAGTTCGCACCTATGACTGTTTGAAAGTTGCGGCCATCAGAAACAAATGTGGGGAACTGAATAACACATTTCATAATCACTATACAAATAACAAAAATGTTAAGCAAAGTAAAAATTTATTTTCATATTATTTAGCGACTTCGGTAGCCGAGTGCTCATGGTTTCGAACTCGTGACCGGCATTGTTGAAGCAGGGTGTGACGTTCGAGGTAAATAATGTAGCGTAATATTTATTAACTTAAATATTTATCTTATTTACGTTACAGAATTAGTTACGGTATACACACTGAAGTTATTAAAAGGATTACTTAGTTTGTTAGAGTTCAAACTCGGTTGTTTGTGAGGGATGAGATTGCATCCGTTCTCAGAGAAGTTTTTAAACCTTTTTTTCTCTGTCCTCTTTAAGATCTCGGGATGGTAGTGGTCGGCCTCTTTATCCTCGAGTTGCATCCGGTTCGTGGGCGGAAGGGGTTCTCATGGTGTCAAAGGTTTCCAGAGCGATGATCAAAGACTAGACCTCGCAACATTTTAAGGATGCAGATGTTCATTGAGATGTGGTTATCCTATCCACAAAAAGAAGCCGATTTCCATCTGTGTGTCGGGAAACGTTAAAAGGATCATGGATTCCAGTGCTGATATCGCTAAGGATTTGTCACACAGTGGGGGCGATGCACGTTCAATCTGCAGGAGTAAGGGGTGAGTGCATATTAACGTCACCCTATTCAGCTGCACCAGGGCTTTTGGCGACGAACCACGTAATTTCGAACCATGGTCAAGTGTCGAGGACGATACCTAGCTGGCACCTCCTCTCTTACCTCCATAAATTTTGATCCTCCAGTGCCAAGGGGGCCAGCAGATCTAAGCCCAGGAACTGAAATGAGCTTAAATAAGCCCTGCACGGCAAATTATCAGTGTCATTAAGCTCGGACTCATGACACGCCAGCCACGATTGCGTGACCTTGACCACCAGCCTCTACCGCGGCCTCTTCAATCTCTCGGAGATCAAAATCTTCGCAACGGCATGATGTTAAATTTTGGAGTGTTGAGTGCTAGCTTAAAAGTCATCCTCGTCTCTTGAGTGTGATTCATAATTCCGAAGTCTGTCATCAATAAATCTATCTCCCTTCTAAGTAACAGTTAATAAAAGATCAATCAATCCGTTTTTTAAATATTCACACCAAATTGTATCCTATATCAGAATTTGATTAATTTAAATCGTCTTTTTGCCCATCCACGTCATAGGTCCTGGGTTCAAGCCCCCGGGCTAGGAAAGGTCGATTCACCCTTTTATCCATTCAGTTGGTAGAACCTAGCTTGAGGAATTAACCCCTTCAAGACCAGCGGAAGGAGAAGGAAGCTCTTCTCCAGGCCCGTACGTTCGGAGAGGATACGCACGTACGAGACCGGGAGAATTTCCCTGCTAAGCCTAATTTTCTTTAAAAATGCAATCAAATGCGCTAAAACTTACAATTTGCTTTCATTGATAATATTTGAACATGGAGTACAAAAAGTTTCGCTATATTTAAAAAAGCAATTGCGAATTTTAAAGAAAGTGTTTCCATTTTAATAAAAAAAAACATTACATGCACTTTTAAAATAATTGACAAAAATCCCATACATTTAAATACGAATGTAGAAAATATTAGAAAACTAAGCCAACTTATTAAAAATATAAACAGAAATCCATAGAGCAATATCACGAGCCTCTGAATGTCCGATTCTCATGAAAAATAAACATGTAAAGTTGCTTATATTCATAAATATCTCGGATCTAATTTTAAAAAAACATGGAGCCGAAAGCACATGTTGAAGTTCAAAGTTTTATGAAACATTATTCGAAAAAAAAAAACGTTTTTTAACGGCCATCTAGTGTTTGTAAAAATTAATATAAAAATGTTCCTAACTCTGATCACACCGATGTGATCATGGGCCTTCGAGGAGAGAAAGCTCAATGACATATATGATGCCGTGGAGGGAGAAACGCGTGATCGCATATATGTGATCACGGTCCTGAACGGGTTAAGTACTGAGGGTTTCGCGTCAGACTGACCGCCTGACCGGAACATCTTTTCATGTACCTCAGTGCCCAAGGTCACAAAAACTGAGATGGGCACAGTAGCCATTGGCCCTCATGTGCTGTTGCACCACTGAGTTTAGTAATTCGTCCTTTAAAGCAACACGAAGGCCGTCGGAGACAGACCTCGTAATTTTGAACCTCAGTCAAGTGACGACGCACGCTGGCACACCTCTACTCAAACTTCCACATCTCACCAACGTGAGAGCTTTTAACCTCGATAGATTTAAAATATGACAACCTCTCTTTATGGCGGGTCTTTAGAGACATCGGATTCGAACTCAAGACTTGCCGACCATGAGTTTGTGACCATGACTCCTTAGGAATAGCGCAGTCACATATTATTTTAGAAGTCGAGTTAAGAGTTATGTTAACGACACGCTATAAAGCAACTCGAGGGATATTGGCGATTGACCTAGTAATTATGAGCCTCGGTCAAGTGACGAGGATGACACCTGAACTGGCGCCCTCTTCTCCAAACTGCCACAACCCTATTTTAATAAAGTCGCTCCAAACAAATGTTTCTTTTGAAAAACCTTTACTTTATAACAATTATATTATTCTTTTATCTGTTGTCTGACAAAGATACAAAATTTTATTCTATCTGATTTTAAAGCAACTTGATTTAATAAAGTTAAAAATGAAGTTTTTGTTTGATCAGAAACAAAAACATAATTTCAAATCCCTAGCAACTTTGATCTCTGGAGAAATAATATATATCTCTCTTGACAAGGAAAACTTCGTTACAGCAAAACTAAATCAACTTTTTTTTTTCTAAAAATTTTGATATAATGAATTCGAAATAAATTCAATAACAATTTTTATTTTCAGTTACACCAGTGTATATGTTATATTTTCTAAAAATATGTTTTATACTGAAGGAATTCTTCGACATGACAAACATTCTATGAATTCTTCAAACGAATAATGCGAATAGTTTTTCAAATTAATTTTTGTTTCTACGAAGATCCGTACAATTTTTTATTTGAATCCACTAACTCTCTAAAGATCCGAGAACGACGATACTAAAATTTTATTTTCCAACTTTCTATGTTCTTAAAGCTTCAAAATCTACTTCTAAATCCTAAAATAAATTTCTTTCTCTAATTAAGAACCAAACTTTAGTTATAACTTTGTTCGTTTCAGAAGTTTTCCTTCACACACAGATGGCACTGAAATATATTAACAAAAATTCTTATCTCTAACTTCTCACACAAATAAATCCTCGAAACAACTCTTTTTTCCACAGTATGAACTGAGGTTTTTGTTTAAAACATGGACGAAATTACATTTCAAATCCTTAATCCCATATCACAGACAAAACTCATGACAAGAAAACAGCTTTGCTAAAAATTCTTTAAGAGAACTTCCTGTCTCTCACTTTCCAAACGAATTTTATTTGCTACTAGGGTGATAGATCCAGACAGCGAAAATGCGCGCCAGTTATTTCGTTTTCCATAATTCAAGGCAAACACAGCGCCCCCTACCGTCGGCCCACCAGCTACTGTAGAGCCAAACGATCGCCAAACCTTCAGAGAAGCCGGTCTCCGGTTCGTTCGAAAACAGCTTTTTCTCTCACAGAGTGAAATCGTTCGGTGCCGTCAATCATCTGGTATTTTGGCCCGCGTATTAGAAAACAGCAACTGGCAACATGGTGTTTACAGCGTGAGTTTAGAACGCTCTTTTGAAAACGGAACTGTCATGTTGGAAAGCGTGCAACTGTAGAGATTGTAGAAATTGCTGGTTAGTTTTGTTTATTTTAATAATCAGTAGTGGTTCGTTGGTATTTTTTGGCATTGAAAGTAATTAGATTTGAGAAAGGATTAATGAATGAAAACACTTGAAGTTGTGTGCGAGCGCAAATAAGGTAAGAAATATTAACTATTTAGTAAATATGTCTATTGCTACGCGTGTGTAAATTCAATTAATATTAATTTAATACTTAAAAAATAACTGTTTTAAGAAAATTTATTTCGAAGAACATCAATAAAAAGTGATAACGCAGTGATAAGATATGTTTAAAATGTTTATGGAATATAAAAATTCGAAAAATATAAAAGCAACGAAAATTTTGTTCTATTTTTGTGACAAATACAGTATATGCTATGAATTAAATAACGCTTGTTTATATTAATTATAATTTACGTAAAGTATGCGGATTAAATTTATTTGTTAAACTTTTTTTTTCTGTTTCTAGTTGATATTATTTTTATTACTTCCATTTTTTTTTTATGATATAAAAAAATTTTAAAGAATATTGCAATTTGAGTTTGCGTTAATTGTAATGTATTAATTTTAAAGAAAAGCTCAAGATTTAGAAAATTCCATTCGCCGTTACGTGGAAATATTATTGAAAATAATATGAATAAATTTAAATTATAACAGATTTTATCCGACGATTATGTGTAACAAAGAGTTTTCCCCAAGATATATTATAATAATTGGCTTAGTTAATTGAAAAAATTAAGAATTAATAGAATAGTTTATTATGCATTTGTTTTATTGCAAGAACATTTTCTATTATAAATTTCGTGTAACAATAAGACTTTTTTTTTATAATAAGTGACTGGTAAAAGTGAAGCTGGTAAAAAAGAATGCTTTTTCGCTTGAAAATATGCATTCATACATAAATTTTATTTAATGAACGTAAATACATTTTTTTGTATCGGTTTCATGTAGAGTATTGCACGATATATATTAGCTTGAATATTGCATGGAGGACATATATAATTGATGGAAACTTTTAATTTTCTTATAAATATGAGTTCATCCTTTTTTTTTTTTTAGCGAATTCCTTAATACTTTCAATTTGCTGTTTTATAAATTCGAATATAAAGATACATATTTTTAAAGTAAAATAGTAAAATTTCCTGTATACATGATACCTGAAAAACGTTTCTTTTTCATATGTTTTTTTATGTATTACGTATTATTGATTAGTTTATACCCGAAAGAATTTAAGATAAAAAATTACACAATAAGGAAAAGAGGGAAAAAAGAATAAATTCTTAACTACTTATTTAACTACTTCTATTGCGTACTTTAAACTACAAGTTAACTATTTGACGTATAAGAGTTAGTGTAGGAACAATTAATGGATTTTTTCGAACTTTGACCCAAATAAGTATGTTATGTATGTTCTTTTAGACGATTTAAGAAAATTTTTTATCTGAGTAATTGAATCTCTCTCTGTGTTACAAAAATTAAATCATCGCGATAATTATTATAAGTATTCGAATCTTTTAAAGTTTGGAACTATTTTAAATCCTTCGTTAAATTTAGTTTATTAAATGTTTACATTTACTGTATCAGTACAAATTACATTAAATCTATTCATTACTGCATAATATCCGAAATTTAAAAATAAAAATTTGAGAAGTAAACCGATGTTTAGATGTAAATGTATTGTTTTTTTATGTTCAGAATTTCTATTATTAACAAAGAATTGCATATAAACAGAAATATTTTGGTATTTATATCTTCAAAATCTAAAATATAAATAGATTCGTTATAATACTTCTGATTAAAATTTTGTACAGAAATATAGTTTAAAATAATACCTTTGCTATATGAATGCCATTGTTACGTGCTAAATATTTTTTGTTGTTGTCGGTTACTGGATACGAGAAGTAATTCCGAGAGAAACCCCAATTGAATCGCAATCGTTACATAAACACGGATCAACTGTTACAGCATTTGGAATTCTTACTAAAATCAACGTGCTTCTCCAAAACATTTATGCATAGTATTTACTTTTTTTCTCATACAACTTAAATTTAAATCCGGTGGTTTTCCAAGAATTTTCGAAAACATTCCACCAACGACTTTAATTGTGAATTACAGGCGATATATATCCTCTGCTGAAGTTTTTATTTTTATTCTCAGAATTGAACCCGACGACTCTCTTTTCCCACTTAACACAGAGACTTGCGCAATATGAACTTCCCTCTTTTTTTTTTTTTTGTTCGAATCTTTTTTTTATTATTATAACACCGGCCACATCTCCTAGTGTGCGTTATTTAACACGATGTGAGCGTTCGGTGATAATTTTACTTTTCCCCTGGAGAAGATGGGAGATTTTATTTCTCTTTCGAATGTAAGCAACTTCTTATTTTGTTGATAAACATCGCAAAAGTTATTAAACTAGTTTTTTGGGTTAGGGAAAATGATTTTTTTTGCTTCGAGAAATGGAAAGAACTAGTAAATTTTGAAATGCAAGGAAAATAAGAACAAAAAACCGAATTCTTTACATAAAATTTTATGCTTAATTTATGAATAATACAAACATTTTTTGAAAAATATTTCTTTTCCTGAAAAAAAGAAAAAGAATTTTAAACATTTTTAACATCTAACTTTAAGATTTGTCTTCAAGTAATTTTAATTATATTTCGCGTGATTACATTTCCCATTGTTCAGTTTCCCTTGCCGGTTTTTTAGGGGAGGTAGTACGATTCAATTGACCAAAATCGGTCAAAAAATCAAATGTAATTTTTTGAACCTAAATTATCTATATTCTTTTCCATAACCTCACAAAATTTGAAAGCTCTAAACTTAAAAAAGCAGAATTATGATAGCTTTTACGTTCGTTTTTATAGCAAATCAAAACTTGAAACGTACTTATCTCAAAAAGATAAAATAACTAGTTTGTCTTCATTTAAAATCCTAAGGCTTTTTTTCTATTGTGTCTAAAATATTTTGATTTTTTTTTACCTATTGCTAATAGTACATGTAACAAAAATTGGAATGCATTTTTGAATCAAAGCAATACTTATTTTTTAAAAAATAATAGAACTCAGAATTTATACATTTTTTAATGAATTTTCAATAAGCATTCATAAAAAGGAAGTATCGTACGAATTCTAATTGTGTTATCACAAAACCCATTCTAGCTTTTGTTACACATAGTTAAACGTACTTGTAAACCAAATTTCATGCGTGTACGTCGATTTTTGTAGGGGAGGAATAGCATTTTAAAATCACTTCACAATATTTAAGTTTTTTCCTTAAAAAAAAACTAAATGTCTAGATTTTTATGAAATTTGTAGCACAAAATCTGTTTTATATAGTATACACACATAGGAGGCAAATGAAAAAATTTTGAAAATCCTTAAATTAAAATTTTTTACGTAAATCGTACCATCTCCCCTTATATGTTGTTAGATTTCATAACTGTTCTTAGGCGGTTTCTTTCTTAAAAAGTAGATGGTGTTTTATGAATTCCATTATCCATTATACAGATGGATATTTCACTTAGAATATTTCTCACAATGTATATATTGTCAAATTATCATTAATCGTGTCATTTTATAAAAAATAAGTTATGGATATTTCCCATATCCATAAGTTCTCTATTAATCCATGAGAACTTATGGATATGAGTAAAACAGTTCATTGAAAAATGATCTTTAAATTAATCTACCTACATGGCCGCGGTATACAAGTGGCCATGATTCAGATTCGAGACCGGTGTGCTACGAGTTCGAGCCTAGTACTTCTCTAAAGATCCACCGTGTAGAGTGGTTGATACAAGTTAAACATTTCAATGTTTAAAATACTCCCATTAGAGCGTGGTGTAGTGGCCGCTGTAGCCCAGTGGTCAAGGTAACGGGCTCGTGGCCAACGTGTCACGAGTTCCATACTGGCGAAGACTCACCGTGTAGGGAGCTATGCAAGTTAAGTCTGTCGAGAATTTAAACGTCCTCCCTTTGGTGTGAAGTGGTAGTTAGGAGAGGAGGGGGGTGCTAGCTCAGGTGTCGTCCTCGTCAATTGATCCTGGTTCAAAATTACGAGGTCCGTCTCCAAAAGCCCTCGAGTGGCTGAACAGTACCACTTTAATATTCACTCCCTCAGCGAGGTGTGGATGTTCAAAATTACAAGGTCCGTCTCCAAACGCCCTCGAGTAGCTGAACAGTACCACGTTAATATTCACTCCCTCAGCGAGGTGTGGATGTTCAAGGATGAAGGGAACAATGGTTCAAAATTACGAGGTCTGTCGCGAATAGCCTTCATGTTGCTTTATTGTGCAATGTTAACAAACACTCGCACACTAACATACTTATATATAGAAATTTGTATATTGATTAGAAAAGGAGTTAGTTCGTGTCGAAAATACACAATTTATGAGGAGTGATTTGGTTTGATAATTTTATCCACATTTCAATTCTTAGTATTTATCTATTTCTGCTCAAGATTTCTTTTTAACTATTTGTAATCGACTATTAAGCATTTTTCAACTTGTTATCTAAGACAATGTAGTCAAGTATGGTATTGTTTTTTCAATAAATATGGTCGGTAGCTTATGAGGGAGCTTTTCTTCATCATGGTGGGTGTGGGATACCAGCTCAAGTCGCTTGACCATGGTTCGAAATTTTGAGTTCCATCGCCAATAAACTTCGTGTTTCAAAATTATAGGAATTGAAATTAACGTTTTGAAATTATTACGTTATTTACGACTACGTAATAAAACATAGAATAAATTTGTCAAATCATGGCTTTTAGTCTTAGTGTCATCCACTGTCTTTGAGAGAGGCTAATGCATATTAAATTTGTCGAAGTTCAAAGTTTTCACATGGACGTAGTGTGGAAGTTTGATGAGTAGGGTGCCACCCACTAACACAAAAGCTCTCAGAAGTCGTCCTTTTCACTTGACTTTAGTTCAAAAATATGAGGTGGCCGTGGTAGCCTAGCGGTCAAGGTAACGGACTCGTGGCCGGCTTATCGTGAGTTCGAGCCTAGTACCGATGAAGAACCCCCGAGTAGGGGATCAATGTACGTTAAATTTGGTGAGAACTCAAACGTCCTCCAGTCGGTGTAGTGATACGGCAGTTAGGAGAGGGAGGCCAACTCAGGTGTTGTCCTCGTCACTTGACCTTAATTCAAAATTTCGAGGTCCGTCGCAAAAAGCCCTCTAGTAGCTGAATAGTGCGACGTTAATATTCACTCACTAAAAAAAATATCAGGTTTATCATCAATAGCCCTTATACAACTTCAAAATCATCTAGGATACTTAGAATTTAATTTATAGTTATCCATTTTTCTGTACGAATGCTCAGTTCTCTTAAATTATTGAAAAATATTTCATATAGAGGTAAAATCAAGCTTTTTTAAAACTATGAGTCATTTTAACAATTTCCCGTCTGTTGACTACAAGTAAAATGTAGTTGAAATTACGAATATCGTACAGCAAAGCATGGCGGGACAAGAGCAGTAAATATTACAACAATAAACCATAAATCTGTGCTTTATTACATTCGTTTATCAGGCTTTTTATTTTTTTTCTTTTATGTGTACTTGTTAAGAAATTTACCGTGACTTTTTTTAAAAATGTTATACTATTTCTAAACATAGACGGGCACTATATTTATCGTATCTTTTGTTGCATAAATTGTGCATTATCTTGTTATATTCCCTGTATATCTTACGTTATTTCTCTAAAGCTTATCAAATTCTTGGCATTTATGAATGCAATTCTATTGGCTTGTTACATGTTTGGTAGCGTTCAATACATGCTAGAAATTTTGAATTTTTTCTTTCGCCCGCAAGGGAGTCCGATTTCACACATTAAGCATTTACAGCTACCAAACAAGTCTCTCAGATTTCTATTTATTGCATCATTATTTTAGCATTAAAAATTATATAACATGTGAACATTAAAAATGTAACATTTCTTAACGTATCACAACACAAACGTATGAAATGCCGATAAGATACGATCTGTCTTATAACTTAAACTATTAATAAAAAAAAATTTTAATTTGTACTAATTTTTTTTGAAAAATGTTACAATTTAACAGTTACAAAAAGTACGAGTATTTTCATGTTTATATTTATTCCAAAATATTATTTGAAACCAATATTCCTAATATTAAGCACCAATCTTAAGATAGATGCTTAATTAATTGTAATTAATATTTATTATTATATAACCATCAAACACACACACAAATATCTCTGAAAAAGGGAAAAACATTTTTTTAAAGATTTTCGTTTACCTAAAATTATTAATAATTATAATTCTTGTACTAAAATTAAGAGAGCTTGATTCCCTGTATTTTTTCTGAACTTTGTTTCTGTTCTTTTGATTTGAGTTGTAGCTTTTTTAAACTCGAGGAGAGACACGGGTCTTAAATTTGAGACCATTTTTAAAATATTAATTTGATAGAATCTCATCCAAATTTTTCAAGATATTAGAAATTTAATGTTTCATTTAAAAATAATACATTTGCGATAAATAATATATATTGATGCATATGTAATGTTGTGCTGATATTCAAAAAGTATAAAGTTCCCAGTAAGTTTCTAGAGATTTACTGAAATAAGACAACATTTCAAATGACAGACGATATAAAAAAGACATGCACTTCAGTTCTTAGTCCTTTCGTATTTTCTTATAGTTTACATGGAATGCGATATTTTATCTTAAATTTTAAAATTAAGTTCAATCTCTCGACTGTATGTCAAATATATTTGTGTGTTTCAATTTCTTGAATAAAAATAAAAGAAATTATTATTTCTGAATTCTAAAACTAAATTGAAACACAGCCAAAGTGGTGTACTAATAATAATTTAATAAAATGTAGGAACTGAAGCAAGACCTGGAATTCCGGCACTTAACTGCTTAGTGAAATCTAAAAGACAATTTGTGCCAAATAAAGCAATTTTCAGACGTTAAAGTTGCCTAAACTTCTGTTGAATTTTATTCTTTTCTCACCAATAAATACAACCTAATAAATTTTTCACAAAAAATTCAATTTCTTTCCATGTTTTCTTTTCGCGGTATGAAAATGACATGAATGGAATGCCTACTGAATGTTGGCTGCAAAATAATAGGTCTACTGTAACTTGCGATAGAATCGTTAAGTACTGGTCCTCTGATAATGGGTCTAAAAATTCAAGAAAACTCAAGCTAATGCTTTACTATTAAAAGTTCATAGTTTCGGCCTTCGATCCCGCCAACAATCGGGGGCTGCGGTAGCCCAGTGGTTAAGGTATCCAACCATGGCAGGCATGTCATGAGTTCGATCCCAGTACCACTAAAGACCCGCCGTGTAGGGCAGCGATGCACGTTAAATCTGTCGAGAGCTGAAACGTCCTCCCGTTGGTGTGGTGTGGTAGTTAGGGAGGGGGTGCCAGCTCAGGTGTCGTCCACGTCACTTGACCATGGTTCAAAATTACGTGGTCCGTCGCCAAAAGCCCTCGCGTAGCTGAACAGTGCGACGTTAATATTAACTCACTCACTCACCCGCCAACAATCGGTGGCTCCATTAGCCTAATGGTCATGGTCATGAGGTGGTGACCGGTGTCATCGAGTCGCGGGCTCAAGTCATGCCACTGAACAGTCGCTGTGTTGTGGTTCTGAGGTACGTTAAATTTGTCGTAGTTCAGAGACTTCACGCTGACGTGTTGTGGAAGTTAGGAAAATGGAGGCCAGGTATCGTCCTTGTTGTTAGCCATGGTTAAAAATTACGAGAATTGTCACCAGTCGGGAACGTCTTAAGAACTGCTCAGACCCTGGGCCTGGGCTCCTACACAAATATAGGCTCCACCTATGGCCCTTAAAAGTAGATAGTACATAGCATAAGTTGTCAAATACTCGTGAAAACAGTAATTTAAAACAAACAAATGTGCATGACTTGCAATCGCACAAATAGGTTTGACCGACTGCCGCTCTTTGACTTAATGAATAACTATGGTGTTTGGTGGTAGATCTAAGTCTATACATGGACGATGGTCATCACATAATAATACAGTTTTGCCACTGTTACCTGTTGACATATAGTCCGAAATTCAGATTTTTGTCAGAATCCAGCGGTAAATAACATTTGATCGTTAAAATTCAAATCATGATCTTATTCAGGCTCATTCAAGAATGAGACGAGACCCCCCCCCACACTGAGGCTTGGCCCTAGTTGTGGCTCATGTCTTAGGATCTCCATGCTGACAGTGTTTGATGTAAATAACATGAACTAAGATTTTGTTCAATAAAGACTGAACGCGGGGGTGATGTTTCCTTGGGATCGGTTTGTAGCTTCTAAACCCCTTTCGGGTAAGCTAGGAGTAAGACTCCTCTGAATCATCATGCCAGATCGGCCGTGTAATAATCCCTTGGGGATTATTTCAAAGGGGAAATCCGTTGCCCGCGCAAAGCAGGGTGCGCGGTAAATCAGAACTCAAGCAGACTTATGTAAGAGGTGTCCTGTTTTTGTGATGTAACGTGCATATTTTTAATTCATTGTTAAAAACTAATAAATTTGTTTGGCCAAAATCAAGGCTTGTTTATTCAAATGATGCAAACTTTACTGGCGCAGCCGGCAAAATCCTGCAAACATGTTAAATTAACGTAAATTTTTTTTAAAAAAAAAGTAAAGCACTCGTCTTCACAAAAATGGAGGTCACTTTTGGAATAACAAAAAATAAGGCAAGAGCCTCATTTTTATATAATATGACTCCTCAATTTGTAATCAGAGAGAAATAAAATATTAATTTATGTCGACGAGTTATCTGGTAAACTTGTTTGGATACGGCAGTATTCGATACACTTAGTAAATAACACGACATGTGTTAAGTATAGTAGATAATTAAATTTTGTTGTTTGTTTGAGTACATCAGTATTCTACATGGTAAATTTGTTTGAATACGCCAGTATTCGATAAATTTCGTAAATAACACGACATGTGTTAAGCATATTAGGTAATTAAATTTTGCTGTTTGAGTACATCAGTATTCTACATGGAAAATTTGTTTAAATACGCCAGTATTCGACAAATTTCGTAAATAGCACGACATGTGTTAATTATTTAAGATAAGTAATTTTGTTGTTGAAATACATCAGTATTTTAAATTATATATTTGTTTGATACGCCAGTATCCGATTAAAAAAGTATAAGAACCATTGTTGTTTATATTATGCAGTATTCTTGTGTTAAATAAGTTTTTGTGTTAAGTCTTGCATACGCCAGTGTTCAACGAATTTGTTTAGTGTAATAAGATTCGGATTAATTTTGAAGTTAGTTTCGGTTCCAGTTTATTCATATTTAGAGTTAATTTTTTTTTTCTTTTCCCGCTAGAAATGTTAATTGAAATATAATGTATTCCAAAGACTATTTTTATGGAGTAATCTGAATGTAGTGGCAGTACTGTGAAATTATGATACATCTAAACCGTTGTAGTGATGAATCAGTAATAACCTCAACACCGGAAATCATTTTTTTTTATGTTGTTGTGGAATAGTTTCTGTTTGATTTATTGAAGTATATTGCAAAACATTTTTTTAATAAAAATTTTTGTGGGATTATTTCGGAAAAGTACTATTTTCTAACTTTGTGAGACTTTGATTGGCTCTCATGTCATAAAATGTCATTCTAAAAAAAAAATTCCTTTACTTAAGATTGAAATAGTGTATAAATTGTGATTATTATTATTTTTTTGATTGTCATATTTTACTCTATTTTATTTGTGATTTAATTAATTATGATATAATACTTGCATATATTTATATCAAACTATTTTTGATTTTGTATTTGAGTACTTAAGATTGCATTAATATCATATGACATAACTTAAATGTGAAGTGTTAGTTCAATTACATATTGAGAGGAGTAATTGTAACAAAAGTTTTTTTTTCTATCGCATTTTCGTGATTTTAGTGTTGAGTAGATAGGCAAACAAGTAGTAAAAATGGCTTATTTAGGTAAGGCACGAAAGGAGGATCTTAGGCAATTGGCAGAGGAGCTGAATCTTAATGTAGGGGATAATATGAAAATGGCAGATTTGAGTAAACTAATTACCACACACCCAGATTATGATGAGGAGTTTAGCAAAAATCTACTCACAATTGTAGTAGAGGATAGAAAACTTCGAGAACAACAGGGAAGTGGTTCGAAAACAACAGAATTTGAGAAAGAGAGGGAAAGGCTTGATCGTGAATTTCACTTGGAAAAATTACGATTAGAGAGTGAAAGGCTTAAGGGATTAACTAGTACACCTGAGGCTAAAGTTAGCATCTATGAGTTAACGAAAGTTGTACCCAAATTTGAAATGAAAGATGGGGACATAGTGGTGTTTTTTGACCTTATTCGAGCGACAGGCAAAGAGAGTTGGCATCGAAAAAAGACACTGGGTATCGGCTCTTTTGGCTCTTATGCCAAGTGAAATTAACCAATTAATGGCTCGTGAAGCAGAAGAAAAATTTGATGACTATGATTATATTAAAGATCTGTTGCTGAAACGGTTCAAACTTAGTGCAGAGATTTTTCGGCAGAAGTTTGTAAAACACCAGCGGAATCCAGCTCAATCTTGGCGTGATTTTGTTTTCGAAATAACCAGCTATTTTGAAGAGTGGCTTGGAGGTCTTGGAGTAAATGATTTTGAGGGGTTGAAGAACCTCATGATTACAGATCAGTTGAAACGACGTGTCCCTGGTGACGTAAGAGAACAGTTTATCGACGACTGGGTTAAATCAATTGTTCCAGGCGACCTAGCTGACAAGCTAGATGAATACGAAAGCGTGAGGGCTAATGTAAAGGGAGCCCACTCGAACGATACCAGGTACAGGTCAACAAATATTAAGTTTGTCTCGGATAATAAGGGCGCTAGTCTGCAACCAAAATATGCACCATTTTTTTAGGAAAGCTAAATTACCGATAGAGTCAAACACGGGAACAAGTAAATGGTTTAAGCCTAAATGTTTTGTTTGTGAAAACGTAGGACATTTGGCTCGAGAATGCCCGAAAATACAAGAAAGACTCCACCTCACAATGCCAGAAGTAACATAATTACTGCTAAGGGAACTGAACTAGAAAAAACGAAAGAAGTGGTAACTGCTAGGGTTTCAATACCAGTCTCCGTTCCCATCAACACAAGGAACGGAATTGATGATCTTCAGTTAGTTGATATCAAATGTGGACAAACGTCCATAAAAGCGGTAATCGATACAGGAGCACAAATATCAGTCTTACGCGAAGACTTGATCGATAAAGGTTGTGGAGAAGGTGAGGGAACTATCCAAATCATTTCGGCATTTGGTGAAAAGGAAATAGCTGCTCTTAAACTATTTAACTTAAAAATAGACGATGGAAAGCATGGATCGGTTCCAATCATGTGCGCTGTGTCCAAGAAACTTGTCAATGACATGTTGATTAGCGCCACCGCTTATGAGATTCTGTTAGAAAATGTTCAATTATTTGATTTTGAAAATCAGAGAGATTTTGAAGACACTAAAGATAAAGATATACAATTAGAAAGGGAGGAAGAGCTATCTGCTTTTAGCCTTAGGACAAGAGACCGATACATCGGAAACAAATGTGGCGAAATCATCTTTTGTTAAACTTCAAAGAATGGACGAGTCATTGAGATCAGTCTGGGGCCAGGCTGAGAACAAACAAAATGCGTACGATATTGATGATGGCGTTTTGGTACACATTGAGTCAATATGCGGTGAAAATGTAAAACAAGTGGTCCTTCCCACCTGTAAAAGGGAAGAAGTTATGAGAATGGCCCACGAAATACCCTTAGCTGGACATTTAGGCGAGAGTAAAACTAAACAGCGCATCAAATATTCCTTCTTCTGGCCTAAACTCAAACAAGATGTAAAGTCATTTTGTCAAAGCTGCAAGACCTGTCAGCTTAGAAGAGGACTCACTTACCGGGATAGAATTCCCATAACGCCCATAGTTCGACCGGAAAACCCATTTGAAGTATGGAGTGTCGACTGTATTGGCCCTTTGGAGCCATCCTCTCGCAGAGGTCATAAGTATATTATCTGTGCTGTCGATATTTGCACTAGATGGGCAGAAGCTGTACCGGTTAAGAATATCAAGGCAAAAACAACATGTGAAGTTTTAATGAGGATATTCACCCAAACTGGGTTCCCAAGAATTATTTGCACTGATCAGGGAACTAACTTCACCGCTGAATTGACTGAAGCCTTCAAGGACGCTTTGGGGATAGCTCCAAGATTCGCTACTCCAGGACATCCGGAGAGTATGGGGGCTGTAGAGCGTTGGAACCGCACTCTAAAAGAAATGCTGAATAAAAATATTCAGAAAAACGGAAATAATTGGGATTCTCACCTTCCGTATCTCATGTTTGCTTATCGGGAAGTGCCACATAGCACAACAGGTGTCTCGTCATACCAACTTGTTTATGGTCGACTACCAAATGGCCCATTGAAACTATTGAAGGAGGTTTGGACTGGTGGCAAGGAAATTCCCACGGGTAGCTCAAAGTCCATTGAGGAATATTTGAGGGACCTAACTGAAAAAATTGAAACAGGCTCATAACCTGGCAAGAGGAAACTCTGAAAAAGCACAAGCCGAATATGCAAGTAGATACAACCTTAGGTCTAGAGAAAAACGTTTGGCAGTTGGTGACCAAGTTTTGGTACTTATCCCATCGTCGTCTCACAAGCTTCTAAAAAATGGATGGGTCCCGCATCTATCGTAGAACTAACGAGACCACATACAGCGAGAGTAAAAATGGAGGATGGAAGTGAAAGGGAACTCCACTTCAATAAATTACGACCGTACGTAGCCAGAATCGAGCAAATAGGTCTAATTTTTGACCAAGACAATGAATTTGGTGATCTTCACTATGCTCCTACTGATACCGTAGAATTGGACGTTAATGACATTTACAAACATGTAATGGACGGCTCTGCTGGTCTAGAAAATCCTCAAAAACATCAGCTTGCGGACCTCCTCTCTAAATTTTCAGACGTATTTAGCTCCGTTCCAGGCTCTGCTAAGGTAAAAGGACATTCAGTGAGTTTAATGCCCGATTTCGTTCCAAAGAAACTGAAGCCTTATCGCATACCGATAGCCCTTCAAGAAGAAGTAAACAAACAAATTAACGATTTACTTCAATTAGGACTGATTGAGCCTAGTGAAAGCGAATGGGCTCACCCTATCGTATGTGTCTCTAAAAGGGACGGAAGCGTAAGACTCTGTGTAGATTATAGACTTTTAAATAATGTCACAATTACTGATGCATATCCAATGCAGAATGCAAGAGACCTTCTTTTTTGAAATCGGCCAAGCCAGATTCATAAGTGTACTAGACTTGACAAAGGTTATTGGCAAATCCCTATGAAGGATGAGGCCAAGCCTCTGACAGCCTTTGTGACCCATTCGGGGCATTATCAGTGGAAAGGTTATGCCCTTCGGCATGAAAAATGCTGGAAGCACTTTTCAGAAGTCCATGGACAATGCTCTACTCTTGCATCGGAAATACTGCCGCTCATATATCGATGATGTCGCTATCTATTCGACAACTTGGAATGAACACCTCGATCATATCGCCAAGGTGTTTAAGTCTTTGCAAGAAGTAGGACTAAAGGTGAACCTGGAAAAGTGTGCCTTTGGCAGAAAATCTGTCAAGTTTTTAGGCCATATAGTTGGTTCAGGAAAGCATTCTCCGGATCCTGAAAAGGTAGAAACGATTCGGAAACTGAGTCGACCTACCACAAAAAGTGAAGTCAGAAGTTTCTTGGGTCTCACGAGCTATTATCGAGATTATATCCAGAACTTCTCACAGTTAGTATTGCCCTTAACTAATTTGACTAAAAAGAACATTCCGAAGGACATTCCTTGGGAATCGTCTGCTGAAGAGTCTTTCGTTAGACTTAAGGAGGAACTTGTAAAAATGCCTTCTCTGCATACCCCAGATTTGTCCCGCCCCTTTCTACTATTCGCAGATGCTTCCGCTACTGCCATCGGTGCTTGTTTAGCTCAGCACAATGACCATATGGAGGAAATGCCAATTGCTTTCTTCAGCAAAAAACTGACTTTGTCCCAAACGAACTGGTCCACGATCGAGCGTGAAGCATTTAGCGTGTTAGAGGCACTTCGTAAATTTGACACTTGGATCTTTGGGTCCAGGTCGTTTCAGATCATGACCCTTTGACATATCTTACCAATAGTGCTCCTCACAGTGCAAAATTGACCAGATGGGCATTGGCCTTACAAAGATACAATGTTAAAGTTTCCTATAGAAAGGGTAGTGCTCACGGCAATGCAGATGCACTTTCTAGACTTAGAATTTCTGAGTAGGGTTTTTTTTATTGCATCATTGTTATACATATTCACTATAAATTTTTTTTTGAAGTATAATTAAAGAACTGGTAATAATAATTAACATACATGTGTAGAGTATTCGTTATATGTATTCTCTTGGGTTTTCTTTTCCTTGTGAAATTCCTAATTCTATTATGTAGTCTTTTTGTAATGTATGTATATTTTTGTGTCTCCGAGGAGTTATATTATCTGGGGCTCTGCATGCTAAACAAGTTTCAATTATTTCTCTCTGAACTGTATCCATGTATTTTGTTTTGTTTCTTTTAGTCTATTTTCAGGCGCATCGTCTTCAGACAGATGCTTTTCCAATGGGGGAAGGAGTAAGACTCCTCTGAATCATCATGCCAGATCGGCCGTGTAATAATCCCTTGGGGATTATTTCAAAGGAAATCCGTTGCCCGTGCAAAGCAGGGTGCGCGGTAAATCAGAACTCAAGCAGACTTATGTAAGAGGTGTCCTGTTTTTGTGATGTAACGTGCATATTTTTAATTAATTGTTAAAAACTAATAAATTTGTTTGGCCAAAATCAAGGCTTGTTTACTCAAATGATGCAAACTTTACTCTAGGTTTCCTTGGGCATTTTGCCAATAGTTGTTGTTTAAAGTGCGACATTAATAAACTCTCGCACACTGACCAAGAATTGACAAATGTACTATTTATTGCACGTGCAATCCGAATAAGCTTCATAATTTTTACTGGAAGTGGATGCAGGTGTTTGAAGGTGATGAGTAAGCGTCAAAGGGGATTTTTCATCATTTTGATGCTTACTGCTCGTTTTAGCACCAACTATTTATATTCGGCAGTCACCTAAAATCATCGTGTGGGTGTAGCTTTTTTAAATCCGTCGAAGCCATCTCAAAGCTTGGTATGGAGGGTAAAACAAATGAAGTAGCGCCAGAGTAGCAGAGTATACGTGGCCGCAAGTTCTTGTCCAGCGGGGTTTTTTTTAAATCATGAATTCAACTTCTGATGTCATTGAAGACCCACCATGTACAGGTGCTGATCCATGTTCAATCTGTCAAGGCTCAAATACTCACGTGGGGTGTCGTGGAAGTTTGAAGAGTGGGATACCAGCTCAGGGGTCTCGTTACTTGTCCGAAATTCAGAATTACGAAGTCTGTATCGAATAGTGCTTGTGCTGCTATTATATGCTACGTCAATAATTAGTCAATTAAGAAATCAAATCTATGCATACGTGTCACCCATGTCATTTGTACGTGGTAAAAAATGACGTTTTGGTTGGAAATAAACCTTCAACCTGCTTTTACCTCTATTTTCTATCTCACCCGGAATTCCCGCTGAGCGAAGTGTAAGCAGATCGTGATGCTATTTAATCATACCGCTATCGAACGTACTGTGTATCTAATTTACAAAAAGCTTTTTTTTTTCTCTTGTGGCATCACTTTTTCCCTTAACATATAAATAATTGCAATCGATCTATTTATTCAAGAGATTGAAGAATTATTATTATTAAGGTGACCAACCGGCTTCCTTTTGGGAGGACAGTCCTTCTTTTATAGGTTATGTCCTTCCTCGAAAAGTGTCCCCCTACTTGTACTCCTTTTCAATATTTTAAAATTGCTCGATTAATCTGTTCAGAGATGAATCCAACATGTTTCCAATATATTGAAGAATGATCTGAAACAAATATTACTAGAAATAACAGTTTTCAATGGTGTTTTTTGACCATCGCAAGTAAATTGGGCAGGTATAAAAAATTGTGTTGAGTTTTTATCGAAAGAAATGCCTGATATTAAAATCGATGACAGTTGTCTTTTTGAATAAATTAGAAGACTGAATGTATATTTAAATTCTAATAAATTGGAACAATTGGTAAATCAGCATGCTGAAATTGATAAAAGATGGGTAGAAATATACTTAACCATTTTAAAAATGAACATTTTCTATATGGTAATTTAGTTATTCCTGTTGAATTTAGGTTGTGCTGACCTGTGTAACTGATGCAGAAATTTAAATATTTTTTTTTCGGTTGGTAATGATTTTTGGACAAGTGAGAAATCAAGATTGAATGTTGATACTTTAGCCGTAGCACTTACTGTCAAGTTCAGGGATAAAGGATATTTTTTGCTCCGAAATTTCCAATGTGTTAAAAAATGATATATTGAGAAAAAAATATTCAAAGGGAAAATACTCGTTTAAGCAAATAATTAAAAGGATTGATAGCATAATTAGCGTATTTTTATTTGAATTAATAAAATGTATATTTACGTTGTGTGTGTAACTTTTAAAATGTTTCGCACGCGTCCTCCTTTCCATTGTAAAAAAAACTGGTCACTTT
Organism: Trichonephila clavipes; assembly: GCA_019973935.1. NCBI lineage: Eukaryota > Metazoa > Arthropoda > Arachnida > Araneae > Nephilidae > Trichonephila > Trichonephila clavipes. The sequence continues at coordinate 58,821 of BMAU01020716.1, read as the reverse complement.
ATTATAACTTTTTCTTAAGATGTTGGCATGATTGAATGTCGGATTAATGTTTGTAGGTTTTTGGGAATTTAACTGTTTGTTTAATGTTTTTCAGACTTTTATTTAATGGTGCTTGAGTCTCTGCGTAAATGATCGCGGATTAGTATCATTAAAATTCGCATCAGTTTTTCTGTATAATAGTCATAGTACAGCCCCTAAACAACATTAATTCTGCAAAATCTAAACAGAAAGCTTATGTGCTTGGATAAAAATGTGATTGAATAGCTCTTTGTTAGACTAATAACTCTTCGTAAAATTTGAGTAGCTCGGATAAGTTTAGATTTCATTACATTTTTATATAGAAATATCTTTGTATAATTCATAAACATTCCAAACCGGTGATCCTTTCTTAATTTAGTCGTGTTTACGTTCGATTTTTTCCTGGTGATCTCACTGTCACATGATACTAGATAAATGAACGTAATTTAAGATCTTTATAAAAAGAAGCAACCGGCCTTGACACTACATTTTTCCCCGCACATTTTTTCAGTGTTATTGCAGCCACATTCCAACTCCTTAGTTTCGAAATTAATTCTCGGAACACTTAGGTTTATTTTTTTCGCATGTGCACTGCTTAAGGTTTTTATTGATACTTTTCTTTGGACCCAATAAATCGTTCATTTAAAGTTCAAATCTTTCATATCGTTTTCAGTTTTATGTGTTTTTAAGATATCATGACATAAAATGGTTTTAAATGCATTCATTCTAAAGTCGATATAAATTTTTTTAAAGAGACATTTTATATATAGATTAATTATAGTTAATTTCATCGATTTTTAAAACAAACATCAAGCTGTAAAACGAAAACACACAATGGTTAGTGCAACTTATATATTTCTGTCATAACAATACGATAGAACCTTTTCTGAATTTAAAACATATTTGAAACAATTTAAATAAAGCCGATTAAATGTTTTTAATAATGCTTTTAAAATCATAGGATAGCTAATATTTGTAAATGAAATCAGTTCAATTTCACACATAATAGATATTAGTACTTACGCATTATACCATTGACCAATTCTGAGAAATAAAAAAAAAATGTCGCTAAATACCATGCTATGCTGCCAATCGAGGGAAACCATTCTCGCACATGTTCGAACAAAAAAATGATAGCAGTTGGCGATGTTTTTGGATTTGACGAAATTGGTCAATTGTATAATACATAAGTACCGGTGTATTTAGTACAGAAGTACATATAAAAATTTGGAAGCTGTTGAATTTTTATTTATATGTTAATTTATTACTTGTTATTATTTATAATATTGCGTTAGCATGTTTTTCTTTTTGTATAATCAAATTGGTACTTACGTACTATCGCAAAAATGACAACGATCAAGATAACTCGCCAAGATGGTAACTCCAATTTCGCATGTGTCGTATGCTCTGAATTGGCAACCATGTGCTTCATTAAATTTTTTTCGCGTATATGGTTGCAATAATACGTAAGCACCATGAAATTAAATTCTGCATGCGTAATTTAAATATAGCACCGATACTTAAAGTACGTTTTAGAAGTTTGTTAATTTTAAAGAATTTATCACTCACGCAAACAATTTACCTCGAGAAATATAAAACGCTGCTAAAAATTAATTTTGATGCTGTTTTCCAAAATTTACACGCGGGAAGTAAATCAGTTCAGTTATTAGATTAATTCTTGATGTTACGGCAGTTTATTGATTGTTCGTCAAATTTAACTGGCCCTGAAAGACATTAAAGGCTTTGATAATAAAATTTAGAAAGCTGTATATGTCACCTTCGTCAGTTAGTTAAAGTTTATAAATTTAAGGGATTCAACACCAATGAATAATTGTTGTAAGCTGTACTGTGTAAACTGTAGTATGCGATATTGTCAAATTATTGAAATTTGAGTTTCACAATACTATGTGATTATAGAGCAAAAACATGCTGAAGACATTATTATAATACACAGTCCAATCACATTAATGTGACCACCACGTACTTTCCACTTCAGAGTTAAATAACCAATCACAGAAGACAGTGCAGTTAAGCGTATATAAAGGGTGTGTGAGGGCTTCGGAAAACATTTCAATCGTTGGCGTGATGCAGAAACGAAGCGATTTATCCGACGTCCAAAAGGGCATGATCATTGGCTTTCGGGCCAAGGGTGGAAGCATTTCCGAAACGGCTGAGTTTGTGAACTGTTCGCGTGCCACCGTGGTAAAAGTGTACCGTGCATGGCAAAATGGGACTGTTCAAAATCAGCGACGTGGCAAATGTGGTGCACCACGGGCCATAGATGACAGAGGCGAGCGACGGTTGCGGAGATGTGTTCGGGCAGATAGACGGGCTACCGTTGAGCAACTGACCACCAAAATGAACCAAGGGGCTACCAAAAGTGTCTCCCAAACTACTATTCAGCGAACATTGCTGCGTCTGGGCCTCCGAAGCAGACGCCTGGTTCGTGCACCTATGCTGACTGCTGTTCATCGACGACAAAGGCTAGAATTTGCACGCCAGTACAGCAGCTGGACGTCCACTGAATGGCGACAGGTAGCGTTTTCAGATGAATCGCGTTTTATGCTCCATCGGACAGATGGACGTTGGCGTATAAGGCGTGAAACCTCTGAAAGGAACCATCCTGCAACCATTGCCGGAGCGGTCCAAGCTGGAGACGGGAGCATTATGGTCTGGGGAATGTTTTCCTGGCATTCTCTGGGTTCACTGATCATTGTGGAAGGCACGATAGATCAATACAAGTACGCATCTGTCCTTGCGGACCATGTCCACCCCTACATGCGCATTGTTTTTCCTCAGGATGATGGCATCTTCCAGCAGAACAATGCGAGGTGCCATACAGCTGCCAGTGTACGTGCGTGGTTCGAAGAGCACCAGGATGAGTTTACCGTCCTCCCCTTGCCAGCAAACTCACCTGACTTAAACCCAATACAGCATCTGTGGTACCATCTCGATCGAGTTGTTCGCGCCATGGATCCTCAACCGCGTAATCTAGCGCAGCTGGCCACGGCATTAGAGTCGGCATGGCTCAACATCCCAGAGAACACCTTCAAGGACCTAAGTGACTCTCTTCCTGCACGTCTCGCCGCAGTCCACTCTGCGAAAGGTGGTTATTCTGGCTTTTGACAGATGGTCACATTAATGTGACTGGACTGTGTATAATTTCTTGCGTTCGTCAGTTATTTTAGAATGAATAGTAGGTTCTCAATTTTCCCAGAGAAAAAAAAATAGTAACAAATTTCTGGAAATTTGACGAATTTCGAATTTTAATGACGAAAAAACATTGATTTTTTAATTCATACATATTTATCAAAATATTCATTTTTGTGCTAAAAAGACGAAATAATTGCTCTTAGCTACTAGCAATGCTTCGAAGATTAAATTTCTAATATTCCTTTCGGTGTACATACTGTGAAATTTTACATTCCTTTTCCTGTGATTCTTTTAATTTCACAAAGGCCCTTTCACACGAATCAACTTGAGCCGGACATAATAGCTAGTTTTGAATAGAAATTACTTGGATTCCGTCACATGTGGTGAACTGGCACTCCTTGCTGTGAAGCTCTCGAAAGCTTCGTTCTCCCCACTAATTGACTCAACTAAAATGATATTGTTGAAGTTACTCTCTTCACACGTGGCTACTTGAGTATTGAAAATGGAGGAAGCTTTTTATACATTGTTCCTTTGTACAGATGAGATGGTGAACTCTGCTACACACATCTCCATTTCAGTCAACTTTGTGTATCCGTGTGAAAGGGATTCTCTCGCCTCTTCACACTTGAGGAGTGGTATCAAGAAACGATTTAATAGCACAAAGTTGCCTAGTGTGAAACCGACCTAAAAGTGATAGTTTTCATTACATTAAACAACAATAAAGTGAAAAATATTTATTAAAAGCCTTTCTAAATGGTTTTATTTATTTAGCTGCAATCAATTGATTTAAATTACGCTTACCTTTCCTTTCTCATGTATATACATAAAATTTTATTACCAAACAAATACACTATACTGATATAATAAAAGTATATGTATAAAAACCGCGCTGTGTGCAAATACCTTTTTCACCGTCTGCGAATAAAGAAGGGTCTCATTTTGGCTACTGATATCTTTTTGAATTTTCCTTCTCAATGCATATTAAAAAGCTGTAGTCAACTACAATTACTTCTAAAAATATAAAATGTGTCATACTGGTTTTCGTTCACTTTATAAGCTACTCTTTTTACATTAAATTATTCAAGTTCAGTGACTATTATTCGATTTACCCTCCATATTATAGTGGTTATTAAAATGGCGGATTTTTATTTTAATAATTGCAAACTACATTGTAAGAGCTTTAGTGATTTATCTACATTTTTATTGTCATTCTTTTTAACTGATGTGAAGTCCCATTTTACTTGGTAGATTCTGCAGAAGTTTGTTCATATTCTGGTTTAGATCGAAGTTTATAAAATATAAATCTGTGGCTTAAAAAAAGAATCTTTTCTCTGATGCGTCGTGTCATTGAGAAAACTGGGAAGCTAGTCATTTTCATGCATGGCCAAACTTCATCCTCATTTCTGCTTCTCGGTGTTCGGAGTCCTGAATGAAAGGCTTTCCGTCGTTTGGGCTTTGAATCGAGGATTGTTTCGGAAGCTTATACTTTTCTTCTAACATGAGTCATATTTTTTAAGGCTTGATGGGAAAAGATATGTCTAAAATATTGTGTACCCTCTTCGATTAAAAAACAATGATTTTTTTTTTCTACCAGTGTTTGTCTAGTGTGACATTTCTGTAGTATGTTAAAATAAAATAAGAATTGCTCCAAAACTATTTAATACTTCCGTATGTAATTATTCAATAGTTACATAGAGAAGTGTTTATAACAACTTGAATTAAATCAGTGGAAGTCTATTGAATTGTATATTTCTGAAATTAGTTTTTGCTTAGAACAAAAAAAAAAAAATAAATGAAATAAAATAAAAGGACTAAGGTAATATCTTGACGGTTGTAAGTTTGAAACTCGGTATCATATAGAAATGAAATTGTAGTGTTTACTGAATAGCGCTCGTATATACAACGTGATATAGAAGAAACTTTTCGATATTTTAGCATTGTGTGTTTACCTCGTTATTCCAGGACTTTTCCCATTATTCATTTATTATATTTCATTTATTTCCTTTCTGTTTTGTGTTTATTAAATTTTGTGTTCCAGAGTTATATTCTAGTACTGCACCTTTGAGAACATTTAGATATGATCACCATAGTTACCATCACAATCATGCAAATTCATTAGATATTTAAAGGGTTAGTTTCATGTGCTGATGTGACGCCTAAAGTAAACGCGTGTTTTTCCAGCAATTCAATTCTTACACTTGGCTGTTACCAACTCTTAAATTTTTAAGATACTTTCTTTTAAAAAGTACTGATTTGTCAACAATAACTATGCGCATAGATTAAAAAAAATACATAAAAATATACGTATATATATATATATATATATATATATATATATTAATTTTTAAAACTTTGTAGAAATTGAATACTTGAACATCCTTATCCAATTATTAAATTTGAAATTTTATCTAAATTTTACAAGCAGAACAATAAATACACACAAGTCTGATGTCTGTTTTAAACTCAATGGCGAGCACCTGATAGCATTTATCATGTGACCATTATTAATTTAACCCATAGAAACTAATTGTAGTAAATCTATTCATTGTGATACGAACTATGTTACATAGGAAAGTTTACACAAAGCCTTACGTGTATGACATTGTGGAAAATGTAAGCAAATGTAAATTATTTAAAAACACTAATAGCATTGTTTTTTAAAAAAATTTTTTGATAAATATGACAATTCCTGTTTTTCTCCATTTAGTTCTTTATTCGCTAATATTTTATAGCATTCTCGAACAACGTAATTTGTAGGAATAAATTATAGTTTAGTTTAACAAAAAAGCCTTTTTTTTTAGTTTTTTTAATCGAACTATTGCCGTGACATATCCTCCCATTTTTCACATAAAAACTCTTTTTTTTTTTTGCTGACTGTGTTAATATTTTCCATGAATGTTTTCGCTTTAGGATTGTAACTTGAGCTTTCAGTGGCCAAATCTGAGATTGGAAAATCGTTAATCCTAATGATCCTGATCAGGACAATGGAACAAAATTATTAAATTATTGTATTATCATCAGTCCTTGACAAGGGTGGAACATTTCGAATTTAACTTTTTTAAAGTAGGTAAAAATCGAGTTCAAAGATTCCGCTACATACAGATAAAGCTAATAAAAGCGTAACAAGTAAAATAAAAAAAAATTAAGTTAATTACTACTTAGATCAACAAAGTAAAATTTGTTAGCTCCTTTTTATTAAATAGTTACAATTAATATAAATATGTATATACATATGACAATCACAGCATTAAATGGTAATTAATTTTTATTTATTATCATGAAAATGTATTGTCATCCAAAACAAACGTGTGTATAAAATTTCAGTTCTGAATTCTTTAAAACGTGAGGGAACAAAACCTTTTCAAGTTTTGACACAAGTCGCCAAAAATGATGCCAGCATGGCTGTATTTGTAATTCTTTAAATAATTTGTTTTAATCAATTAATTTTTATTAATTACAATTAAATTGTTGTACTGTCATCCAAAATAATCATGTATATAAATTTCAGTTCATTTGAGCGCTTTAAAATGTATTTTATTAACGATTGAAAACTCCACCAAGATAAATAAATATAGAGAGAGTGAGCTAATAGTAGGAATTGAATAAAAATAAGCTCCTCGTACTCTCTAAAAATTGAAACCAACACATAATTCTAAAAAAAAAGTATTAATATTTCAGAAAATAGTTTTTCATTGCTAGAATAAAAAAAGCGAATCTAAAAAAGGTTAAATTCCAATCAAATCTTCCCCAAACAGTGTCATCTGATAGAATGAAGAATATAAATAAAAAGTAGACAAAACATGATAAATATTATCGATAATTTTTTCAGGAGAAACAGAGTTATTAATTTTCGAAATAAATATTTTAAAAATGCTGCGTGGTTTTGAAAAACTCGAATTAACCTTTCGAAATAGAATTTGACTTGGTGACTGAATTTTAGTTGCGGCCTGTGTTACTTCCGTTGGATAAGCTCTGTTTTCAAAATTTTCGACACTTTCACACGAGATTAATTAGTTTTCCCTAGCTCATGCCTTTTAACGTCAGTTTCTTGTGTAATTACTTTACGTCAGGAATTAATGCAAAGAGTTCATTTTAAGGGCCACGTATTTAAAATGTTCATGATATCATTAAGGATTACCTTTTGAGATTATGATTGCTAAGTAATAAGCATTCTAGATGGAACTAATGTTAATTTTATGCAGCGTAAAATTTACTTAGAATTCGATGCTTTGAGCTTGAATTAATTATAATAAGAAATATCATCTCGAAATGTTTTAAATTATATGACCTTCTAATTTCTAACTTAAATTTACATTTTTGAATTAAAATTATTTTATTTTTTTTGTAACAAAAGAGACTCGCAATGTTTCAATCTTTAAAATATTTTTAACGGCTCCAAATGGAAATAGTATAATTAATAAAATAATTTGGTTTGTGTGTAAGCATTACATTGGGGCTTCTGAGCAGTGGCGTAACGGAGAACATTTGGGCTCGCCCCTTGCAAAGTCAGGTTTTGGGCCCCCACGTTGAATTTTACAAAGGGTAGGCACTTGCGTCTGTCAGGCTTGGGGCACCTTTGTAACCCCCCCCCGCGATGCGGGGGTGCACGATACGCCACTGCTTCTGAGTATAATAAAGTATAATTAATTTTTTAAGTATAAGGGAAGGCGGTTGCGGATCAACAGTTATTCTTAAAAACTCTTCAAAATTCAGTGGCCTAACGTACACTCCCGAAACCTCCGTATCGTGAAGGAGGGGGCACAAGGACTCTAAGGGACCTAAAGTGTGACTCTAAGTACGTATTTCGGCTTGGGGCCCTAAATTTGAGTTTGCAAGGGGGCCCTAATATTCTCCGTTACGTCATATCAGAATTGCTTCTGTATCTTTTTACAAGTTTTTATTTAACTTGCAAAGTAATGCAAAGTAATTTGTTCAGGTTGAATTTTGCTACTCAATTTTGAAACTGATGTCTTCAACCGATTGAGCTGAAATTTTGTATACATGTTTAGTTTGGATGACAATGTATGTTTTAACTATATTCCGATATTGCAATTAGTTAAAAGATATGAATTAAATACCTTAAAATGCATAACTGTTTTACCCCTGTTGGTTTTTTATTCCGCCAAGCGACTTTTCGGATCGAGCTTAAAGGAGTTCAGATTTTTTTCGACGTTTTTAACAAAGCCATCTAATACTTTCTATCACTCAGGCAAAATATAATTACAAAATCGGAAAAATTATTTCGCCACGAGAGATACGGTATAATTTATTTTTACAAAATAATATTTTCTATTTTTTACGATTTTTTTTCTAAAATGAGTCAAAATCGATGCGTTTTCATAAAAATGATTTCTGAATCGTTCCATTTGACTTTTTTTCATGTTAATCGATATTCTGCACTAAAAAAGTTCACGCTTTTTTCTTTTACAATCAGTCATTTAAAAAATACAACGCCGAAAACTTTTTTTTGACGATTGTTTTAAAAATACTCAAGTTTTTAATTAAACATTTATAAATTAGACATTTATAAAGATGATCGCACGAAACGTTTTCCCCACTTGAAGAATAATATTATCCAATCTCTGTTCAAAGATTGAAAAAACTGGTTTAAAATTATGGATTTAGAAAATTTGTTTGTGTTTTTCGTCTGATACCCTTTTTACTAGAATCTATTAATACAGTATATTTTCCTTACAATTTTTGTTTAAAAATTACCGTGTTTAAAAATTACCGTTTATAATCGATATGTGAAGTTTGAAAGCATTAACTTAAAAAAATAAGTCCTCAAAAAATAACTTTAGTAAAAAACGCGATTTTCTTCGACTAATGTTAAAGAATAGGGGCCAAATTCGGAATATTTTTTCAGATTTAAAAGTACTCAAACATTAATATTATATTCTGCCTACATTATCCTATAGAGAATCACTTATTTTATTATGCTGCTCATTTTTATGCGAGTTGACACATTTTTCTTTTATAAAATGTGTTTTGCATTTTTTTCCTATACCGTAATGCTAAATGAACTATCCCTTCACATGTTAAAAGGAAAAGCTAATTGTTTATGAAATATTTTGAAATTTTAAAAACACTGTATTATAAACAAATGCATGAGTTACAATGTCACAAATTTTTATGAAAATTGAGACATTTTTTCTGTTTGAAAATGTGCTCCGCGCCAAGTTCACGCTCTCGTACATATGGCGAAAACTGTCATAAGAAAACCAAAGGTTTGGCGTCGAAAATCGGTTTCGCGCCAAATTGACATCAGATGTATGTGGACCTGAGGGAAAAAAGTTTACTCCTGAGCTAGACTGTTCGAAATTAACCTGTAATCGACTTTGCAATAATGATGCGTTGAATGAGATGAACAGATTGAGAAACATGTCCAGCTATAACTAAAAAGTAAAAAACAAATTTAAGGTAAAAAAACTTTTTTAAAAACAAGCTTTTATTTAAGTGCGCTAAAAAGAATAAAATAAACTTTTCTTTTAAAACTTTTTTCAGTTCCTACTATATATATTGGCTCATTCTCTCTACATATTTATTTTTTTATCTTGTTGGAATTTTCAATTGTTAATAAAATACATTTTAAAGCGCTCAATTGAGCTGAAATTTAATATACATGATTATTTTGGATGCCAATACAATAATTAATTTATAATTAATTGATTAAAACTATTTTTTTAAGAATTACGAATACAGCCACGTTAGCATCATTTTTGGCGACTTATGTCAAAACTTGAAAAGGTTTTTTTCTCACGTATTAAAGCATTCAGTTGAACTAAAATTTTATGTACACGATTGTTTTGGATGACAATACGATACTTTAATGATAATTAATAAAAATGAATTACCACTTAATGCTGTGATTCTGTTATATGTATATACATATATATATATTGTAACTATTTAATGAAAAGTAACTAAAATAAAATTTTTCTTTGTTGATCTAAGTAGGAATTGACTTAATTTTTTTATATTACTTGCATGCATTTTAGAAATTTATTAAAGTTGTAACACGTATAAATTTCTAAATAATTTAATTTGAAAATGTAAAAGAACAAAATATCCTTTCAATTGTGTAAGATTATAAAAAAAATTTTTTTAGGTGTGCTTATGGTGCATTGTTTTCCAAAGAGTTGTCACAAAATACCCTCAATACCCATGCATAAATTTCCCCATACCAAAAAAAAAAAAAAAATGAACAAGCTTATTGGATTATTCTTATTTTTTCGGAGCTCTAATAATTGGTATCGACTAAGCATTTTATGTAGATTCAGTACCTATTGCAAAATAAGAATATTTTTCTATTTTATTCTTATTATATTAAATCAAATGATTTGGTTAAGGAGTAACCAAACGTTTGTCTGTAACTGAATTCGATTGTCTCTAATTACTTAAATGATAAGGCAAAAGCATTTCTAAGAAGGCGTTGATTAATTTTTTGAAACGGAAAAGAACGCTTGAAAATCATTTTTGGAACTAATAATTTGTATGTTTGCAAGTAAATTGTAACATTTAATATCTTGTCCATAGTAAAACGTGTATTGATGGCATATTGAATAAAATTCGCAATTTGAATAAAAACTGATTTAAGTTAGCCAAAGCTAGCAATTTTAATTCGTTTACAGTGAAGAAATGGCATCAATTATAATATTTAATCAACTTTTCATTTGATAATGTCAACTATCTTAAAAATTTTTGTGAAAAACTGAATTTTTTTTTGTCAAAAGTTCAATGAAGCTTTTTAAAAGAACTATCTTTGGTTATTCACAACACACATATCAGAGAAAAGATAATTTCACCGTCAAAAGTCAAGCTTGTTATTAATATAAGTTTTGTTTATATTTTTATGTAAAATCTATTTGAATCCAAGTAAGTCTTTTGGGGGCATACAATTTTATTAATAAAGCAGATATTTTCAAGTAACTTTATTTTTGTTCAAGTTTTCCAAAAAAAATTTCTTTAGGAATATAAATATACCTACAGTCTAACCTCTATATTGTGAATTTCTCTATATAGCGAACTTTTTCCTGGAACGAACATTTCACGATTTTCTTCGTAAAATAGCCTCCCAATAGCGAAGTGCATTTTCTATATAACGAATTTTTTCTCTTGTGATTCAATTTTTTTCTTCCTATTTTTAAGTATTTCTGGACATTTCAAGTTATTCTCTCTTTTAACACATTTTAGGGTAGTGTCATAAATCTTGAACCGGTTTTATTAGGTCCATAACTCGCAGAGAGCAATAGAGAATTCTGGGTATTTCATCCAAGAGGTACAACATTTAAACCCCATTGTCAAGTTCATTGGAAACATCTTCGATATCTTCTTTCACTCTTAGTAGAATCTCGTGTCCTTGAACTAGTCTCCGTTCATTTGTAGTCTTGATCAGTCATTTCTTGTGGCTCAAAAATGTCAAAACATAAGTGCTTGAGCATCAAAGAAAAATTAATTCTTCAGAAAGTGTGGGTAAAGGCGTCAAGAAATCTTTTTTCAGTTTTTCTTTTTTTTTTGTTTGGTAAGATATATAAAATAAATGTATATTAATTTATAAAAAGGTGAGAATAATTACTTTTTTAATATATAGTGTTTATGAATTTGAAATTTGTTTTATGTGGTTTATACAGAAAATTGAAAGATGAACCTCTATATAATGAATTTTCCATATGACGAACTTTTTTTAGGGATTTAATAAATTCGTTATATGAAGGTCTGACTGTATTATTATTTTAGCAAAAGGTTCTACTGTAGTACAAATCTGAAGTATTTTAATAGAGCCAATATATTAATCATTTGAGTTCCAGACAAAGTTCTGCATAAATATTTCTTGCATTACACCAGAGCTTCTCAAACTTTCAATACTGGCGCCCCCCTTTTCAATCACAATTTTTATCGCGCCCCCCCTTATACGTAATAATTTACTGAATGCAATAATAATGCACTTTTACGATAAAGCAACAATATTTATTATAAACCGTACAAATTCATGACATAAGTATTAAATTTTGTATATGTTACTTTTAAGCAAAAAAAAAAAGTTAAGTAATAGGATAATTACTAAGTTATTTTTTCCTTTCTCTGATTTTTAAATTGGAACATATTACAAAATGCGGTGGTTGCTTAGAAGACAAAATATAGATATCAGCTAAATATAGAAAATGTACTCAGAGGGTCAATTTCTTATCTTAAAACTCCTTTCAAAAACTTTGCTCTGTAGGACAAGCCCATGGAAGTAGCTAATAATTATTAAACTTGTTCTTAATTTAGTATTAATTAATTAGTCATAAAATACTCTGTGCACCACTCATACATTAAAAGCAGTGTTTCACAAACTTTCAATACTGGCGACCCAATTTTTTCAATCATAATTTTTGTCTTGCCCCCTGTACAACAATAATGTATTTACTGCAATAAAAATGCACTTTGAGAGAGAGACGCTAAAGTTACAATACGATCTTAATTATAAACCGTACAAATTAATACGATAAGTATATTAAATTTTGTGTATATTTTAAGTAATATATATATATATATATTATATATATATATATATATATATATATATTATATATAAAGAAAATCTTAAAATATATATATTACTTAGAATTATGTTATTTTTCTTTCTCTAATTTTTAAATTGGAACAGATCGCAAAATGATGTATTTAATTAAAGATTTATTTCCTTCAGCATTCATTTCTCAAAGTACAAACGTCATTAGAAAAATAGTCTAGTCAATGTCGCTCTCTATCATATCCATCACATCTGGCATTATAGGGTACGTTTGCGTGAGTCTGGACAACCTATCGGACGTCTGCGCAAAACATGTAAAAAAATTTTTCGCGTACAATTCCAGTCAGTTTTGGTCGACTCGATACTCCTATAGCTACCGAATCTAGCTTGAATGTACATTTTTTTAGTTTCCACGTTAATTGTAATTCACGGTAATTAAGTATTTACGGCAGTAGATTAAAACAATATCATACATACATTTTTAAGTCGTAAGCAAACATTCGACCATAATAAAGAATCAACAAGTACACAGACGAACGAGCATGGTTCGAAAATTAAATCAAGGCGATCTTCTCAAAAATACTTAAATTTTGGATTTACCACTACTGAAGTAAATGATGGAAAAAAAGCCCCAGCTCGATATGTGCTAAAACTTACAAATCTGTAGAACAACATGTGAAAGTTGTTTTTAAAACATGTAAAATCATTTAGCTATGTTGGCAAAGAATTTTAATAAGCATTTTCTGGATGAGGACAGCTTGGTAGCAAGTTACGAGTGGATTAGGGATCTATTTCAAGATACTCCAGAAGAGCTCTCAACTTCCGAAGAAGAAATCTTCATAGATTTCACATCCAGTGAAAAATTAAAAGGCAATTTTGTAATAAATCACTCTTTGAATTTGGGGTAGAGGTGAATAAGGAATTATCTGTACTGAAAACAAAAGCACTTCGTATACTATTACCATTTTAAACATCCTACCTTTTTCAAACCGGATTTTCTGCAGTGGATGCCTTGAAGACAAAATATAGATCTCAGCTAAATATAGAAAAATAACTTTAAGTGTCAATTTCTGATATTATAAACCTTCCTTTGAAAAACTTTCCTCTACAAGACAAGCCAGTGGAAGTCCCTAATAATTATTAAACTTGTTCTTAATTTAGTAATAAGATTGATTGAATATTAACGTCGCACTGTTCAGCTGCACGAGGACTTTTGACGATGGACCACGTAATTTTGAACCATGGTCAAGTGACGTGGATGACACCTGAGCTGGCACCACTCTCTTCTAACTACCACACCACACCAACGAGAAAACGTTTCAACTCTCAACAGATTTAACGTGCATCGCTGCCCTACACGGCGGGTCTTTAGTGGTACTGGGCTCAGCCACGATCCGATACCTATACCACTCGGCTACCGCGGCCAAATTCAGTAATAAGAAATTATTTATAAAATACCTTCTTCAGTACTGATACATCAAACGTATACTGGCTGAAACACCGACTCTTCGCACGAGTTCATTTTTTAAAAAAATAAAACATTATTCTTGATATAATAGCTGAACTGTAAGGAGAGTAAAGCTGTGTGCACGACATAGTATACAAAAATGTAAAATGATTTTTTTTTAGATAAATGCTATTATTGTAAATAACTGTTTAAAAGAACTGTAATTTTAAACCTCACACAATTAGCATTTAGAATTAATGTTAAATTATGAAAAAGAATATAAAATTCCGATGAAGAATACTTGTGTTACTTTTTAACATTTAAAGCGAGAAGACTTCAAAATGTTTTAACCCGGAGCAGGCGCGTACTCGATACTAACATTAATGGTAATGCGGGGGACTCAGTCACCCCAATCATTTGTTTAAATTATTTTTACTGTACATGATACAAATCGGAATTCTAGTGAATATTTTAATTTATAGAAAGTATACTTACCTTCTTTCAAGGACTATTCAATTCTTTGATGATTTGAGAAAAATCCAATAAAACTGAACTAAAATGATTCAAAAGTACAAGACCATAATAAAAAGGACATCAAATCAGACACTTTTCAATTATCCTACAGAAATGTTAAACCAATCAATTCTTTTCCAAATATCGCAAAACTCAATTATTTACAATTTCCCTAAGCGAAAAGCAAACGCATAAAAGATGGGAGGGAACTAATATTGATAATAACCATACCATAAGATTGAATCAATCAAATGATTAGCAAACGTACTATGCAGCCTGGCTGAAAAGTGAATCCTGACTTCCTTTTCTTTTTCTACAACTAATGTACAGTATTTCAATAATAATTACAGTGGTGAATTGTTTATCTTAGAATTTTCTCAGGGTCTGGGTTTCGTTTTTCTTTTAACGAGTAATATTTTATGTTAAAACGTAATTCTCTCATTGAGGAAATACAGCAAATAAAACAAAATGTTTTTTTCTTTAATTTGGTTTTGGGATCAAAGTAGCTATTTGATGACGGACAAAAGCCAGATAATAAACATAAATTATGAGTGTTGTTGTGTGTATTTTTTTTTATTATGGAAGAAAGCATTTTTGTTTTACTATTTTTTTTTTTTTTAATCTTTAAATTTTCGATACGCTCGCGCCCCCCCCCAGGGGGGCGCGCCCCACACTTTGAGAAACACTGCATTACACCCATCGCAGTTTATTTTAATACTAATGCTTTGTTTAAATACTTTTATCTTTTAACAGTCCTTTCATCTCCCGAGTACGAAACTAACAATCTATTCTTTTTTTCAATTAAATCTTAATAAAACTAATTAAGCAAACTGTGTAATTAAATCATAATTAAGTGATGTAATTCGATTTTGAAGCACTATCAAATTTGTATTAATGTTTGAAAATCGTTGAGAAGAGAATAATTATGGCGACTCTTTTTATCTTTTTCTCACGTTTTCGTGCGACGCGATTTGGATCAAATTTCGATTAGATGGGAAAGCTTCCGATTTAGCTAGACATAACAGTTTTTCCTGTTTCGTCACTTACATGGTGCGATTACGTGTCATTAATTAGCACTTCGAAATCAGTTCCATGAAAGCTTTTGATAAAAAAAAAATTAGGGTATTTTTAACTTCAATTAGTTGAGTATATTTTTTATTGGGTTTGGATATAATTATATCGTTGAAACTTTCAGAAGTTAAATTTTTCTTTCGATGATTGATTCTGTATGAAAGTATTAAGGCTGTTTGTGCCAAATGTACCAGAGTTGGAACTAACGCGAAGCACATTTTCGGACAGAGAAATATTGTTATTTTCATGAAACTTTGTAATACTTCCACTCATGCATTTGTTTATAATATAGTGAATTTAAAATATCAAAATATTCCATAAAAAATTAATTTTTCCTTTTAACATGTAAAGGGATCGCTCATTTAATATTACGGTATAGCAGGAAAACTGCGTAAAACCTTTTCTAAAAGAAAAAAATATGTCAACTCGGATAAAAATGAATAATTTGATAAAATAAGTGATTTTCTACAGGATAGTGAAGCCAGAATATATAATATTAATGTTTGAATAATTTTATATTTGAAAAAAATTCCGAGTTCGAGTCCTATTATTTAACATCAACCGAAGATAGCCTTAAATATTTTAATCTATTTTTTATTTATCTAGTTCATTTTGCGGTTTTTGGCGCTTTATATTTGTTTTGTTTGTAGAGAGGTTCTTAATTTTTTCACGTCTAAAAAGATAAATGGAGCAATTTATTCTGAATAAAATTGGCTACTTTTTTTTTTTACTTTTCATAAAAAATAACTTATTTATTTCAAAAAGAATAGAGCATTTTACGGAATTAGATTTCTGGTTAATTTTCTTAACCAGTTAAATGTAATTGACGAGCATACTGGTCATGGAGAACTTGCAGGAATTTGTCATAACGAGTATAGTCATGTTTAAAGTAGTGACCATTGGCTATTTAAACTAATTTTTCAGAAAAACAGAACAAATTCTCAAATTTCAAGATGTTTTGAATATTTTGAAGCCAGAATGGAGTAAAATAAAACAATAAATAAATAAAAACACCTGAAAAATTTAAGATGAACTCATGCATTCCGAAACACCGGCTGAAACAGCGTATAAATTCGCATAACGAATGTTTTTATTTCCGATGATAATGTTTTTAGATGTTAAACGGAAAGGGTCAAAAGCAAAAGTTGGAAAGTTGATTTATAATTATTCTTTCAGATATGATCACTCATGGGACAAATGCATGACGCCGACCTGGCAGGTGCTGAGGCTATTGATAGCTGCTAACCTGAAGTTACCTAGCTATAGTTACTCTTATGTTTATTAACCAAATAAAAAATAAACTTGGAAATTTTATAAATTAAACCCATCTTTTTGATCCAATATTTTAACAGCAATACTTACTGTGATTGTCGAGTATACTCGTCATCACTCGCATCACACTCATAGTTGCGAGCTTCAAACGGGCACGAGGCAGTTAACAGGTTAAAAAATATATTTGAAAAAAGAGCTTGGTAGAAGTTTCTTTTATTTGTATTGTCCGAGAGATTTTCTTGGAAAATTTGCCACGTGACTCAGTCGGATGCACCCATGTTTTTTTTCAATGGAGATTTTTATTATTTAATAAAATTTTATTTTTATAGATTTTGTATTTCCCGAAGCATGTTTTTGCCATCACCTTATATTGGTGTTTAAAAATGTTCTGATGTTTTTTCTGTCTTTAAAAATAGTAAACAGAGGTTCCTCTTGAAAAATCTACTTACCAGTATTCTCTCTACGCTCAATTTATTGTTATGTTACTAATTCTAAGAATAATTTGAGTTCCTGAATAACATATTTATATTTTTAGAAAATCACATGTTTTGTGAAATATGGGAGAAATATATTCCTAGAAGCAATTTACGTCAAATTATTACATCTTTATATATTGGAATATATAAATATATAATATATCATTCTAAGCAATATCATTACTTCGTCGTCATTACTAAGCAGCATTAACCGTGGGCGTTTTCTTTTTGACCTCCTAGTTGAAATATTCTTCTGCTCTGAATTTTCTTCTGTATTATCTTGAGTTTTATATGCTCCCTCTTTCCTATTGAAAATGTTAATTTAGATAGTTTGTTTTTAACTGAAAGATGTTCTTTGTTTCTTTATATATAGTTCTAAGTGCATTAGTAGAATTCATCTTTCAGTGGAAGGGGACTACATTTATACAAAATCTAGTTCTAACTATACATGGATTTCCCTAATTATCAAACAACGTTAAGAATGAAACCATGTTTTAGGATTCTGTATTATACAGTTTATCGCAATTTTCATATTGCATAAAACCAAGTTATAAGTTATTTGAAGGTTCACTACATTATGTTGAAGAAAACACTGCCGCTTCAAGTAATTTTTTTATCCTTGTGGGCTGCTACCGTTTGTTAATTTACCTAAACTGAATCTTCGTCACCTGATTTTTTTTCGCTTTGAGCCCAACGATTTCATACAAATTAAATAAGTTGATGTTTAACTTAAACCAATATATTCATGTTTTTATTTAATTAACATTACATTTAAATTCAACTTTTGATTTAAGGTGATGGTCCAAGAGGAAGTTCCAGCCTTTTAAATGAAGTGTGAAAACATAAAATGAAGTGTTTTAAAGAATCGTGCTCCACTCAAATTGAAACTTAAAATATATAGTAATCATTACACGTATTATATACGTCGTCTCCACTTACTATTGTGTGCGTGTTTTTTTCAGGATTTACCAGATTTAACAATGCTCAGAGTTGGTATCATAGATCAATATCGTTGAAAGCAATTTTCAAAGTACAAAAAAGGTTGTTTTCTGTGCGGTGAAAACTCAATTACATTTAGTAATCGATTTACTTCTCTTGCCTTGCTATGCATACTGAAATGCGATTATACAGCTTGCCAGGGGCGTACACATATCTCTTCTAATGTGGGAGGGGTATATTCTTTACTTACGCATTGGCTTCATCACAGCAAAATTGGCGCCATTCAAATCGCACCATGATATCAAAACAAAAAGATTCTAAAGTGTTTTATATGAAAAAAAATCAGCCACTGTCAGATTTTGGTAGAAAACGACAGATTTGCTTGCTGCGGTGACGCTAATACGCAAGTACTGTATATTCTAAAAAACACGCGTAAGAAAAAGTGCTGAGGCGCAATCTTTTGGCTAAAAATAAAATAAAGGAATGGAGGTTGAATCCGTAAACCCCACCCTTGTGTACGCTACTTTAGCTTGCATATTCAACCAACACTTCATTTAAGCGGCTGAGACTTGGATCTTGGACCGCCCCCTTGAGTGCAAATGTTTGTGACGGATCTGTCCGCGTTCCTTCCACTAATAATCCTCTTGGGGAATATTGGGTCTATAAAATTCTATTATAAACATTCCTCCGAAGAAAAAATATGATTATGTAAATTAAGACTTGTATATAAAGATTAAACTTTCGAGTTATATGGAGAGAGGTTAGAATGCTAACGTACAGCAGTGATTGATTTAACGTGAAGTGAGGCGGGAGTACTTTGTGGCTTATTTGTGTAATATTAAAATTGACGATTTGGTCAAATACGGATTAAATTGGATTAAGTTGCTTAGAATTAGAAGGTATATTGCCTGGACGTAAGTGATCCAATTATTTAAGTCTTCTAGTATCTCGTCTACCTCGCTATTGCTTTCCATATTTAGTAATTGGTGCATTTCTTAACTTTTGTTACAGAATTTGTCTTCATTGGTAACTGTGAATAAATAGAAGTTATTTTGATTATGGCTAATCTTCCTATTGACTTTCCCACACTAATGGTCCCAGTACCACTAAAGACCCGCCGTGTAGGGCAGCGATGCACATTAAATCTGTCGAGAGCTGAAACGTAGTTAGGAGAGGGGGTGCCATTTTGAACCATTTCAAAATTACGTGGTCCGTCGCCAAAAGCCCTCGTGTAGCTGAACAGTGCGACGTTAATATTCAATCAATCAATCAAACCCACACTAATGGTCGTCACGGGGTGAACATTACATTTTGAATTTCACGGTAATGTTAATTATACCAAGGCATGGCACATGACGTTGTTCTAATGAAACTTAAAACTTCCATCTGATTACCACGTTTGTTTAAAAGGGAAATTTAGCAAATTTATGAGTGTCATGGTAAAATAACACAATTTCTTTTATTATCCATTACTCATTGATGAATTATAAGATATCTTTTTAACAGATTTTCTCCAATTAGTCCAACTGTTTTAAAATATCAAACTAATGGATATTAATAATCAATTTATCTATGCACACATGACTGAAACTTTCCGCCGGCTTTTAATTATACTTTCAAATGCCATGCTTCCCAATTCCCTGCTCGGCCATTAACAACATCCATAAGATACAAACTGAATGACCCACACACAAAGAGCCCTTTCGAAATCCAGTCATCGAAGCGTCCTTTGATTTATGACCCGTCCCAAAATGACTGCAAGCCAACTTTTCATGGCTGCTTCTGAAATGAATGGGCCGGAGGTATTTTATAATAACTCTTTACTGTGCTTTAAAACTGGCTGACGGAATTTGCGGACATTGTTTGGGGGTTTAATATAGACGCTCAGATGCTTGCTAAAATTTGATTAATTGGTTGAGGTAGTTTCTGTTTTCTAGACGGCTGCTCATTCATTACGTTAGGCAGACTTTTAAAGTTGATCGTAAATCAACACTGGGTCTAGGATGACTTCGGTTCGGAGTTTTATTTCCTACAAGTAATAGAAAAGTGAGCTGTTAGGAAAATTTAAAAGTCAATTTGTGGTTTTAGAAGGCCACTTTCCCTGTAAAGACTGTTGTGAAACCTTTTACAATCTGAAGAGTTGTTTTAAACCTTCATTATTCTAAAATGATTGCTTCTTGGTAATTTTTACTACATTAATGCCGAGTGCTGTCAATATTTTCTAAAAGTATCTTAAAGTTGTGGTACAGGCTTTCTTCGGTTAATGTTAAAGAATAGGACCCGAATTTGGAACATTTTTTAAGATATAAAAGAAATGAAAAATTAATGATATTCTCGTTTCACTATCCTTTAGAGAGCAGCATTATTGATCATATATCCGATTTTTAACAGAGTTGATTAATTTTTCCTGGTATAAAATGTGTTTCACGATTTTTCTCCTATACCATTATGTTAAATGGGCTATGCCTTCACGTATTAAAACGAAAAAGAAAGTATTCATGAAATATTTTGAAATTTTTAAAAACACTATATTGTTAACAGAGGTATGAGTTATAATGTGGCAAATTTTTTTCCATGGAATTTGAGGCATTTTCTGTCTGAAAATGTGTTTAGTGTTTAATTCAAGCTCTCGTACTTTTACCGAAAACAGCCTTAACGAAAGCGTACAAGTAGGTATAGATGAATTTCTGTGTTTAGAATTGAGTGGATGCCTTGTTCAGAAGCCTTGTATTATTAGGATGACAGGGTTTTGTCATGTCGAGTATACTCGTGATGTGTAAAAAGTAGTCCCCACAAACACATTGGCTAGTTAAATTATAATTCTTGAGAAAATCAAATCATATTCTCAAATTTTAGAAATTTATAATATTTTCAGGCCGGCGGGAATAAAACAAATAAGATGAATAAAATTTAAGATGAACTCATGCGGCCTCTGTAAGCAATGGTCAAAACAGCGTATAAGTTCGCGTGACGAATTTATTTATGTGCGGTGATAACATTTTTTGGATGTTAGCCTAACAGAGGCAACGGCGAAAGTCGAAAAGTTTATTTATAATAGGGTTCCTACAGGTATGTGGTAGGCATGGGACAAATGCTTGATGCCGACCAGGAGCCGAGACCATTCATAGCCGCTGGTCCGAAGTTAGATTGCTATCAAGTGGTGTAAATACCCATTGTTTGATGTTAGAACAGTGTGCTGACATTAGAGTTATGGCAAAATGCCGTGCTGCATAACCCTTTAACGGGCCATCTATTTCTATTAAAAGTATATTAAAATATTTGTGGAATTGAGATTGATTTAAGAGAAACTCAATTTAGCTTGTTAGATAAAATTAATTTCATTAACACCAACTTTTGGGTAGTAAATACTTTTACCACTACCCATTGGGATCTATTAAAAAGTAGTAAATTAATGCTTTCTATTTCTTTTTTGTTTTGTGTTTATAAAATATATCTTGTAAATACTACAAACAGGAAAAAGAATTGTATGTGTTATATAATTTTTTTTCATAGATGACAAAGCACAATATTTTCCATGAAATTGCCAGATCAATGAGGAAGTTTTAAATCCTGTTACTATGTGAGGGAGGGGGTTGGTAACAAAGTGTGTAAGAGTTTATAATTTTCTTAATTTTCTGAAGTTATTAATGGATGACATCACAAATGAAATTTGATAAAACATCTCACAATGGACATTTAAAAACTAATGCAATTGGTGGAAAGTACACTTACCACAACCTTAGAATGGGTTAAAAAAAGTTATTTTATCGGTGGGTGGGAAAGGCAAGGGTGCTTTCTGGTTAGAGGACTGTGAGCCATCCACAGTACCTATTGTAGAACGTCCTTACTGTCAAGATATGTAGAAAAATTGGCAATTCTGTTAAAGAAACTGTAAGATCGTCTTGTAGTTGAATTAATCAGCTCTAATTAACCGGATTTACCGTTTTTATTTTTTCCTTCAAAACACATCACTATATTAATAATTTCATTTACAATTAAAAGTCACATCGGGAACTACAGGCAGCTTCATCCATTTTACGTTCGAGACTCTCTTCTTCTCTCCTTCCCGCTCAAAGGCCAAAACATTTCACAGCAGCTCCCTCTTTCTTGTCTATCGTGTGCTATGTATCAAGCCTCCTAGTGTACTATGTGCCACGCCGTTAAAAAAACTCATCTTTTTTATCAAATATTTTGGCAATGACATTTACGAGTATACGAGTCATCGCTCAATCTTCGTAACACACATAGTTGCGCTTTCTCAAACGGGAGTGCCAGAGTTAAGTGGTTAAATTAGTGAACGCAGTGATAATAAAAATCAAGGGGGAAATTGAAATAATTTTTAAATATATTGGCCTGTGGCAGAATCGGGAACTTACTGGTCAGTGGATTGTATTTTCGATTAATGATTTCTCTGGGGACCATTTTGAGACTTGGAGAGTTTTGCTCATGACCAAATCAGAGCTGTCATAGCAACTTGAATTTTACTTAATTTGATTTGCTTAGAAATGCATTATGTATAAATTTACGTTGAATGCAGTAATTATAGAATTCATTTATAGTGAATTACTTTGTGTTGTGAATACTTTCTTCGTAAAATTATTTTCTGTAAATTATTCATTTCAACCATTTATACTTAATTTAAGCTCTTTTCAGACATATTTTGTTATTTTCTATAAATTGCCAGATGTTTGTGTTTAATAAAGCATTGAATTTTGGATCAAAGATCTTTAAAAGTACAGACAGATTTTTTTAGTTTATGAATTCCTAACAAAGACACACCTAAACACCTTTAAATAGATAAAAGTATCGTGAATTCAAGTGGCGTAATGTGCACCCCCGCATCGCGGGGGCAGGGTTCTAAAGGGACCCAAAGCCTGACTGACGCAAATACCTACCCTTTGTAAAATTCAACATGGGGCCCCAAACCTGACTTTGCAGGGGGCCCAAAAGTTCTCCGTTACGCCACTGATGAATGCATCTGATTTAAAATACTTATTAAATATCAATTCGTATAAATATTTATTTTTGGCCACTTGTTGCATTAGGTAAAATGTTTAAAATGTGGTTGTTCGTAAAACGTAAATATTATAAAGAAATAAAATAGACGTAAAAAGTGAAAGGCAAAAATCTGTTTGTTCGAAATCTTTTTAGGAGTTCTAGTAATAAATATTTAAACGGATTTTTTTTCCAGGTTTCCACAACAAACTATAAACATTTGAAAAGCAAATTTTAAAATAAATGGAATAATCAGAAATTATATTTAAAATAAATTCGAGTTTTTTTAGTTATTCTTTATGTTGCAAATTTGAAAGGAATAATATTTTTAGAAATAAAATTTTTTTCAATTTCTTTATATTTAAGTATTATTCTATTTTGTCTTTGATGTATTTCTTGTTTTCTTAACTTAAATCAATAATTATTCAAGTGGAACTTTGAATATTTTTTTGTGTATTTATAGATTATTCAAAGACATTTAATCCCCGAATGTAAAAAAAAGGGAATAGAATTGAGTGGTAAAAGATTTATATATATACTCTTCTGTATTTCTCTTCGTGTTTGAAGTTTTTGATTTCGATATAATGATAACAATCGGAAAGTATAAACAATGAGAGAAATATGCTACCATATTTTCAATTTGCATCCTTTAAGCTCTTTTTACTTTAATGTAGGTTTTGAAACCTGAAATTAAAATTCAACACCGATTTTCATTATATTAAATTTTGACTTGAAAGTTGTAAAGAACTTCAAGTTATTTTTCCTTTTCGCCGGCGCAAGTGATTAAGTCGCCAAAATGATAACATCGACGTCAAACAGAATATCTCCGCTGATAACCTTTTGCCACCACATTTACAAAACAAGTCGCGGTTTTCATTATCAGATATATCAAAATATATCAAAAATGGATGAAATACCAATGAGAAACTACTATAGTAATATTTGTTAATGTTTATAGTGCATTCTGTCGCCAATAACGCCAACTTTGTGAGATTTGCGCCGGGGAAAAGGAAAAGTATCAATTTCATCTTTTAAATTATTATTGAGATCATTATCAAATAATTTGAATAATATTGAATCTTTGAAATATTCCACGTTTGTGCACAATTTAACAAAAGATTCTTTTGTGGCAATATTGAATGAAAATATTAATCTCTCTCTAGAACGCTTCTATTCATTAGTTAAAATAAATCATTGTGTATCAATCTTTTACATTTATCTTTTAAATATTTTAAATCAATACACATTTGAAAACGATTCGATGCAGATAATATCAGGGTATTAATTTTATTATTCTTACTTTATTAATGAATTATATACAAAAATGGGGAAATTTCATGTTTTTTTTTCAGTATGGGGCCACGATATATTTTAAAATTTATGTATTACCTTGTTACACCACATTTTTAAATCATACGGATCTTAAAATAAATTTTGATTTTCGTAATACCCACATATTCTGAATGCGCAGTCTTTATGATGAAAAATTATTTCCTCATGAAATAGTTGATTCAATGCTAAAATCTTACTAAGGAAGTTCTGTGTTCTAGAAATTTAGATACGTCGCGGGGTAGCCTAGTGGTCATGGTTATGATCTCGTGGCCAGTGTGTCATGAATTCAAGCCCTAGTGTGACTTAAGACCCGCCGTGTAGAGAGACTGATGCATGTTTGATTTGTCGAGGTTCAAAGTATTCCCGTTGGTGTAGTGTGATAATTTGGAAAAGAGGGTGCTATTTCAGGTGTCGTTTCGTCAAATGACTGATTAAAGTTTACAAAGTCCATTTGCAATAACCCTCGTGTTGCTTTACAACGTTAATAAATTCTCACTCTACTGTAAATTAAGATTGCTAGTTATGTGATCACAAATCTTTAAGTTGAATAATTACTGTACCAAGAATTTACATTTCCAAAATCTTTAATTCTATTGGTCAGTTCGACAATTATATCCATTATATGTTTGTCATTCCAATGATTCAGTTTACCCTTTTAGATATTTTGATTTATTTTCTGAGACGACATGGAAGACAGAAGCACACAAAAAAATTACATAATCGATTCTACAAGCGAAAAAAAGTTTGACTCTCAGATGACTTGCAACGCCATCTATATTCATTTTTCATTTAATTTATAATATTCGTCACTAAAATAATGTGTTATGTGTTTCATGTTGGAAAACGAGATAAAAATTTCAGAAAGGAGATTAACTTAGTCCTTATATTGTGCAGTAGTTACAAGAATGATGTAGTTGCTCGAGAGTACGTCTCCATAACTATGTATTTTGTTCGAGATTAAGTCCGTTGTTGGTGAATTTTGTATTAGGTCAGGTGTGGGGAATTGTTTGGGCTCGTGGGACCATATTGTGAAAGTAGGGGACATTAGAGAGTCGCACCTTTTTAAAATGATTACTTTCATTAATTGACTTTGCATCTCAGTAAAGGTATAAATTGTACCATAAAAATCAATGAATATTAAATTAAATAAAATAGTGGCAGTTTTATTTACGATTTTTATTCAAATTATCGATTCGTTCAAATTTACAATCGTTTATAAAATACTTTCTATTCATCCATTCAAGTTCAAGTACATTTTTTAAACTTGTAGTGGTTGACACTTGAAGTTAATATAGTTTTTTTCAATTATTAATTCATTAAATAAAAAAATGAATAAATAGTAACAAAAAAAGAAACAGTATGTGTAGAAAGGAAAGTCGTTCTTTGTGTCCCTGTAGCTCAATGGATAGCGCGTTGGACTTTTAATCCCAAGGTCGTAGGTTCGTATCCCACCTGGGATGATCTAATTTCCAAGAATGAGGTTTCTTTTTTACTATACTATTTTATTAGAATAATTAAATTTAATGAATGAATAAATAGTAACAAACAAAAATAGTCCAACGCCCTGTATATAAAGGAAAATGGAAAATTGCAAGGAAAATCGCTTTCTATTTTGTCACTTAATATTGTGATTCTGTCGTTTGGATATACAAAGTTATATTACTTGTAACTATTTCATAAAAAATAATTAAAATAAAAATTTTCTCTGTTGACCTACGTAGGAATTTTTTGTTTTAGAATATATTGTGTTTTAGAATCAACTTAATGAGGCAAATAGTATCGTATCTCACTTTTCTTCAAATATTTTGAAAACAGGAGCGAGATTTCTTATTGAAATTCTCGTCGCAGTCGGCAAATCAGTGTCAGCCAATTTACATCTGTATTTAGCCTTGTCAGTAGCGCTCACAGAAATTTTTCAAGGGAGGGGGGTCCGAGGTCGAAAGTTCACCATTCTTGTATCATGCTCCTTTTGATTTTGTCGATTTTCGGGAACAAAACACAGTGGAAAGCTAATTATTGAATAAATAATTAGCATTAATCAAGAAAATTAATAATTAATAACAAATACTTAATTAAATTTTACGTACTATATACTTAGAATTATGATCAATCGGAAAAAAAAGCAAGGGCTTCGGGGGGCGTTCGGACCCCCCTTGTGTGCGCCACTGAGCCTTGTTGATCTTCATGCAAGAAAACTTTGCTCGTAAGTATATGTTGCCCAAATATAGAGAACATTTTCTGTTTATTTGGGTTCCTGACCAGTGGCATAACTTAAAATTTTAGCCCCCCTTTGCAAAATCGGGTTTTGGACCCCAAACCGAACCTTACAAAGGGTTCGTACTTTACGTCAGTCAGGCTTTGGGCCTCCTAGAATTCGGGCCCCTCTTAATGCGGGGGGTGCGTTACGCCACTGTTCTTGACCGTAATGACGAACCGAAAAAAAACCCATATCTTTGTGGCCCACTGGCTGTTATTTGGTGAAAGTTTTAATTTTAATTAACACATCACACTAAAAAGGAGAAGCTTTAATAACATTTTAGTCTAAAAAATTATATTTTTTATTACTTTTTAATCAAAACTTTTCCATCATAAATGAAACTTTTTCAGTTTTGAACTTATTTTTCTAATCTTCGTGGGAAAAAAATCCATACACAATTTCCTTCCCTTCTTGTAAATGTTGGGTATGTCTTATGTTACTTCCTGAAAGTTTTTTTATGCCGGTGAAATCTTTTGTAAAAATGGACCTTTGGTTTCGAGTCTCAGTTCGAAGTCCCAATTTACTTTCATATTATTGGCTAATAAAATTATTTTCAAAGAAAAATGAATAACATACTTTATACAATATTATTTAAATAGGGTGCAATTATCACATTGCTTATGAACAGCAATTAGTAGGCTAGCTTGATTGAATCAAGATATGTTTCCACGAATGTCATGCTTATATTCACCACATCTATGTAACACACAACTCGAATTAATTTCCTCCCGCTGACTGTAATACATCCAATATATATCAAGTGAATTAATGGCGAATGCAACCTTAGCCTGCACAGCAATTAATCTCCCTATCGGATATCAATTAACTTAATTATTAGTACATTAGACCCCAACACGACAAGCTGAAGTAGAATGGGAACCATTTGTTAACTCGAATCTCCCTGCTGCAATTAGCGTGATTAGTGATAGTGATCCTTTTAGCTCAAGTAAACTACTTGTTTATATTAGTTGGGCTGTTATAGTGTAGAATAAATCTTGTACGGATAAAACTTTTGGGATTCTCTAGGAAACAAATTGTCTCGCGTTGGAATGTGTTTTTTTTTTTTCTTGTTCTGTGTGTGAAGACTGAAAAGGATGTAGTATATGTGAAAGAAATAAAACGAAGATCTAGCCTACAATGTTGTGTTGCATTTGGGAGTAGTTCAAGTAAATAAAAGATGTGTTTCCACGCTTCTAGCTCTTGGAGTTAACTCTTATGTTTATGGAACTGGATGAGATTTGTTCGCAATTTCTAAGCAATGAAAATTGACTTGTAATGAGGATTTGGGTGACTTAAGGATCAAAATAAAAGGGAAAGAGTAATAAAGATTTCTATGTGAAATGTGAAAACTCTTTTCTCTTAAGGGAATCAAGGCATCATATACATTCAAAAAATCGGTTTTTCTATTTTAATATTAAAAAAAATAGTGCATATTTTTCTGAATTTATAAAAATGTATAGCCCTTATATGTTCGTTGATAACATAACTGTAACGTATGATAAAGGTAATTGACAAAAAATGTAAACAAGCGTTAACAAATGTTTAGCTTGTTCACTTTTTCTCGAAGCATAATTTTTTGCTTTTAGGTACTCTTTAAAAAAATTATCGCACTACATGGTTCTACATTTTTTATACTTCTATACAGGATACCTATACATTTAGTGAACCTGTTTTTTTTAGTCGAAGCTGTACATATTTTTTTAAAAAAGTAGTTTTTATATATAAAGAAAAGGCGATTGAAAAAATTAGAAAATTTTCAAAATTACAAGGTTTTATGTTGTTGTCGTATCCTTCCCAAAAGGGAAGGAATGAAAGTTGCCAGAGCCTTAGACAGGTTCGACTTCTACACGATAGAGGGCGACACCACCTATTTCCACAATTTAGGCATGGAACTGGAAGGAAGCGAAATATTCTCCAACTCCCCTGCACCCATGGTTTCTGCTGCGACCACTCACAAGACTTTCGGACCCACTTATTAACCAGCACGTACTCCGTGTGTATTCGGAGGATATTTGGTGGAATCGGGCACCGAAACCAGTCCTTCCGCTCTAATGTCCGATGCTCTAACCACTAGGTTACCCACGGCCCTTATACTCATTTCAAAGTTTTATAAATTTTTATAACCAAACTGTCGTAATATATTTTACTAAAAAAATAGCTTCACTATATTCTGTGTATTTTATATATGTGTAAAAAAAAATATTTTACTTATTTAAGCGATACTTTTTTTAAAAAATGGCACCTAAACATAAGCACGTATTATGAGATCTCAAAAACTATGTTCAACTTAAATTAAACTGAAAAACAAATTTTATAACCCAAAGATTATTTTTGTATTTGTACAAAATGATTAAAATATCTTCATTAAGAAGACAAAAAAATCTAAGCTCTATTGGAAAGTTTTGAAGATATATGTCCCATAAACAATGAGACTTATTTTTGGCATTTTATACTTTCGAGCATATCCACCCTTAAAGGAAAGGAACATTAATGGCAGTAATTTTTTAGTTCTTAGGTATACTAATGCATTAATATCGCAAACATTTTTGTTATTTTGTGCAAAAGAAAATGTATTTCCGTTCGAACATGTTTGCCAAAAAGAATACAGCAATCTCTTTAAAATTCTAGCATGAAGACTTCAATTTGAAACTTCTACCTGGTCTAAACTCATCATATTGAACGCGTTTTTTTTTAAGAATTATTGAATGGTATGATGTTATAGAGTAATCCGGTATGTAATATATATCTCGATAATATATTAAATATTAGATTACAATATATTAAGTTTACAAATATTCAAATAGCTAAAAAACAGTATTTAATAATACAGGGTTAGCACATAAATGATTCATTCATTTTGGAATGTCTATTTTCAAAAGTATTATACACATACACACATGAAAGATATTTGTGAAAAGGACCACAAACTCGCCAAGTTTATTAACCTTCCCCCGACACACTTCCAGACGATAATCGAGCTCATTTCTTACATTTTGTAGCATTGTACTGTCATTTGTCTGCACTGCAGCACTAATGCATTCCTTAAACTCGACTTTAGATTGCGATACTAGGAGATACGCGAATAAGGATTTTAACTTACCTTCAGTGGAAGATGTCGCCGGGTGTTTAAATCCGGGGATATAGGCCAGGGGAACAAAGCTAGGTCATTCTCACTAATACACTTAATCCAGCGATGCTCAAGTTCATCGTTTTGGTTGTCACGATATAGGATGTATCACTGAGGGGAGGGGGGCGTATTTTTGGAAGACAAAATTCCTAAATTTAGAGTTGAGTTTCAGGAACAACTATAACTGCAACATATTCAAGTAACATTTGCCAATAACAGCTGGCTCAGCGAAGAAAAACGACTTATATATTGCGACACTAGGGGATACTTGAAAAAGGTTTTTAACATATCCCCACCGGAAGAAGTCGCAGGGTGTTAAATTTGGTGATATAGAAGGCCAGGGGGACAAAACTAGGCCATTCTCACTAATACACTTAGTCCAGCGATGCTAAAGTTCATTGTTTTGATAGTCACGAACTAGTATGCATGACTGAGGGGAAGGGGGTGTATTTTTGGAAGACAAAATTCCTAAATTTAGAGTTTAGATGCGGGAGCAACTACAACTGCAACATATCCAAGTAAACATTTGCCAATAACAGCTGGCTCAGCGAAGAAAAACAACCAATATATATATATATATATATATATATAATATATATTTGTGATACTTCACACGAAACATTCACCTTTGGCAAATCTCTTTCGATAATTATGACTGGACGTGAAGTTTCCTTGTCCCACAGAAAACACAATACGAATTTGGTGAGTTTGTGGTTCTTTTCATGTATACCTCTATCATGTGTGTATGTGTAATACTTTTGAAAATATAGCTTTTTCAAAACGAATGTATCATTCCTGTATTATCATTCCGTGTATTATAATTATACTTGCAGATAAATAATTCTTTAAACGAAACAACTTTAAATTTAATTCACACAAAGGGAAGTATAAGTTGTATTTTTTCCACTCATATGCCCGATTTTTGTTTTTATCTTCGAGGATAATGTTTTCTGGTGTTAAAACACAAACACGCACTCACACATACTTTTATTCTTTTAAAATTTTTTGGGCTGAACTATAGTTGTCTGAGTATCGAAGATTTTCCCTAAGTGTTAAGTTTAATTAATAAAGAAATTTTCACTTTTGCGTAATATTTAAATTTAAAGAATGAAATACCAAGCAAGTTGTTGATTTATAATTAAATGTTATGTATTGTATAAATTTACGAATAGCTAAATTTTAACAAAAATAGAAAATTCAGTGTACACATCTTAAGGAGCTTATATCCGTGTTAGGATGTACATGAAAAACATTTTCACAATTTTTTCCAGAGTTCGTTTCTAGTTAAAGAGGTTAAACTGAAAATAAAAAAAAAATCTTAACAGTATTTAATAACGTTCTAAAGAAGTGAAACATGGTCTTTGAACAAGCTAACTAGCTAACCATTGTTTAAAATTTTAAAGTGGAACTCATTTTTGACACACTGAGTTATTTTCTCTTTTTTATGTGAATTTTATTGTTTCTACCTTTGTGTCGAAATGCTTGTCATAAATGGTTAGAATTTTGAAAAATGTGCATGTATATTTGTCTAGAAAATTTCTGCATCGGACATATTTAAGATTTTTTAAAAAGTTTTAAAATTTCTTTAAATGTTGATAATTTTTATAAAAAAAGAATACTTGTATTTTTTTTAAAAATTTTAGTGTGTCCACACTTAAGTCACTCTTAAATTTTTAGCAAAACATTTGACTTTGTTTTGTTAAATTTTTATTTAGAATTATAAAATTAAAGTTTTTTTTAATATTTATTTTTTTAAAAAGTTAAATGGATATAAAAACCTTTGAAAAATCAATATACATTTTGCGTTAAGCAATACCTGTAATAAAGCGCTTTTACTAAAAAAAGAGGAACTTATTATATTATTCAAAATGTGAACTTTGAGCAGTTAAAAAAATTAACCATACATGACTACAAACAAAAAAATGATTTTTTAAATTTATTTGTAATGTCTCATGAAAGGAATCTCTGACCTCATTTCTTAAATTGCTAGAAATTATATTTGAAATTTTAAGATTCGTCCACATTGCCCACCGCGTGTAGTTTTAGAACAGCAGAGTAATTCTAACCAAGCTTCCAAAAGCACAAATTAAAATTCACATTTCATGTTGGCATAAACAGAAGCTGAATATCATTGACGTATTGAAATCGAGTAAACTTTGAATTATTTATGAAGAGAATTTAAAACATTCTAATCGTGATAAACGACTTACTACTTAATTTTTTATTTGAACAGAACTATTTACAGTATTCAATCTACACGAATAACATTTCTAGATTTCTCAATGGTGTTTTGCCAACAGACTCAATTTTGAATCATTGTCTGGAGACACGAATAACTCCTGAAAGTTCTTTTAACTAAACAATTAGTGTCATTTCACGTAAAAAATTTTATGCTGTTTCATGTTATTTCGATTCACTCATTCTTTCATCACTTCACATAAATCAATTCATCTTCAATACACCCATTTTTTTTACACAATAGATACGTTCCTTTGAAAACCGCGCAAACCAAAATCTTGTAAAAAAAATACACGCTACATATGGTACATTTCTGGATGTATTGCACACATCGAAAAAAATCGTGTAAGATGAAAAATCTCTAAACTCTAAATACTTTCCCAAAAAACCAGGCAAAAACAGTAATAATAAAATCCATGTTATATATTCATAAAATAAAATCAATTCATTTTTATTAAGATATCCGACTACGTTTGGAACTGTGATTTTGCAAAGCGCATAAATGGATAATTTTCATGAAATTTAGTGTCACTTAGATTAGAATATATGCATAAAATTCTTTTAAGGACATTTTGATAAAAAAAATTGATTTAAATACAATATTTTGGCAAAAAATTAACTTAGAATAATCTTTTTTTTTCAAAATGTTCTCCTTTTGTGAAAAATGCTTCTATTATAATAATATTTTGCCTGTATATAGCTCAGATCTCTGTTCAGAGGCTCAACTAGAATTTTTGAAATATATACCTTAGGAGTGGGTTTATTCATATTTTGCGACAACAGAGGGGAGCAATTTTAAGAAAAAAACGCGAATAATTATTTCAATTGGTGGTAATTCTAAAAATAATATGAATTTTTCACAAATTCTAGTTGAGCCTCTGTAGAGAGGTCTGAGCTATATACAGGCTAAATATTATTATAATAGAACTATTTTTCACAAAAGGAGAATATTTGGAAAAAAGTTTCTTCTAAGTTAACTTTTTGCCAAAATATTATATTTAAATAATAATTTTTGTCAAAATCTCCTTAAAACAATTTTATGTATGTATTCTAATCTGAGTGACACTAAATATAATGAAAATTATCCATTTATGCACTTTTTTAAAATCACGGTTCCGAACGTAGTCGGATACCTTAAAGAAGCAAATTAGTAGAAAGACTTATGTACAAAACGATATGATAGTGATGCAAATTTAAAAAATGAGAAGGTAGACCAAAATCTTGTGGAATTCTGCAACAAACGAAACGTCATTTTTCTGGTTTTGTTCCCCCAAAATGAAGCTACTGCAAGATACTGCGCTGTGTGCTGTGCTGAAAGGGATCGCAAAGTAAAAATGAGTCCTTACAAGTTTAATAATCACAACGTTGGACTATTTGCTATACCTTGCTTCCAAATACATCTTACAAAAGGAAATTTTGAAGAATTTTTTAAAAATGAATCGTGCTTTTTTATTTCTGTTGAAAAAGTATGAATAAGTATTTTTACTGATAAAAATGTTTTTTTTTAAAAAAGTTTATAAAAAAATGTGATTGTAATATCCTGCTTTTATTTGCATTTTCAATTAAAATACCAAATTAAAATTTTAAAAAAATTGATTTTTTTTGCCAAGACAAGGTTCTAAAATGTGTTTTCTTAAATAAGAGGAAATTTTATAACTTATAGCCGGTTTTTTTCAACATAAGTATGCTTAAAGTAGCTAAATGAAACTTTAGTGTAAGATTCAGTTTTCTTAAATAAACCGCCTTGTAAATCTCCATACTAACCTCGAAAGTACATCTACCCAATAATGGATTCTGAAGAACATAATAGCACATTATCGAACACCCCTCCGCGAACAAATCTTGCTTTTTGAAGCACATCTATTGACTTCAACGACCATCACATTTCATGGTACATTTGATTCACGGCACAGATTGAGCGATCCATTCTTTTTTTACACTGTTACCTGCCAGTACATATTAGTCGTTCCATCAATAACAATATCGTCGTAAAGGGACTTGTGACAAATGGAACGACTTAGCATGGTTTCGGAACGTCGAAACAGCACTTTTTTTTCTTTCCCAACGAACATCTAATTGGAAATCAATAAATATGTTATAGTCCCCCTCAACCCAAAAGCAAAATCACTATGTATCGATCTAACCCATGGTCTATTCACTATGTTGTCTTTTATATGCCAAGCGAGAAGAGTTTTTGGTATTTTATTATAAAAGTGTACGTGGCCTTTGTGTGTAGAGCGCTTCTCTTCGTTTTTATTGTGTTGATATGGTCCAAGAAGGTGTATTTAATACCATAAATTTCCCCCACAAGGGAACTAGGTATAAGAAACTTGTGAGATGCTGAGTGATATATTTCTAGCAGAAAAGGATCAATAAGTATCAGCCTTAATAAATGTTGATACTACAGAAATGTCAATAATTTGCCGAAGTAATATTTTTTTTAAAAAATAGTGATGTGGAATATTTTTCGGTGTGACTTAAGAGTGAATAACATAAGGTTTTGTTTTTTTAGTGTTACTTTTTTTGTCTCGTTAATGTTCCATTACATCTTGTAAATATAAGAATTCACGCAAGTACTTGTTGGAGGATTTCTATAAGGTATTCTTATTTTGCGAATGCTCGCCAAATATGATTGTTTTTACATACGTTTTAAAGTGGAAATATACAAAATTTCAAATCAGTTAGGGTGGGAATTTTAATTGCATAATTCAAAATGTCAATGTATTGTGTCAATCGACAGTTGTCGAAATGCGTTTTGCTAGATATACGATAAATAATATTAAAATAGCATTAGAATACACGATGCAGGAATTAATTTTCGGTTGATTGACATTTTGTTTACCAAAAGCATAGCGATATGTTTATTAGTTTCACAAACTGTTGAAGTTAGTACTTAATATTGACATTCTATTACAATGGACTTAAAAAATTAGACTTTTGTACATGTATTTGTAGTTAATATACTACAGAAATTATTTTTCATCAAATACAACGATATTACAAAATAAACACAAATATAATAATTTTTGTTATTATTTTGTACATGAAGTGAGAGTGATAAGATAAAACATACCTTATGCATAATTTTGTAAATATATTTTTAGAAATAGCTTTCATGTTTAAAACTCTCAGTATACTTCCTTTGAGGCTGAGGTAGCCTAATGATCATGTTCACGGACTCGTAGTCGGCCTATCATGATTTCGAGTCTAGTTCCAGTAAAGGCTCGTAGTGTAGAAGAGCTGATACACATTAAATCTGTCGTAGCCCATAGGCGGGGTGTGGAATTTTAGAGAGGGAGCTTAGATGTTATCCTCGTCTCTTGACTCAGGCTCAAATCTCGACTCTAGTCTTCGTGTTGGTTTGGTGCGACCGTTAAATAAACATTCACACTCTCCTTTACAAAAGATAATACAATTGAAGTAAAGTACAGGGTGTTTTTTTAGAGGTATAAGAACTTTAAATTGCAATAAAACAACGATGAATTATTCGATTGAGACATGAATTTTTATTCGAAAGATAATCTTGTGGCATTACATTTTAAATATAATTTCTGGCATACGACTGCCACGGCTGGCTCGGATGTAGTCCAATCTGACGTCCAATTTTCGATGACTTTTTCCAACATTTGTGGCCGTATATCGGCAATAACACGGCGAATGTTGTCTTCCAAATGGTCAAGCGTTTGTGGCTTATCCGCATAGACCAATGACTTTACATAGCCCCACAGAAAATAGTCTAGCGGTGTTAAATCACAAGATCTTGGAGGCCAATTCACAGGTCCAAAACGTGAAATTAGGCGGTCACCAAACGTGTCTTTCAATAAATCGATTGTGGCACGAGCTGTGTGACATGTTGCGCCGTCTTGTTGGAACCACAGCTCCTGGACATCATGATTGTTCAATTCAGGAATGAAAAAGTTAGTAATCATGGCTCTATACCGATCACCATTGACTGTAACGTTGTGGCCTTCATCGTTTTTGAAGAAATACGGACCAATGATTCCACCAGCCCATAAAGCGCACGAAACAGTTTTTTCTGATGTAACGGTGTTTCGACATACCCTTGTGGATTAGCTTCACTCCAAATGCGGCAGTTTTGTTTGTTGACGTAGCCATTCAACCAGAAGTGCGCTTCATCGCTAAACAAAATTCGCTTATGAAAATCGGGAACAACAGCAATCTCGTTTTGGGCCCATTCGACGAATCTACGCCTTGCTTGATGATCGTTTTGATGAATTGCCAAACCAAACTGAGAATAAATCACTTGACAGCTGTTAAATCGGTCGCCATCTTGGAAAGTAATGCCAACTTAAACTTCTATACCTGGAAATAAAACACTCTTTATATTTGATTAATATTGAAGTTTAGGTTTCTAGATATTGGAAAAATGTACTATATTGTAAATTCTAGTTATGATCAAGCTGTGTTGGAGAAATCAAATCGCATGAAAAAAAATAATGGAAGCTGGTTTAAAAGGCGTTAAATATTTCAATAAGTTTTACATGATATTCATTCAACTGTTAAAAATGTCCTTTTGAAAATAAATAAATAAAATAAAAATAAAGAAAAAAAAATCAAAACTTTTTGCACTATAGTACCGTGCTTTTGATCTTGCCGTTTCTGTAATGAATAAAAGTGCAAGTGAAACTAGCAATTTAGATTTAGCCGCTAAACATTACTGTTCTTTTTTTAAAATTTATGCATTGTTCTTGGTCTTTGTCGGCATTCAAAGGTATTATTTGATCGCAAATATTTTACAATTTTAATTTCATTTAATGATTCGTAAAAGGCAAATTTATCCCATGAGAAAGTGCACTCAACTTAGAAAATTTAAAACTGCTTTGATTTTTTTCCTACAAAGGTATTCAACCCCTGCTATTCCATGAACAGCTTCTGAAGAGCGGTAAATTGCTGTTGAGTTTGTTTTATCAAAATTTAATGACGCCGATTTTTGCTGAGTAACTCGCCTTTGCCTATGAGAGGACTGCTTGCTGTTTTGAAGCATCTGATCGCAGTCTGAATCTCAAAGGCATATTTGTTTAATAGATTGAGAATTAATCACACTAGCTTATTATGATTGAAATTTGTATATGCAGTGAAATGCGTTTAATGCGAAAACGCTTAAGACGAAATATTGGTTAACACGAAATTTAAAACTGTTGTGAGAAAATACTATGTGTATTCATGCATTTCTTTTCCCTTAACACGAAACGAAAATCGCTTTACACGAAAAGGTTTCTTTTCTGGGAATGAACAAAATGCTGAAATAACAGGTTACTCAGACGAGATTTAAAAACGGGTGTAAAATGAAAAACTGGTGGTTTTACATGTTTAGTGCGTGAATATTAACGCGGCACTGTTCGGCTACACGAGGGCTTTTCGCGAAGGACCTCGGAATTTTGAACCATGGTCAGGTGACGAGGACGACACCTGAGCTGGCACCCCTTGTCCTAAATACTACATCACACCAGCGGGAGAACATTTAAGCTCTCGACAATGTAACGTGTATCGCTCAACTACACGGAGGGTCCTTAGTGGTGCTGGGCTCGAACTCATGACACGCCAGCAACGATACATGCCTTGACCACTAGGCTATCGCGGTCCCTAAACATGTTTCGTAGAAAGGAGGTTTACTTGGCTTTGAAATATCCTCAGAATAGTCTATGACACGAGCTTATTTTGTTCATCTAGGCTACTTTAACTCTCCACCCCTACAAATTCCACACAAAAACTTCTATCTCTCATCAGTTGGTTTTGAAATTCGGTAGAGTAAATATCAGTGCGTTTGGTTCGCGTTTTATTTTCTAATTTAAAAGAGATTTCTTAGGAACACAATGGGAAATATTTCATTGGTTAAGCAAAGTGCTATTTCGCTATAAAAGATGTAGCTTCGTAAGGCTATTGATCAACAAGTAATAAAAAACATTTTTAAGTCAATTCCTATTTAAATCTACAAAGAAAATTTTTATTTTAGCTACTAATAGTTACATTTAATATAAATATGTATATACATATGGCAAAATCACAACATTAAGTGGTAATTAATTTTATTCATTATCATTAAAGTATCGTATTGTCATCCAAAACAATCGTGTACATAAATTTTAGTTCAACTGAATACTTTAACACGTGAGAAAAAAACCTTTTCAAGTTTTGACACAAAAAGGTCGCTAAGTCGCCAAAAATGATGCCAACGTGGTTGTATTTGTAATTCTTTAAATAATTAGTTTTAATCAATTAATTTTTATTAATTATTATTATATTATTGTATTGTCATTCAAAATAATCATGTATGAGTATATAAAATTTGAGTTCAATTGAGCGCGGTAAAATGTATTTTATTAACGATTGAAAATTCCACCAAGATATAAATAAATATATAAATAAATAGATTGTGAGCTAATAGTGTAGGATTTGAAAAACAGGAAACGAAAACGAAAAACTAGAAAGATTTCTGTATTGTTAAATCTACATTATCAATAATTAAAAAAGAGATTAAATTACAAAAATGTTTGAGCGTATCCATGTAAATAAAATGTTCTCTTATAAACATAATTTTGTTAAATTCATATATTTTCTTTTTTTGCAATATCTTTTAACACAACTCGAAAAAATATTCCAGTCCTCACAATGATAATCGTTGAACACGAAACTGAATCTATAGAACTTATACTTTTATAGTCAAGTATACTAAACTTTGCTGTTATTATGAACTCGTATACATAGAACAGGGGTGGCGAACCTTTATGAATCAACGTGCCATTTTTTCTAAAGAAATGTTTAATGAGGTACAGACGTGCCGTCAAATAAATCTGACCTGTGGTTATTGGTACAATAATAAAACTAAATACTAACAACACAAAACTCTATTTACTACAAAAAATACATTTTGCTCTGTATAGTTATAAATGTTTTATAGTGATACGTGTATTCAAATTAAAGTAACGTTAGTGGGACTTCTCTTGTAGCAGATTAGATGACAAATGACTTATATTAGGATTTATTAGGATTGTAGGATGTTACCTTTTGTGGAATACATGCTGAATTTAAGTCATCTTAAATTCAGCATGTATTCTAAGCAATCAGTTATTTTTGCTGCGGTTCACTTTTTTTGACAAGAGGGTTTGTGATTTGTTTCAAAATATCGTTTTACAGACGATGTTCTACATACCACTATTCCACACCGCTTTGTCGTCTTTACTAATAAATGCCATGTTTCTTGGTCAACCAAATTTGAAATGCTTTGTTACACTTACTATCTTGCAACTTTTGTTCCTTTACTGAACTAGCCCTATTAAATAACAATTAAAAATCGTAAGTATAACACATATAAGCTTTAAAATACAGTTGTGTCAGTGAAATTGACTATTCTATGCGTAGATAAACTTTACATCATAAGCGATTGTAGTCTACGACGTAACTAAGGCAATAATAACAAACAAGTGCCCCCGCGGCCGATCACTCGCATTTGTTCGTAATACGTCATAGTAAACTTTGAAATAAAATGCAAACGATTAGCGTGCCATAATTATTGTGTCGCGTGCCATCCCTGATATAGTGTATGATATCTTATACACAAACATATATTGTACATTAGGTGTCGGCAACATGTGGCAAGTGTGCACATTTGCCATACGGTATCAAACTCATTGACCCTGTACACCATACTATAAATTTATCTATTTTTGAGTCGAAGGAAGTTGGTAATTTTTAAATGGAGCTTATTGAAGTAACATCTTCGGAATTATGAAAAAATCTGAAAAATTACTTTAACGATGGATAGCTACAGTATTTACTCGAAACTAAGCAGCGCTTTTTTCCAGTGTAAAGCCTACTGAAAATCAGGCGCGGCTTAGAATCGATGGGAAAAAAATAATCATTTGATGGGGCAGTTAGAGCAATTACAGGTTCATGCATGAATTTAAAAGTTTATAATTTTGGTAAATTAACTAATTATTCACGTCTTATAAGTTATCTTAAATTTATTTTAAGTTCGTAAAACACTTAATATCGATATATCATTTTACACAATTTTTCCTCTTTCACAATAACGGTGAAAATTTGGGGTGCGGCTTAGATTAGAATAAATACGGTATTTTAAATTGTTGAATGTCGTTGCCGGAGAGATTTAATTGTTTAAAGAAAATTACCTGTACTATATCTTCTACTTTTAGTTCTGCATATTTGTGTAAACAAGTCTTTTCTCACAAAAATACCTCCAGTTTGCAAAGTAGTTGTTTAATTACTAAACACTCTGAGAGTCGTGTTAAAATGAAGATAAATTATACTCTTGATATTGCAATAGGAAGTAGCCCTTGTCAGTAGCGTAAAGGAAAACATTTAGGCCAACTGCAAAATCGGGTTTTTGTCCCCCAAATTGGATTTTACAAAGGCACTTGGCAGCAGTCAGGCTTTGGGCCTTCTAGAACCCTGTGCCCCCCACGATGCGGGGGTGTACATTACGCCACTGGCCCTGGTTCGCATTAAAATACATATTTTTTATTGAACTATATTGAAGGGATATTTGTATTTTATGTTGCTTATTTTAATAAATGTTTAAAAAATACATAAGCACAATTTAAATTTTTTCTCTATGTTGAAGACACTAAATTTCATAAATATTATCCATTTATACACTTTTGCAAAATCACGGTTTCCTACGTAGTCGGATACCTTAATATCTTTAGATGATGCAAAATTAATGTATAATAAAACTGTAAATCTTAATTTTTGTCCTCTACTCCATAACTCTGAATGGATTGCCGAGGGACTCGAATTGTTTCAAATATTTTTAACTGCACTGCATCCTGAATCATATTGATTCATAACAAATAGTCAAATAGAATACTTCGGCACACCGCAGCTACAAGGTTACCGAATTTTCGTGTATGAGATATAAAATGTATTAATTTTGTTTATCTTCATAAAACAATTAAATTTCGTCCACATCAGTGGCTGGTCACTAAGATCTTTATTTCTTATAAAAATCTATTTTAAACAACAGAAATCTTATCTTTCACTAGTGCTGATTCAAAAACATTCCATAATTGTATGTTTCATTTTAATTCCTACCATTAGTTCACAAAAAATCTTCATATATATATATATATATATATATATATATATATATATATATATATATATATATATAATCAAATTTTCAATCGTTAATAAAATATTTTTTATTCATTAACAAATACATTTTTTAAAAACTTTTAGTGGATAACACTCGATATTAATACAATTTATTCAAATATTTATTCATTAGTTATACTTAATTAATGAATAAATAGTAACAAACAAAAATAACAGTGCAACACCATTTTTTAAAAAAAAATCGCTTGTTGTGTCCCTGTAACGCAATTGATAGCGCGTTTGACTTCTAATCCAAATGTCGTGGGTTCGATTCCTACCTGGGATGACCTAATTTCTGATAATGTGATTTATGAATGAATAAATAGCAACAAAAACACAGATAATAGTCCAGCATCATATATAGAAAGGAAAATGGAAAATTGCAAGGAAAATCACTTTCTATTTTGCCACTTAATATTACGATTCTGTCATATGTGTATACATATTTATATGAATTGTATAATTATTAATAAAAAGTAACTAAAATATAACTTTTCTTTGTTGACCTAAGTAGGAATTGACTTAATTTTTTTATGTTACTTGTTTAAAATTTTCCCCTTTGTTTTATTTAATATTTAAAGGAAAAAAATACAGATATTGTAAGTGAAAATGGATACACTTTTTTTCTTTGCTTCTACAGCAACATTTTTTGCAACTTCTATGAACCAAAAACATTTTAGAAAATAACAAAGACGTCGCAAACGGGTCGTTTGATACATAACCGTCTTTTGACTAGCAAGTGTGCATCACCGGTCAGTGACCACTGTCTACATTCAGTTATCTGAGTATACAATGACAAATAAAGTAAGATTAATTCTTTCAAAAGACGCATACCTTTCCCTTAAGATTTCTTTTTTATTGTTCCAATTCCTTGGAGAAATGTAACAACCTCATCTCTTGCTGGTTATTGTGAAACAATGGGACTAAAGCAACGAGTCCCAAAATATAAACATTCATTTTTTTATGTATTGAAATGATGTGATGGTTGGGGAAAAAATGTTCGACTGTTTTCACCAGACTGCTACATTATATTCCTTGACCGCTTGGATGCACAGCGCATCTAGAAACAAAAGTTATATATAAAAAAAGAACATCTTGCCTTGTAATTTTTTTATTATTCTTCCTTTCTACTTTCTTCCTACGTGTTTCATCTTTTCGTCATCGTCTGTGGCATCATCCGTGATGTCAGTTTGAATGCTAGAAAGGTAAGCGGTCAAGGTATTGTGGGTTTTAGGGTTAGCAGAAATCGATGTTTGTTGCGTCCAAAGTTGTTCGGTTGTTTGGAACCTTTCTTTTTGTAGAAGATGTTTTCGGTTAGGGTTTCTGAAATTTTGCGTTCGGATAATTTACTGATTGTTGGAATAAGGGCACTTTATGTAGGAAAAATTTCTCAATAGCTTTTGTAGTTTTATTTTCAAGAAATTTGATTTTTATTGTCAGCCATTTCTTTCTATAAAATGTG
Source organism: Trichonephila clavipes (assembly GCA_019973935.1). Lineage (NCBI taxonomy): Eukaryota > Metazoa > Arthropoda > Arachnida > Araneae > Nephilidae > Trichonephila > Trichonephila clavipes. The sequence continues at coordinate 15,872 of BMAU01020716.1, read as the reverse complement.
CTTGTAAATCGGAATATTTAGTAATTTTCGAAATTTCTTACAGTAAACATCTTGTAATATAGTCAAGTCTAAGATGCATTGCAATAATTGTAACATAGCTTTAAAGTAAAAAAGAACATTTTATAAAATTTCAATAATATTCTCTTTTCCTTGTAAAACTGGAAAACTACTTAAATCTAAACTATATGCCGCCTATAAGAAAAAAAGGGCATTTATTATTTTCTTTCTTTTTGCGCATAAATTCTTAAGGGCTTTTCTTAAAAGGTAATAAGTAATATCACATAAGAGTAATTCGTCGTAAGTGATTGGGAGTAAAATATTGAATTAAATATATAAACGTAAAATACAAAAAAATACGTGTATTTTTGAGTGTGAAGGGAAATGTAAAATTCAGTTTTAAGTGAAGATGTTACTTTCTCAGATGGAGGCTGGGAGGTAAATAATACGTGTGAAAAAAGTCTTAATTCATATTTACTATCGCCTTTTAGTAAGTTTTAAAGAATTTCAAAACGCCTGGAAATTAAGAGTCTTAAATTTTATTCATTTTTCCACAATGTTTGGTTAAAGTTATTTTTGTAATTTACTTTTCGATTTTTTTTAAATGAAATGTAATGAAAAAGTGAAATATTGTGCAGTAGTATTTGCAATATTAAATAAATGTGAACAAAACGGAAATATAGTTAAAAAATTTGAAAGAAAAAGAGAAAATAGTTACAGAAAAAAAATAATGTACCTTGTTTTTATAACGGACTACGAATAAAATTGATTTCTTATAAATTAGTAATATCACCTGGAAGCAAGTTATTCCAATACACCTTAGATGGAGCATGACCCTTTTAGCTTTTCAAATGCATTTTGCATTTTCATGTATTGTCACCCACTTCTGTGAACTATGGTCCAAATTTCAAGTCCCTAGCTTATTGGGAAGTTAGTATAAAATCAATTACATATTCCGCCCGGATAGACATATAAGAAAGAGTTAATACAAACATGATAAAATACAAACATCTTGTGGTTTTCATTGAAAACCCAGTTACTTTTCTAACATCTCGTCAGTTTCCGGTGTCGCATTTGGTAGCTCTAGAATGGCATTAATTTTAGTGACAAATCGCATTATTAAAGATTTTGAATTAGCGTGTCGTTACATTTTTATGTATCATTTCGTTAACTTATGATGAATTTTTGGTATTTCAATAAATGGTTTTAATTCTTAGCTTTATTTCATTTTATTATTTCGCCTCCACATAATTCTTATTTTAATGTAATTGGTCAGTTTTTGATTTAAAAATTCATTCATGATTTTTAAAATTTTAACTTAATAACATTAAAAATTTAATTTTGATCTTTCAATCGTCCTTAAAGGGAAAAAAAGCTGGAGATTGACATTTTTTATTCACTATATATGTGTGTTTTTGGTATCAATTATAATGTTGATACGTCATTAAATTCTAACAATCCGTACTTTTTTCCATTTCATTCTTTCTATTGAATTTCCCCAATTTGATTTGCGGTAACTCTTTAATGCACGGTGGCATTAGAGGTGCCCAATTATTGTATATTTGTCTATATACATGATGAGGATTTTTAACCACCTAAAATGTTTTAATAACTTTTATTCTTGAACTTGCGTGACATGGCAGGACTTTTAAGTGCAACCCTATAACCAAAAACTTAGCTGAATTGTTCTTTTGTTATTCTTTTATTAATAATAACAAAACAATTTTGTGCAAAGTAAAAGATCAAATTTCTGTGCATTATACATATTCTTATTTTCTAAAATTCCATGCTTCAAAGTGTTAAAATATCGATGTTTATTTTAATAAATTTTCATTTAAGGCATCTGCCTGCGTGTGAAGATGAGTTTTCGAAAATGCCGTACGATTAGTAATTTTGTTATTTTCTTGTAGCTTATGACTTAAATTAATGAAAAATACCAATCAGGAAATTATATTACAATTTAAATTTATTAAAACGAGGTAAGATGTTAAATTTTGATGGAAATTCAAAACAATGTACATAGAATTAAGAGCTATTTATTTAAATTATTTTATACGCGACATATTTAACACAGCTATAAAGACAATGAACTACAATCTAAAATATATTTGCCATTACCAAAAAGTTATGGCTCATTGCACATTTTCTTATATAAAATTTTATAAAGTTCACGGTGTTCGTAACAATAAACTGTTTTAAATTTGTTGATGTTAGAGCTAAATTCTTAGTCCATTGTCTTTATCATACTTTAAGTAAAATGGATACAAAATATGAAATAAATACATCATAAATTGTTCATATATCTGGTTTTAAGTAACATAACTGTATGAAATGCCTGTTACGAAAATAGTTTTTTTTTAAGTAGTGAATCTTATTTTACTCAAATTAATGTAGTACTTAATATCAGATATTTAAAATATACCACTTTTGTTGCTTAAACGTTCTTCGTTCACTATCTTGTTAAATTTTTTGTTTCTGGCAGCTTGATTTTTTTTCCCTACACAAATGACAAAGGTGGAAAAAATTTGAATTTCATTCAAACATTAATTCAGAAACATAGAAAGATACCTTAATTTCTGAATATAGATTTATACTATGTTTCTGAAAATTTATACTTTTTATATAATTCACCTTATTTTAAATCCTATCTCAGTGATTTTGTTCGTATTTTTCATGAAAAATTTTCTTCATATTCTTTATGACTTGTGAAAATATTAAACCTTACGCGTTTGTATTCTTTTTTGAAAAAAAAAAAAGGAAAATTGGAAGATATATGGGAAAATAGTATAATTTAGTATTTATTTTTTTTTGCTCATTATTAAATTATGATATACAAACAGAGATCTAATTATTCAATAATTAACTATCTGCCTTTGTATTTTTAAAATAACATTGTGCATCTATTCATTAGTATTACTGTATTTCAATGTAAAGTTTCTGTTGTAAATATGTATAATTAAAAACAACAATCGTGATTCTTTTAGCATTAAAAAGAATAAGTTCTTTGTTTTGTATTTATAAAATTAAAGAAAAGAACTTTATATATATATATATATATATATATATATATATATATATATATATATATATATATATATATATATATATATATATATATATATATATATAGTGGTTGAAAGCCTCTTAATCATTTTGTTTTTCATATCCAAAGCTACTACCTATCTCTATAACCTTTGTTTCTGTAATATGTAGGTATTTCACCCATACAATAAAGCTTGCAAATATTTATTAAATCTTTAAAAAACAATATTTCCAATTTCGCTCACCACAAAACACGAGTACCATTTTTTTATGAATTGAATAATAAAAGTAAGAAAGTTTCTATATTTTATGCTGTTGAAATCGAAATTAGCTAGTCTTTAAAAATACCTTCTATATCTAAAGCAGCTTGTATTGTTCATAACTTACATTTTTACTAGAAAAGCCATATATTTTTTACTTTTATTGTTACCTACTGCTAAAGACGACCATTGCAAGCAAAACTTGTTGGGTTTTATATTCTACCAAGTCGTCACCTAGCGTGTGGTTAATATTCAAGTAAGCCGAATTGTTTATTAACCACTGTCTCAACTTACACACCACAGACGTGAGAACTTTTAGCATCGGCAGTTTTAATGCACGTGTCTTTTTACCGGGTAAATCTTAAGTGGCAACAAGACTCGAACCCACTGCTTGAAACCCCCATCGCAAAGTACGTAACCATGATAACAATGGCTACTGCAGCCAGATTTTAAGGAAAACCTGTTTATATATCATCTTCTTACCCTGATGTGGATATCAGAGTCGTCTCGTAATCTAGCGTAGTGGGGAAATTTGAGGATTGAGGTATTGGTTCAGGTATCGTCTTCGTCACTTGAAGTCTCCCACCCCGCATGGACGTTGGACGTCTTAAGACTCTTTAAAGCCTGGGCCCAGAGAAATCTTACAATTTTTTGAGACCTTGTGCCCTTATACAAAAGTAGGTCCTACCTGAGTTCTTTAAAAGTAGACATTAAATTCCATGAGTTGTCAAATACTCTTTCAAACGGTAATTTGAAACGAATAAATATGCACGACTCGCAATCTCAACCCTGGGCACCAACCGGTTCGACCGATAGCCGCATTTCAACTAAATGAGTTGAATAATTGTTTATGGTATTAGGCCTAGCCATGGACAGCGGTCATCACTTAATAGTAGTCTTATCACTTTTGCTAGTTGGCATACAGTTTGAAATTCCCTGTTTTTCGGAGAATATGTACGGGAATATTTTTGACCACATTAAAATTATTCTGATCGTGATCTCTTATTAAGGTGGAGTCGATAACGAAACAAGGCCCCCACCGAGGCCCTGGGCGCAAGCCCATTTGACCCATGCCTTAACACGTCCGTGCACCCCGTGTTTTTATTTCTAGATTGATATTGATGACACATCATGTTAATTAAACAGAATGAAAAATAACCCCCAAAAATTCGAATGAAAAATAACATTTTTCACTGATAATCAAAAATTCTGAAATAGTATATTAGAATAGAACATTTTTTCTATAATAAGGACAAAATCCCCAAATTCTCGCCAACGACATTCATCCGTTGAAGAGAAACAGAGCCAACTCATACCGAAAATCTCCATATAACGAAAGAAAAAAAGAATATTTTATTACTCACGTAAAAACCGTCTATCTTCTTCAATACCCTTTTGAAATAAATACCCCCCGTCTGTAAGACTTCTTCATCCCCTTTCCTTTGGCATTTATAATTTTTTGGCTCACTTTTACTTGGCGGTGTCTTGATGTCTGGCGCCACGGTGGTGATAAAGGACCCATTCAATAAATGCTCCCGACTTTTCATTCGGCGGAAAGACCATTTGTCGAGACGTGGGGCCATTGTATTAGAAATAAATGAATGCTTGGATGAATAGGAAAAGGGGGGCTTGGAAAGTTTAGCTTTGTGCCTGAGAAAAATGCGGGTTTTTGTGGGAATTTTTAGGTAATTTCTTGTAGAGGCTATTCCATTTGGAAGATCATTGTAATCTGTTTTGTGGTATGTGTTATTATATTCCCTATTTGATTTTTATGGATTTTGTCAGTTTCTCTGTCATCTTAAAAATAAGGGGAATCATTGAATCTTTTGTGGACCTCCCACTCCATTAAACGTGCTTCTTGACATAATTGATAAAAAGCCAGATAAACAATTTATTTCGTTCCTAAGAGGTTTTATTTGTAGTGTGAAAAGCAGAAGTCAATTTAAGTTTAGTATCTACAATCGTGAGAAAACACTTTAATGTAACACATGAGTGGCATATTTGATACTTAGTTTTAAGTGAACCCTTTGAAAGAGATTGAGATTTTAAATGAGAAACATATTCACATCCTCGTTCTAAAGTTCTTAAAGTGTTGCATCGACTCGTGTATTGTCCTCGTTCCCTGATTATTAATCCAAAGAAATCTATCGTCAAGTACCTTACATAGTTCTATAGAACAGAGTTGAGTTAAGAAGTTAAATGTAAAGATTTCCTATTCAAGAAATATTAGAAAGTTTTTGCATATCTTTAAGGGTAATTATCAAAATGAATTTTATTTACGTTTGACTGCTATAAATGCAACTTTATTCTCATTTAGAACATATACTGGTTGCCTTAATAATCCATTTACGCAAATCATTTTCGTACATTATAAATTATGTGAAGAAAATTCAATTGAAGTTTTTTCAACCCGTCTTATTGGGTGTTAAATATAAGGAAAACAATGTTAGTCAAATCAATTAATTTTCACTTGTGAAGCCAAAATAACTTGACTTTTGAAGTTGCCAGTTGCTGGTGAGTCACGCACTTAAGTCTCAGTTTTACCGAAGATCATCATGCTTAATAATGAAAATCATTGAGTTAATTCTGATTAGGTCTCTTAGCGTTCCGTTCACCACTATGATCTTATTTCAGCAAAAGTCATATGGGATCTTATTAGGAAAACAGAGAATCTGACAAAATCTGGAGTGTTACTTTTGGCTAAAAGTATCAGACTTTACTCTTGAAGGCAATATATCCAATAAAAATGGAATGAATGAATATAGTATTTATTTCGCTTAATCTGCATTATTTCATGATTCGACGATTCTGTTTCACCGGGATCCTCACTCACTGAATGACGTTCTAATTTATGGATGGTTAGGGCCTACCAGAGAAATTGTTTCATTGTCCTCAGATATGCTATTAATTTTCAAGATATTGTTTCACTCCCATCTCCGAGTGATGCCCATTTGTTTCCTCCTAATTCCTATTGAATGCTGCGAATGGTTTCTACTTGGGAATCGTTAAGCTTTGAGCACATTTATATAGTTGCGTGTAGATAAGTTTGTAAACATCCACTTAAGGACTACTAATATTCTGAGTTTTTGTGCTTTCTTCGTAAGTTGTATATTTAACACATTCTTCACTGGTGTGAAAAAGTTAAAAAAACAAACACATTTTTGCTAATTTTTCAAGAAGCACTGAACTAGTTCAAATGAAATTGGGCATGAAAATATTTAAAATTATTATCCACAAAATATGAAAGTTTGATAGAGCACAAATTCTTTTTAAGGTGGCATGTGTGAAGGGTTTGATATGGGATGACCACCTCTGATGGCAATGAAGCTTTCATAAGTGAACTGTTTACAAAGTTTCGTACGAAAATTCATGAGACGATAAAATCTTCTTTTCCTAAGGTATTTCATATCTGCGGGAATATTCTGGAATCGAAACTGTGAGCTACAACTGCTCTGTTAAGAACATGTTAGATATGCTGTACTTAGCTTACAGTAGGCTGACCACTCTATTCCCTAAATATCCTCTGTCTCAACGTATTTGTCAACCAACTGATCTCTTTGTGTACGAATAGTATGACCATAAGAATGTATTGGGGCCGATTTCCTTAGTGCAAAGCCTCATGAAGGGCTTTAATATTTCATCCAAATACACCGGATAAGACATTTTGCTTTCCTGAGAAACATGTGCTTGTCTAACATCACGTTGGCCCAGTACGTAACACCACTACCTCCGTAATGATCCACTTCCATGTCTTTTGAAGGGTAGTGCCGAGTCTCTGGCTCTCCAAATAGAGAATCCATTTTCAGTTTAAATTTTGACTCATCTGTATAAAAAACACTAGCATGATATTTAGACCATGTGGGCTATCCTGCGCCCTGGAGTGATTGACCTGTTGACCATTGCACTTCATTCCACTCACTCTGGGCATCATTAAAACCTTAAGGCCCTGCATCGTTGAATCTTCGGTAAACCTTAAAGCCTTGCCTCATTAAACTTCAGTAAATAATATACCTCGAAACTTGGGTACCAGTAGCGGTGAAGAGCTGCTCATTTACGAATTGAGTAATTGTCATCCGCCTATTGCACCTTGCAGTTGAAGACCAAGTGCAAGTCATCCTCGGTCGTGGTGGTTTTTGGTTGCCCCCCAACTTATTTTTTGAATGTTATTCCAACGTCCTGGAACTGATTCCATAATCTGGAAACACCTCTCCTGAAACATTGAATCATCTTGCTCATTTTAATTGGAATTGTCTGCGTCCAATCAACCAACTGCTCTCCAACAATCATCCAGACGTTATATAAGTGCTATTTGCAAATTTTTCAAAAATAGTTCTAAGTCTTCAAAAATATGAGGATTGCTAAAACCGAGTATTTGAAGTACCTTTCTTATCTCTTCTTTAAGTTTACATAAAACATTAGGTTGAATAATTTTAAAATGGCCATATCCTTATTGTATATTTACATATTTTCGTGAAAAACGGTCCGCGAAAACGTTTTTGCTTTTTTAATTTTTGCTCTTTAGTTGTAGTTAAAGCAGTCAAAACGCTCAGTTTTTATGTGTGTAAAAATATAGATATAATCTGTTAATCATCTTCAATTTTAGTTTATTTAATTATTTTCAATTGCTAGCGAGTTTTATTAGTTTGAATTTTGGCTCCATTTTCTCTTAATTTCTGAGAAACCATCAAATTTTAATTTGAAAAAGAAACTGATTTTTTTTATTATGATTAAAAAACTGATGTTACTTAAGTAATTTTATGTGAAATGAGATTTATACAAGCTAAATTTTAGAATGGTCGATCTAAACGTCAGTGGCTGATAAATATAATTGGTGAAAATGAAAGTTGCAACTTCAACTATTTTTAATGACATAAAATTAAATCGTATGAAGTTATAGAAATTTTGGTATAAAACTTCCGTTAAATTTACTCTATCTGATAGTTAAGTAAAACTTAAAATTGGTCTGTACTGTGTGTGCGGTGTTGATTAAAAGATAAATATAGAAAACCTAGAACATCAATGCGTGGGCTTGAAATAAATGTACTAAAGAAAGTCTCAAAGAAGAGTTCAGAAATAGTCTGAAATGGCTCAGTCAATGTGAATCGAATGTCAAAGTTCCATGAGTATAATTTTAGCTGGATATCGAAAAGGGTTCTTTGATTTTACTCGAAACTCTGAAAAACTAAAATGAAATTTCATAATGATTATTAAAAACTCTTCTTTTATTGTGCTTTTTGCTGAATGATCATATTTAGTTTTACAGATGAATTATTTTTCTTGGATCCAAGAAAAAAAAATCTTGAAAGTCAATGCTATAAATAACCGTGGATTACAATTCAGAGAAAAAAAGTATATCTGGTACATTCGTTTTAAATGTGTTTGTGGGGTTAATTTGCAAAGTATTGTCCCTGTAATTGTTATTCTTTAAATCATGTTCTTATTTATGGACGTTTGTGCTCCAGATTATAAAATACCTAGTCGGGGTTATGGAATGAGTGATGGTCTATTAACGCCCCATTATAAAGCAGCACCACGGTTATTGGCGACGATTTCGAACAAAGATCAATTTAACGATGAGGACGACACCCGAGTTGATCACACGTATAGCCGAAATCAGGTGTCTTGCGCTAATAAACTCCACAATCACTCACTCACTCATCCAAACTATCACACAAAGCCAACGGGAGGACTTAGACGCATGACAGATTTAATGCGCATCAGCCACTCGACATGGTTAGTTTTTAGCGCCATTGGAACTAGAACTCATGACAATCCGGCCTCGAGCTCTTGACTATAGTCACTAGCTACCCGTGGCCTGGTCTTCATTCATGCACTTCAATCATGAAATTTATACCCAATTATGCTTAAAATAACTGAATTCAGTGGCGCAACAGTCCATGAGGGCCAAGGCCTACTGTGCCTATCTCAATTTACGTGACCTTAGGTGCTGTGGTGCATGCACATATGTTTCGGTCAAGTGGTCAGTCTGACGTGAAACCCCCAGTGTTCAATTCCGTAGCAAGCTTAGTACTCATTTGTCGACACACTGAAGGGATGAAAGGCTGAGTTGACTTTGCCCAGCCTGGGATTTGAGGCCTGAATCTGTTGCGTGGAAGCGCGATACACTACTACTCAGCCACTGAGCTTCATGCTAAATATACTTCTTTGTTATCGTGAATGTTGTGTATTTAATGATTCTGAGACATATCTTTGTCTCAGAATCATTACATGGTGTATTGTGGATGTTTGGAGAGAATCGGACACCATTTCATACCGTATACCTTTTGAAAGGTATCAGACTACGTTCGGAGACCTTTTTTTTAAGTTTTCAAAAAATCCCTAATATTTTTACATTTTTAGTTTCACTTTTATACACACAATTATAAAAAATATAGTTAGAAATAATATATGTACATAAAAATTTGCAAAAATTTAAATTTTTAAAGAAATTTCAATCAAATTTTGGAATTTTTTCAAACACTCTATTTTTTAAAATATTTTATATTTTCCATAAAATGTTGCTGCAATACATTTTTAAAACACATTTCTAGAGAATGACCTACAAGTGTTAAATTACTTCTTTTGAATCAAAAGTTATGGCCAGTCGAGCTTGCGAACTAGGAAATTCAATCAAATTATCGTAACTTTCAGAAAGAAATACAACTATAAAATAACTAAAAATTGTTCAATTTCTTAGCTTGTAGGTCATTCTCTAGATAATACCATTAATAACATTTGTGTAAAATTTCATACAAGTATCTTTAGTAGTTTTTTAGATATCATGTTTGAAATATCATGAAATTTAAAAAAAAATAGTTTTGGGAAAAATGCATTTAAACTTTATAAAAGCAATTTCAAAACAAAATATGACAAGAGTATATTACTAAAACTCTCCTGATTTATAATTAATACTTCCACTCTTTGGTAGTTTGTTAAATTTTTTCTTTCTTTGGGCCCCCTTTTTTTCTGGTTGATTTTAAAAAAAAGGCAAAGAGAGAGAGAGAGAATGTTTCGAGTCACCGACTCGAAAGATGTCAACAAATCTCTCATCCTGAAGTCTATAATTCCCTGAATTTATGCCAAATGCTTTCAAAATACCTAACAAAGTAATGAAAGTTTTTTTAAAAATAATGACGGTAATATATGTGGGTACCCAAAGAAAATGCTCTTAGCTCGATAAAAGTTTCTTTCAAAACGATTTGCCACAAACAGACGTTAAATGATACATTTGTATTTGTGTCTTACCGTGGAGGCAATTTTATAAAAACTGCTTATCACACTGCTTGTGTACACAGGTTTAACAATATTTGAACGTTTCACAGAAAGACCTACACTTTTTTCTGTTTGTTTTCCGGTGTCGTTTTCCTCGTGGATAGTCACACCAGTTCTCAGCTCAAATCGGGCACAGTCCATATGGGTTTCTCCCTGCTGGAGCAACAGTGAAAAAATGCCGCTATTGTAGCTCTTAGCATAGCTTTGACGTGATTGATGTTACTTTTAAAACTATGTAGAATTGTATTAAACATAACATTAATAATTTTTCCTTCTCACCGAGGTTTTCTTGCCTTTTTTAATTTTCTTTTCCGACTACTCAATCTTTCTTAGAAGTATCTTATGTAGTCATATTTGATGACATTTTTTTTTTGTTGACACCATACACATCTTTAACAGAAAGATATCCTTGGAATCACCATCACAAAAGAAATACATATTTTTAAGATTTCATAGTGCAAAAACATACAAAGATTTTGTACGCATCATGTTTGAAGTAAATCCCAGATGATTGCAGGAACACGCATGTATGACTGGACTTATAGAATTCTAAAAAACTTTGATAACATTTCAAATCTAGAATTTCCCAGTGTCAATGTATAAAGTTTCTATAGAAACCATATTTAGCGATGAATGTCCATGTGCCTCTGCCGTCAACGGATATTCCACATTCTTCCACTGACATTTTGAAACATTTTGTAATGCTTTTCGCTTCTTGCCTGCAGTGTCGTTCATAAAGCATCTTTAGCCGTTGGTGTCGCCAAAAGCCCTCGTGTAGCAACAGTGCGACGTTAATATTCAAGAATTTCTTTTCACAAAGCCTAAACAGCCAAGAATTTCTTTGCTAAATGCTCCTTTTGTCATACAAGGCCAGTTCAGCTTAGCACATAGCTTTTTCACAGACAAATGTCTTCCTTCAATCACTCACCTTCCACAAATAAGTTGCAAATTAATAACAGTTTGCTTTTTTAGCTGTTCAGTAGCTGAAAAAGGACAATAAAAGTACACTTTGAGCATTTTGAAGTCACATTAGAAGTCAGTCCAAACATATAATTTTCATGCAGATACAGATTGTTCTCAAAACAATTGGAGAAACACAAACTTGAAAACACACTTCCCAATTTAAATAAATTATTCTGTTACCTCTTAATGTTCCACTAAAACATTCTTTGTTCTGTGAAAATACCTTTACTTATTCCAGGTTTCGTTCATTAGAAGTTTGAGCACTTCAAATCGAGAACACTACAAGTCAACACTTCCACTGTTTTTGTGAATGTCACTAGCATAGTTGCGTTTTCAAGAAGTTAATTTAATTCATTTTTTAACCCTTATATAAGCAGATAATATCAAAAGAAGAATGTTCAGAAACAATTAACGATTAAAAATTGCATAACTAAAGCAAAAAAAAGTTCAGGTTTTTGAAGAAATTTGCGAACAACATTCCTATGATTCAAATCAAAACAAAAACATGTGAGGTCAGAAGAAACAGATGTTGCCAATCGCAAAAGTCCAATTAAAAGTGTAAAATTGTTGCCTATCAATGTTGTTGTTCTCGTGTCCATGAATAAATGCAGTAGATATCACCAAATTCCGTCGAAAGTCTTGATCACTGCCTCTGATATTCTAGGAGCATCAGGGCTGTACAGGATTTCCCGCAAAGAGTCCCTCAGGGGGACCATTCTCATTTTTAGTAACTTTGTTGCGACGGTTGGGCATTCCAAGATGTGATTGGGCGTGAGTTGAAGATCTGGGCAGTGTTTGCATTGAACATATGATCTTGTCTTGTCTGGGTGAATCTTCATCCACTTAAGGTGTTCAGTGTAGCCTATCAATAAAATAGTTTTAAAAAATGTCAGAAATTGTTTTTAAAATTATAATGGGTTGAAATTGCAAAAATTATGGGTAAAAAGCATGTTAAGCAGTCAACTTCCGGTTTCGATTTCACTGCTGTAATAATATTTTTAAACACCTGTAACTTTTTTTCTAATTATCGCACAGACAAAACAAAGGCAGATTTAGAAAGATAATTGTTTGAATTGTAAAAATATCATATAAAAAGAAAATGTGATTTTTGACCGAAAATGACGTTTTCAACGTAGTCGGGTGGATACCTTACTGGATTTAAAACCGTGACCTCCGTTGCAGAGTTGTAATATACAGCATCATTTCATTCAATCAACCTGTAGTTCCGTTAGCCATTATCTAAGGAGTATAGGATGTTAGTGAAAAGATATAAAATCAGGCAAAATAAATAGCAAAAGATTTTTCATTTGCTTTTTAAATCTTAGTGATCACAATCATTCAATCATTTTCGTGACGCTCATGCAGATGCATGATTTGTGCGTATTAATTATAACTAGAAACCAAATCAGAATCTGTTTTCATATTTGAATAGACAAATCTCACCAAGAAAAAAAATTCGAGTCTCATTTCTGCAAGTTCTATTTTAAAAACGGGGAAAACGGCAAAATACTTTCGAGTTTCTTTAATAACTAAACGTTACAAGAGTCGAGAGAAAAAGAAGAAAATGTGAGTCGGAAAGTTTTCTTTTTAGCCTTATAAAGTGGGTCGATATTAAGATAGAGGCAACTCTTATTTTACTCGTGGGACTGCCACACGATGAAGATGAAACGGGTTTCGCATGACATTTGTTAAATGGTAAAGCAACAGATAAAATACGTTTTTTATGTTTATACTAAAACTTTTTTACCTCTTTGAAAAAAAAAAAAGAGCTGCAGATTAAATGAAGCTTGGCTTCTCGAAGTACTTTGTAAAGTTCTTACACGTAAGTTGAGAGAAGATAGAGATATATTTTCGCACATTGGTTGCCCAATAGGACGGATTAGGGTTAAATGTAGAAAAAAAATAATCGAAATCTAACTATGAGGAAAGATGTTCTGTGGTATGGAAATTAGGAGAAAAGTAACTAAAAAATAATAATATCGAAATTAATACTGCCACAAAGTAGTTAAATTTTCAAAAAAGGGAAAAGATTCAATTTTGATTACATGATTTTACAATCAAAAATATTTTCCACAATATAAGTAATCAAAACTGATGATTATATTGATAACTGAGTAGTGAATAGTACAATGCGCATTGCAAAACCTCAGCTCTCGGACAGTGTCTGCACTCCAATTCAGTCCAATCCAATCACTTTTCCTTCTGCTTTAGCCTACACTTATTACGACGGTAGGTTTTTTCAAAAAATTAACACTAAAGAGGCAGTTAAATGTACTTGGTGTTTGTGTGTGTGCGAGTGTAAATATTTACGTGTCCTCTCATCGCAATTCATATTGAAAAGTACTAAAATACCTATTTTTCTTGATAAAAAAATACTTTGAATTTTTTCCGTGAAAAAGGTGGCCGTGGTAGTTGAGTGGTATCGGATCGTGGGTGGCTTTGTCACGAGTTCGAGCTCAGTACCACTAAAGACAAGCCGTGTAGAGCAGCGATGAACGCTAAATCTGTCGAGAGCTGTAACGTCCTCCCGTTGGTGTGGTGTGGTAGTTAAGAGAAGGGGGTGCCAGCTCAGGTGTCGCCCACGTCACTTGACTACGATTCAAAATTATGTGGTCCGTTGCCAAAAGCCCTCGTGAGCGGAACAGTGCGTCGTTAATGTTCACTCACTCATTCACTTTCTATAAAAAAGCTCAAATATCTAATAGCACCCCTTATGGCGGTGCTTGTGACAAAAACTAATTTACTTTATTTTTCTCTTCATATACATACCAGAGAGCTTCCTTTCCACATAGGTAGGTTCTGAAATTCTGAAGAAAAAAATTTCACTCACCGTATTGTCCATCCTTTTCTCTTAACCCTAGTGTCAATGTAACGGTGATATTATCATTACATAATCTGGAACTACGACGTCCTTCAGCTATTGCTGTTAATACTACCAGTGGAATAATATGCGTTACTAAGAAAACCCAAAACCTTCTTAGTGTGGTTTTGAAGTTATGAAAACCTCGGGCAACAATTAAGACGACGTACACTGGGGCAGCAGACACTCATAAATGCCATCAAATATAATGCTGTGATACCTTCTAAAGTGGCTAGAATGTTTTCACAGACATGTATACTTTTGCAAAAAAAAAAGTTTCGGTGAAGAACACATTATTTGTATTATATTGAAAAAAGCACATTAAATTTTTTAACTAAACAAAAATACAATTTATTATTATATAATGTAACCCCTGAAATTATTGACAAACAGTACGGTTTTTGCCATGCATGTTAAGTATTGGATTGTATTGAATATAATATTTGAATATTTATAGGAATTTTAGTGAAATTTTTTTTTTAAAAAAAAGCAAATACATATTTATTGATAAGAGTCGAAATAAATTATAAGTACTCTTAAAATTTCTTAATTATCTCTGATAAATTATAATACTTAATTACTGAAGATAAGTTAAGGCATATTCATTTTCACCATTATCGTCGTCATCAACTGATGCATTATTATCTGACTTATTTAGGGACGGAGCTTTCACTATGTGATGTCTCAAGCCAGTCGTACTTTAGTTAGTATTATTAGTTTATTAATACCCTGAAATTACGTGATTGGCGAGATTGAGTGATAACCGTCTAAGTCGAATTCGCATAAATCAAGGTATAATTTCGCATATGAATGCAAATAAATTATATTTAGCTAAGGCCAGAGGCGAAAAAAATGTTTAATAAAAGTTTAGATAACACAAATACCAAATCACAAACAAAAGTAGTTTTGATGTAGAAGGTTTCATAAAATCTACTGGCGTAGCTAGTTCTAAGAGGGCCGTATAACAAAAATTTCTTGGGATCCCCTTAAAATTTCACGATTTTTGCTAACATATGTTGTGGCCTTTCTAGATAGGCGGTCCCGTATCATTGATATGGAAGTAGCTACGCCCCTGATAAAATCTAACAAAGTAGTCACCAGGCTCAAAGATATTTTCTCCCTCAAAATTTCCTCGTAGCATGCTAATATTTTTTTTACCTCTTGTTTAATTGAAACAATATGATTTTCGTTAGAGTCTGTATTTTCATAAATTTGTAACCATTTTTCAATCTAACTGTGGCCTTTTGTCAAATTCTCAAATGCCATTCGATCTTCTGATTGAGCTGGCTCTGAAGAGTGCAGTTCTTCAATGCCTTGTCAATGCATTTCTATGAGCTCATCAATTGTCAGCTCCTGACTGTGGGAATCCGGCAGTTCTTGAACAGCATCACTATCCACTTCTAAATATATTTGCCTGGCAAAATTGACAGCTTCTTCGAACGCATTATCAATTTTATCAGGCTCTAACGCTGATTCCG